>VDFB02292527.1:2656599-3083287 GCA_007258455.2 Sequoia sempervirens | reverse complement strand
AAGAAGAAGAACTAGAAGCAATGATTGCAAAGAAAGAAGGGAGAGGAAAAGGTAATATGAAGATGTATTTCCTATCAAATGTTTTTCAGGCAGTAAAATAGTTTTTTTGCATCAAGATGTCCTGAAAGAGTTCCTAGATCTAAACCCAAGAAGTCTAGATTCTTGAAGAGATACTACTTTGTTGAAGAAGCAGTGACTAATGAAGAATATGATAAAGATAATAGAAAAGAAGATGATTGGGATTTCATTGCGACCATTTAAAATAATCCTATGGCTATTGAATCTACTCAAGAAGAAAAATCTCTTGTAGCTCAGTTGAAGAAAAAGATGAGTGGGTAATTGATAGTGGATGCTCACATCATTTTACTGGTGATAAAATCAAATTTGTGAGTCTAGAATAGTATGATGGTTGAATTGTGAGATTTGGAGATAATAGTGTTGGTGTGATTCATGGTAAAGGATCTATTTGCCTTGGTGGGAAAGATAACACTGATGATGTCCTGTATGTTGAAGGACTGAAGCACAACCTGTTGAGTTTTGGACAAATGGTTCTTAAGGGATATGATCTATAGTTCAAAGATAGAAGATGCAATATATGGGGAAGTTCCAGAAACCTGATTGTAATATGCAAACAAACACATGGTAACATTTTTCATTTGAATACTGCTAGTGGAAGTTGTTTGATTGCTAAAGTATCCGAAAGGTAGTCGTGGCATAGGATATTGTGTCATGTAAATTTCAAGAACATTGTCAAGATAAGTTTTTCCCAAGAAGTAAGAGATCTGCCTAGATTAGTGAATCCTACTAATATAATCTGCAAGGAATGTTAGATGGGGAATCAAACTAGAGTCTCCTTTCGAAGCAAAAATTTTCATTCAAGTAATTTTTTGGAGTTGTTACATACTGACCTTTTTGGTCCTTCCATAGTTAGAATTATTAATGGTGAAAGGTATTTTATGTTGGTTATTGATGATTCTTCTAGAATGATTTGGGTTTCTTTCTTAAGAGAAAAATGTGAAGCATTTGAAAAGTTCAAAAGTTCAAGGCTATGGCTGAGAAAATGAAAAAGGTCTAAAAATCAAGTGCCTAAGATGCGATAGATGTGGTGAGCACATGTCTAAGGAATTCAATACTTATTGTGAAGAACATGTCCAATTAAAAGATAGTTATCTACTCCCCAAACCCCTCAATAGAATGGAGTTGCAAAAAGAAGAAATAAAACTATTCTAGATGTTGTCAAAACCATGATGATTGAAGGAAATGTATCTCAAATGTACTAGAGTTAAGCAGTAAGTAATGTTGTGTATACCTTGAACCGAGTGAATGTGAATGGTAATTCTAGTAAGACCCCTTATGATTTATGGTTTGATCACAAGCCTATTGTTAAGTATTTCAAGATCTTTTGAAGTAGGTGTTATATCAATAGAGATGATGATATATGAAAATTTGAGGCTAGAAGTGATGAAGGGATTTTCCTAGGTTACTATACTCAAAGCAAGGCATATTGGTGCTATAATAAAAGACTAAGAAAGATGGTTAAAAGTGAAAATGTCATATTTGATGAGGACTCTATCAAATCATCCAAACAATTCAATTATGATTTAGAAGAAGACAAAACAAGTCAAGTAAAGAGAACTCAGACACTAAATCTACTTCATATTATTCCATATGTTCCAATGAATCAAGTTAACATTTAGGAAGCTCAAAAAAGTGTAGAAGCATAGACAAGTGGAAGTGTAGAAGAAAGTTTTGAAGAATCAAAAGATCAATTAATTCCCAAAACTCCAAGGTATGTAAAGCTAAATCATTATAAAAATAAAATCATAGGAGATAAGAGTAAAGGAGTGCAAACTAGAAGAAAAATTATAGAAGAATATTGTTTGATATCCAAGATTGAACCAAAGATTTACATTGAATCCTATCAAGATGAACATTGGCTAGAAGCTATGAAGGAAGAGATAACACAAATTGAAAAGAATGATACATGGCTATTGGTTCCTAGGCCTAAAGACAAAAATGTGATTGGTACCAAATGGGTATTCAGAAACAAGCTGAATGAAGAAGGTGAAGTGGTCCAGAATAAAGCAAGACTAGTATGTAAAGGCTATTCTCAAATGGAAGGTATTGATTTTGAAGAAACCTTTGCCCCTGTAGCTAGAATTGAAGTTGTAAGATTATTTCTTGCTTATGCTGCATATAAAAATTATAAAGTCTATCAAATGGATGTGAAGTCTACATTTCTAAATGGAGAACTAGAAGAAGAAGTGTACATTGAATAACCAGATGGGTTCCAACTAACAGATAAGGGAGATATGGTTTGTAGACTGAAGAAAGCTTTGTATGGACTTAAGCAATCTCCTAGAGCATGGTACACTAGATTGGACAAATATCTATTGAATCTTGGATTTACAAAAGGTACTGCTGATAGCAACTTATATTTCAAATTAGATCATGAAAAGGAGTTGATTATAGAAGATTTTGTTGTTGATACCAATTTTTGAGGAGATGATAATTTATGTATGAAGTTTGCTGATGAAATGAAGAGTGAATTTGAAATGAGCATGATTGGTGAGATGAAGGTCTTTTTGGGATTACAAATTACATGATTGGACCAAGGGATTTTTATATCTTATTCCAAATATGTGAAAGAGCTACTGAAGAAGTTTGGAATGGGAAATTCCAAACCTATTGGTACTCCCATGGTGACCAAATGTAAGTTAACAAAATATGATGATTCTACCAAAGCAAACCAAACTTGGTATATGTCAATGATTAATGGATTGCTCTCTCTAACTTAGACTAGACTAGAAATTAGGAATGTTTTATGTATAGTGGCTAGATATCAAGTTGACCCAAAGGAATCACATGTGACTGCTATGAAGAGAATTTTCAGATATCTAAAAGGAACAACGAACTTTGGACTTTGGTATCCAAAGGATGATGATCTTAGTATGTGTGCATACAATGATGGGGATTGGGTTGGTGGTGTAGATGACAAGAAAAGTACTAGTGGTGGTGCTTTCTTCCTATGGAAGAAGTTGGTGTCCTGGTTGAGTAAAAATTAGAATTCAATTTCTCTACCTACTACTAAAGCATAATACATTGCTGCTGCAAATAACTGTACTCAAGTGATATGGATGAAATAGATGTTGAAAGATATCAGGGTGGTATATAATGAATCTATTGCCATGTAATGTACAATTCAAGTGCAATTAATATTTAAAAGATTCTAGTACTACATTCTAAGACCAAAAATATATAAATAAAGTTTCACTTCCTAAGAGAGAAGGAGAATGAGAAAGAAGTTAGATTGGAGTATGTGCCTACCAAAGAATATATTTTAGATATATTTACTAAACCATTGTTGAAGGATAATTTTGAGTATCTCAGACAATTGTTAGGGGTAATCAACCCTCTTGATAAGAACTAAATATGCCTTTATTTGCATCAATATGAGAGCTTCATTGCTATATTCTGGTTTGGATTGATGCTTATGTGGCTACTACTCAAGGGGAGTAGTCAGATGTGTAGATATGTGATTCAAAAAATGTGTTGTGGAAAGGTCATGGTTATCCTTTCCATTGATGTCAAAGGGGGAGAAGTGCATTGTGAAAAATTCTTGTGAGGAGAAGTCTTGTGGAGAAGTACATAAGAAGAAGTGAGTGTGTTGGGTTGATGGTGTATTTTTTACATCATCTGTTGACATCAATGCTAAAGGGGGGTATTTTTGGATGTCATGGATATGATAGCTGATATGTGGTTTTCATTGATGTCAACACTATTAGCATTTGGTGTATCAATTGTTGTATATGTCGAGGATGTTTAGAAAATTGTAAAAGAAAGTGTTATGTGTTCCTAGTGGAACTCTGTAGGCCAAGAAGGCATTATGTTCTATACATTGAAGATTCAATGATTTGGATTAAGGATTTATTTTTGAATGTTTCTAAGATCATCTACTGGAAGTTTTAAGAGGTCCACATGAAGTTTAGAATTATGTTGTGGTCTAATAGTGTTTTACTAGTTTCTTTTTCAGTTTTTCTAAATGAAGTTTGTGTAATTCCTGATATTTAAGGTGTTGTGGATGCTTCTCTATTGTTTCTTGGTGTTCTATGGTGTCTCTAGATTGTTCTCTATCTTTTTGGTGTGTCCACACTATTCAGAGAGTTCATGGTTGAAGATCTTTGTGTACATGTTTGGTTTTTCTTGTTCCTAGCCGACATGTTGGTGGTAGAGTGTTGTGGATCTTCGAGGTGAAATTAATTTGAGTCTTCTCATATTGGAGATGTTAATTTGGGTCTCCACTATGTTGTGGCAAACCTTAGTGGATTCCCATTAAAAGTCTATTTTTTAGTTGGGCTGACATTGAAAATAATTGAAAATATGTTTTATTTTCCTAGCCAATTAAGTTGGATTGAAATCCCATGCAGTGGATATATAAGGGAAATTAGTTCATTGTTAAAGGTGGTGCTTCATGTGCTCCTAAGTGTATATGTGTGAATATCATTTGATTAGGCTTATAGTGTGAGAAGAAAGATTGTCTGTGAAGTGCAAAAGTATTAGACTTAGTGGAACTATAATCCAGGGCTTGAGAAAGCCATTCTCTCGGTTCACAAATCTTGGATGGTTCTAATCCAAAACCTATTATTGAATGATGGTACTCTTTTTGTAATTTAGTAGTGAGATCTAGGCAGTGTGCCTGAATGCATGTGCATTCCCTTTATTATTTTTCTTATACTTATAACATTGTATAATCTCATGGACTAACATACACCATGGTTTTTCCCCAACCGGGTTTCCACACAAAAAAAATTGTGTTATTTGTCTCTTTGATGTGTTGATTTTTTATGGTTAATTGTTTATTCATCAGATCTGATATTGAGTTAAGATTAAAGAGGAAATTTTTAGTTTCTATTACAACTGATTAACCCCCCTGCCTTAGTTGTGTGTCCTCGTTTTTCCAACAAGAGCTTTTAATATCTTTGTCACATTCCATGGTTATATTTTGTAAATTAGCTTCATCACATGTAGGGGGGAACCAAGAGAAGGAAAACTACAATTTTTAGGCTTACCAAATAGATCTTTCAAAATGGTAGGAGCATTAGGGAAGGGAGGAACAATATTCTCATGACACTTAATAGGTGCATCCTCTAACACCAAACTACCCTCTTTACAATGAGGACGGATATTAGAAAGACAATTTTGATTGTCATAGATATCTATGATTTCATCCTCTTTCACTAAAATATTCTCACAAGCAAGGGATGAATGTAGACTAGGTAAAGTGATGTTTAGAAATGTTTCTATGATCTCATCTTATTGTTTTCTAATATCTCCCAAAGGATTAGGAGGAGAGGGGAAATCAATACCCTTAACGCTTGTATCTTCTTTCACCAAGATACATTCATCACAAATAGGATAGGTATCAAGAGAAGAAAAAGTATGATTGTTATGATTTTATATGCTTGCATCCTCTTGTACCATACCATCCCAACCAATAGGAAATTTAATACTAAGGATTGTGTTAATGGTTTGATCTACTTTCTCTAATATGTTCTCATAACTATGAAAGATAGTTGAAGGATAACTAACATGTTTCTTAACAACCTCACTATTGTATTCTAAATTTACTCACAAGAGGGGATGGTGTACTTATGCAATCCATTTTTAACCATATCAAAGTCACATCTCTTGAAAGAAAACAAATTTCATGGAAAAGTAAAGAAATTACAATGGAATGACCTAAAGTGAAATGTCTAAATGCAAATTGTAGATTTGAAACAAGGTAATGTCTAATATGCAACAATCTAAAACATGAAATGTTGTAAATGAAAATTTGGAATTGAGCAATGCATGAAATAGAACAATTTAAGCTAGATTTAGTGAAATGCATGTAACAAAATGTTAAACTACTGAAATAGATAACCAAAGGCAACAAACAAAGTACAAAAACAAGGTTTTTAATGTTGTAAAAGGTATATTTAGGTGTGCATTGGGATTGATTCTCCCAAGGTGGCTAATGATTCCCAATAGGAATTTTTTTCAAAACTTTCAAATATTTTCAATTGATTTTTTATGTTGTATGTTCTAAATCATAAGTGAAAATGCATATTTTGTATGAATTTCAATGAAATGAGATGCAAAAATGAAAGCTATATGAACTTTCACTAATAAAAAATTAGAAACCCTAGAATTCTAATTAACTAATACAAACCCTAATGCAATGTTAAAAATGTCTAGGAGGATGGACTCAAAATATAAAAAAATGTATTGTAAATGTAGGTTCACCAAAATGATTTATGGAAATATGGATGCTTTATGGTTTAAGACATAAAACATCACTTTTCTCCAACTAAAATTCAAGGATTCCCTAGAGATCTCACCACAAGAGTGTAATAAAGGTAAGATATCTACTAGAAGCATATATCCTATGGAATGATTTTAGATTACAAGAGGGGTTCACCTCTAAGTAATGGCTTGGAAAGACAAATGAATTGCAAGTTACAATGTCTAAACCTAGTGATGCATGTAACTTAAATTAATGACCTAAAAATTCAACTAAATTACAACAAAAAGTTGTAAAATCATAAGTGTGCAACTAGAAAATTATAGAGGATTGAATGAAGATTGGAAATTCTACGAATCCTAAAAAAATTCCCTACTAGGACTCATTCACCATTTTGGGTGAATCAGCCCCATATCAGGGTTTCTGCATAGGAATAGGTTTTTGAAAAGAGCGTATTTGAAACCATAAAATATTAAAATTGACCTAAAGTGGGACTCATTCACCAATCTAGGCAAATGAATCCAGTTAAGGTTTTCTGGAATTTCAATGTGTGAATCGGGTCTTCAATGTCTACTTTTTCTATTGCTTTTTGTTTTTGGATATGAAATTCTTATTTTTGGGCTCTAGGTGACTTTTTGGTGAAGATTATGACCTTGCAAATGGGGAGACAACTCCAACAAATTTCTCCAAGCTTGTAACCTAATCTTCAATGATCCTTCAAGTCTTGAAAGAACCTAGGCATGAAATCACACATGTAAAGAGGAGAAAAACTTGTTGATTGTTAGTGAATAGGGGTTTGCCTTGGTCAAACCCCTTGTATGTAATTAGACCAAATGATGAGATAATGAAATGAAGGTATGAAACATGAAAAAAAGAACATGATTCATGGAAAATGATACCTTGAATGATACCTTGTAAATGATGTCTTGTAAATCTCCAACTCAATATGAAATGTCCATGAAGGATGTAGATCTTGAACATGAAAATAGGTGTAGAACAATGCTTGATCTTGGATATTTTGTCCTACATCACCACACTAGATCAATAAAATGTTTGATGCTTGATATCCTTGACATGATGGGGTGATCCCAGAATATTGGTTTATAATTTTTGGCCAAACTAGACACCGAAATAATTTTTTTTAATTAAATCTTCACTTTCGAGCACGTATAGCAGCTAAACCATGAGAAATTTGAAGATGATGAAAACTAGATTTTTCATGAAATTTTTGTAGATTCTAAATATATTTTTTTCAAAATTTTTAGAATGGGTGCACTATTTTCCATCTCCCTCGAGGCAGTTTTTTTCAAAAAATAACATTTTTGAAAAAGTGGCACTCACCGTGTAATGCATATCTTTTTTTCCATGAAGGATAAAATTATAATTCTTTTGAATTTAGATTTGTAACTCCGATATCTAGTGCTTCCACTTGGTTAGATAGTTTTTTATTCAATATTTTTCTTTAATCAAGGTTCAAATTCAAACCAATTACAATTTAGACATATCATGACCGTATAATGCATAAAAAAAAATTATGTATCGAAATTCCTTTTTTTTGTTGGATCAAGGACTATTATAAGTGCACTCATATTTTTCATTTTTTATAATATACTATTTTCCATGTGCAAAACAAAAGGCGATTTTCAATGAAAACCTATGTTTAATAAAGCCGGAAAAATACATAATAAAACCAAAACATATTAAAATTATAGTCATTGGATAGCTCATCCGAGGGACTACCTAATTCAAGTTGGGTTTGTGAAGTATCCTCCATTTTCATCCTCAACCCGAGCTTCGAACCATAAAAATATGGACTTTCAAAGTGCTTGAGGGTGAGAATGAGGGAAAAGGGGGGTTAAGTGGTATCCTTTCTTTTCTTTGTTGTTTTGGTAAATGTGGGGCCAGTATTTAATGGGTTCGCTTAAACATACAAGTTCATTTGAACCCCTAAAACTTTTTTTTTTGCATGTGGTAATTTTTGTCAGTTTTCCTTCCTTAGTGGAATTGTAAACCACTTTGTCTTCAAAGAACCTAGTTATGAAATCACACATGTAAAGAGGAGAAAAAATTGTTGATTGTTAGTGAATAGGAGTTTACCTTGTTCAACCCCCTTGTAGGTAATTAGACCAAATGATGAGATAATGAAATGAAGGTATGAAACATGAAACAAGAACATGATTCATGGACAATGGTAACTTGAATGATGCCTTATAAATGATGTATTGTAAATCTTCAACTCAACATGAAATGTCCATGAAGGAGGTAGGTATTGATCATGAAAATAGGTGTAATAAAATGCTTGATCTTGGATATTTTGTGCCAAATCACCACAATAAATTAATAACATATCTGATACTTGATATCCTTGACATGATGATGAATCTTGCACTCCTGCAATAATTGAGGAAGAATTCTACCCTTGAATGCCTTAAAAATGATCTTGATATCTCTCTTGATGATCTTGTGAAGTTTTGGAATGCTTAACTCTTGAGTGCATGGCTTGATATCATGTAGGATTGATGAAATAATGATTTGAAATCTTTTTATATAGGTAAATGCACTAAAATGATTTGCTTTATTCTTCTGTCCCCGGTGGTTGACAGAGAAGAAATTTGAACTTAAAAACCACTTTTCCTTTATAAAACCTTTAAAAGGGTCAATGGAACTCATTTTCCCAAATTGGTCAATGGGTCACAGAGGGCCTATTTTGATTGCTAAAGTGTCGAGTTGTGTGTAAATTAAGCTTATATGTTGATATTGTCAGGTTTTTGTTTGAAATATGTCTTGGGATGAATAATATAGGGCCTTAAGGTCCTATTAATGATAATATTAAGGTTATAAATGCAAGAGGGCCCAAAATTGAATATGAAAGTGTAAATAAATACACTTTGCAACACTAAATTAAGGAAAAATTTCCCATCTATTTAGCTTGGAAGGGCCCTAAATCCCATGTGAATGTGTAAAACACATTAAAAACTAGATTAGGTCCATTAAATTTAATGTGAAGGTGTAAATAAATATATTTTATAACATTAAATTAAGGTAAAGTTAAGTTAATTTAGCTTAAAAAGGGCCCAATACCTAATGTGGATGTGTAAAACACCTCACAACACTAGACCAAGGTGACATTAATTCTAGTTTATCATTAATTATTCCCAAATTAAGTTTGAAAATGTAAGTGACAACATTTTTTGACAGTAAAAACTAAAAGAATTGATAAAAATGCATAATGGTTTTGCTTGCCCTACGATGGGATCAATCACCCTTCCTTTACAAATAGGACCAAAAAAATTAGATGTCTCATTCTCCATCATCTCGATATCAGATCAATTATGTGTGAAGCATGGTTACGCATGGATACACTCCATGGAAGTCATCTCGTCGGTCAGACATGAATGTTTAAAGTTTATCTTTGATAGTGAAATATTTATTGTCCACCATAGTGGCTTTAATCCTCTATCTTCCCATGGGGACATTTCATTGGATTTATTTATTCCTAAGCCTATGGAACCTATTAAACCTTGTGAGGAATTATTTTTCAAATCTTATCAAAAGTTTAAGGAAAAATGTATAGCACAAATATCCCTCAAAAATATGCCTCAACCTATGATTAAGCCTCCTATCTTTGATGAAATCATGATTGAACGTAAAGAAATTTCGAACAGCCATGCACAAGATAAGAAAAAACCTTTTCCTATATATTATAAATGACCAAGAGATAATGAAAACAATATCATCATGCCTCCTAAGATAAAAAGAAAAGATTACAAATCTAAAGATAAAGTGGTTAAACAACCTCTTATGACATTCCTCCACTTTAGGAAGAAAAGAAACCTATGGTTGATAAACCTGCTCCTACACAAACATGACTCAAAAATCATCCTAAAAGAAACATAAATGCTAGAGAGCATAGGAATAAATTTCTTGCCCTTGCTCAAAGGTTAAATGAAGAGAACAACGAAGAAAATTAACATCCCAACTTGACTAAATTATCAATATGCAATGAGTCACCCTTTCACCACAACAAAAAGATCATATACTACAACCACAACAAGAGCTAAATCCTTCTTTATACATTATCATTCGACCTCCCATTCTAATTAACTTGCATGATTATGATGAGGTTGCTAATATTTATGAACAAGTGCATAACGAATTGAATACATTGTTTCTATCTTCTATGAGCTTAATGTGTAACACCCTCCATTTTGTGCTATAGTTGATTTGACAATGCTTTCCCCATGTTACACTTTGTTTCTAATAACTTTGAATTCAAGGTCTTTGTTTATTGTTTGATTTCGCTTCCTTCATATAACTTGAATGTTATAATTTGATGTGATTGTATTTTATTATGATGTTATCATTATGGCATGTTTTAGATTAGCATAGTATGTACTTGAATTAATGATGCCTTGTGTTTTGATTATGTTAATGATGTAAGCTTTGTCAGTTATTGATACTGTATTGGTGAAGAGAACGGTATTGCATCACTTGCTCGCGAGTGCCCTGTGATTTCCGCGATTTTCTCTTCACGGTGTGAATAATTTATTATATGTATACATGTGTGACATTTGTTTGTTTGCAGGATTGCAGGTACCAGACATTAGCTTCACCTGGTTTCACAAGTCTGAGTGTGTCCACTACTCAATAGTAATATTGGGAGATAGTAATGGGTTACCTAGTCATACCTTTACCCTAGTACAGTGTGTCGTCAGTTTGAATTTGGTCTTAGATTTATCATTGTTGTTCTAAGTATTTTATTTTTGTGCAAATTTAATTTAGTAGATTAAATGTGTATTTAATTTTAAATATTTAATTAAATGAATTATTGTTGTGAGGGCTTTAGAATAAATAAATAAATTTTTGGTTATGTTGATTGAGTAAATTTTATTATTAAAAATAAATGGTAATTAAATAAGTAAAAATATTTAAATTGGTTGCAATTAGTAAATTGTATTATTATATTTAAATGCATGTGAATGAAAAATATCTAAATTGTTGAGGGAAAAGATATTTTAGATATTTTGTTTAAGATAACTAGGAGTTAGAAATTTGTGATCTAATTGTTGAAAATTCATTCACGGAGAGGATTTTAGAAAAAGAAAAGAAAGTTGTTTCACGGGAAAAAAGTTTGGTATGGGTTGTGAAAAATTGGTGAGGAAATTGTGGATCTCTCGCAGGAAATTGTTTTAGAATTATTTTGTTGTAGAATTCTTGGCTGTGTTTTTTGTTGTGTCTTCGAGAAGGAGGAAATTGCATTGAATAAAGCTTTGGCTACATTGAGAATTGAAATTATAGAGAAGCTCGACAACATTTTCTTGAGGCAACATTCTTCTGTAACAGGTTCTTTATTGTTTTTGTGAAATTTGAAATTTGAAATTATTTTATTACTGTAATGCAAATTGGAAATGTTTTAGGAAATGATTTTTCAATACTGTAGAAGTTCTTGTTTCTTTTTTTTAAAAGATTTCCGTGAAAATGAAACCTCTGTAGAAAATAATTAAATCCTCTGTGTAATTTGTTTATTCGAAATAGATTTATACAGGAGAAAATTATAGTGGAATTATTGAACCTCTGTTGAATTTAAATCAAAACTTATAAACCTCTTCCTGTGAAAACATAATTTGTTCTTTCGTAGAAAGTGATAAATTACCGTGAAGAATTAGATCCTTGTAGGGAATAATTTTTAAAAAATAGAAAATACAAATAAAATTATTTGAAGAATTAGAAAACCTCTGTAGGATTGAAAATGAAATCTTTCTGAGAAACTGAAATAATTGGAAACCTATGGTAATTCAAAAATCAAAACAGCATAAATAGTGCGTTACTAAATTAATCATAACTCAAAATTTACGAACTGGGTAGGGCTGAATTTTTTATGTTTTAGAGGACTTGATTGCGCACCTTCAGTAAAAATTTCAGAGAAACCCAGATCCAAAAACAAAAGTTATTAAAGTCGCAACATACGGGATTTATGATTAGGGTTGTCTGAAAATTGTTAATTTATATTTATATATTTATTTATTTGTTTAAAAATATATATTAGAAATATTGCATATAATTTTAGAGTATTTAAAATATATTTAAATGTATTTTTAAATAGGTGCATGCACATGCACAATTTGATATTTTTAAATAAACGTTGGAAAATAATAATTAGATTATGTAATTAAAATATATATATTTATTTAAAAGAAATATTATATCGTTAATTAATGCATACAATGCACAAGTAGGTGTTTTATAATAAGATGATTTTATTAGAAGGATTAAGATTTCTATTTATATTTGTTTGTGAAATTTGAGTTAACAATTAGTTTTAATTTTCTTATGATTTGTAAACAAAAGTATATATATATTAATAAAAGCATGTAAATGCATGGGTTAATAAAATTTTAAAATAAAAAGACTTAGGAGTGAAAGTTGATTTGTATTTAAATAGATATTGATTCAATTTGGATTTAGGAAATCCGAATATTAGATTATTTAAGTGCCTGAATTATTTTAAGTTGTATTATTTTCTGTTCACATTTGCGGGCAATTTGAATTGAATATTATGAGTAATTGTCAAACTCAAAGTTAAGCAGTTGGTTTAATTCATTGCGGATTTATTGGATTTAGGAAATCTTAATGGTCATTTATTTAATTACTTGAGTGGCTTCTTATTGTTGTGTATTCTTCTATAATTGTGTATTGGACATTGGGGATATTTGTTGTCGAGAAAATTATAAGTCTTATAGAGATTGTAAAATTGTGAGAGGGTTATTGTATCTTTTGTTCGCCCTTTTTGAGATTTTCCTTGGGTAGTGCACGTTTTTTTTGGGTTTCAGTATTTAACATCCGTAGGGATGTGTGAATTAGTTTGAACACCTGATTACTATGAACGGGTTGTGTGATTTGATTTGAGCACCCGGTTATTACGAACGGGATGTGTTGTTCTTTGCAAAATAGTTGATATTTGTTATCGTATTTTGTGCACTGTCTACCCTTGGGTTGTGGAATATGTTATTATGTTGTCAATAGGGGAGTGGCTTTCAATGGGGGCTGGGACACAAAGGGGTCCCAGGATAACTCGTGTGAAAGTCAGTTTAATCAGTAGAAATTAAATAACCTTTATTAGGGATGGAGTAGCTTAATATTTAATCAGATAATTTAGCCTCGCTCATTGGCTCAAGGGCTAGTATGAGACTTGAGATGAGTCGGGAAGGCCTAGAATGGCAAGATCATTATCTTGTCTTCTCGAAAGATAACCGATTCTCGACCGTGTAATACAAATAAAATCGAGAGGTTACTGCCAGATAACCCTAGAGGGGGCCAGGACCTAAGAAGATTTCTTTTGGATAACCAATGCAACCTTTGTGATGACACTCCTCCTATGACCATAGTCGATTTGTAATGTACAGTGGATGTATTTGATTTAGTGGTTCTGGAAGCAATGTAACCTTATGTTTTGGTAGGCTCCTTTTGGTAACAGTTGTTTTGTATTTTTTGCACAAGCATGGTTTCTTTTGTGTTTATTGGTACAAAGTGTTGTTTTGTATTTACCGTACAATGTGGTCTTCTGTATATTACCAGTCTAGGGTACAGGTTTGTCTTGGTTAATTGCTACTATCTCCAAGACGGGTCATCGCGTACCGCATGGTTGTGGTATGTATTTTATTAATCGCTTTTAGTTTCTCTTCCTATTCAAGGGATGCTATCCTCTTGTTCATGAGCTGTGGTGGTTCTTTTGAGTTGTTCTTCTCCTTCATTATAACTATGGATCTATATGTATAATTGTAATACCTCATTTGTATCGAGGTGAACTTTTGTGATGTAATTGTAATAATATTTATGATCTATTCATTATTGGATTTAATGGTGTTGTATATGTGAAAATATGTTTAATACATTTATATGTGTTAGATTTATCTTGAAATGGTTTAATGCTTTGTTGGAAGTTGTATCTTGAGTTTAATATTCATATGTATGGTTGGTTAAATTTTATAAGTAATGGTGTTCACATGTAGATGCAAGCATTTAGCCTAGGAGGATGTATGTGGTTAGAGCATGAAACTTTATCACTTTGTTTTAACTTTTAAAAAAAAATTATTAGTTGTGCTTCCGCAGTATTGCATGGTCTTCTAGGTTGCAGGACGAGGTTTTACAAATATATTACATTGTGTGTTACTCTCTTTTTTAATTAGTCTTGTTTGATGTGTTTGTATTCCAATTGTTACTATATTTAAACTTCTTTATATTAAACATGAAAATTTTATTGAAACAAAATTGAATCTAATTAACATTGGCCTTAAATTAGTATATAATTTTTTTACTTAGTAAATATAATTTTTTTTAATTTGAATAAATTTTCGTATATAATTTTTAAAATTGTTAAATTAAAGTGGTTGAATTTTTTATTTTGAATTAATATCAGATATTTTTTAATTTTATTAATATTTTTTTATAATGAACAATGTTAAATTATAATAAAATTAGTAGTTACAAAAGATATGAAGAATTAAAGTTTTGATTAAGATTAAATGAGTATAAATATACAAAATGATATTATAAGAGAAACAATAACAATATGAATAGTACGCCATATAATAACTATACAAACTTCATTACGATATTAATGGTACACATAACTTTTGTATTAACAATATACTAATTAAATCAAAGTATGTTGATTTACAATTTTAATTTAATTGATAAAAGCATTTAAATCATTATCAAAATAAAAATAAATGAAAACATTGCATTCACCAATAATTTGAATGATGGTATATGAAAGAGGAGGCACAAAACTTTGTGCTTATTCATCCCTTCTAAATCCCTAATATAAAACAAAACAATGGGTTATTATTATGTGATATTTTATGTTAGAGAAGATGTTCCATAAATGTCAACATCATCTTTATCAGGTATCTACCTCTTCATACATGGAATCTACAAAGGGCCCATTTTTGGAAATATAATAATTAGTTATGTGGCCCAAACTACTCGAAGGGACAATGCATTCACCTTCTTATTATTATAATCACTTCGTTTATTGCTTCTATGACCAACTATACAAGTCAACTATGATATTCCTAAAAATATATATACCAATTTAGCAATACTATAATCTTAGCCTTGTATTTATGACAATGAATTTGAGAACATTAGATTTCATATAAATTTTAATAGCTATTTATTTCCTATCATATTTGTCAAACTCTAAATATTTATTTCCATACATGACATAAGAAATGCATAAAAGGTGGAGCTGATTTTGTGGAAGGACGTAATAGTTATAATATTGAAATTGCATTGGCTTAAAATTTCCTACTTTTATTATAAAATTGAAATTTACATAGACATATATAAGCACAAAAGTCTTGTTTAAGAATGTTTCCAACCTTCTTTATGAATCCTAATTTATAATATTTTAATGTCCAAGAGCCACTTAAATTATGTCAATAGTTATGGCTAAAATTGTCTCTAGGACATGCTAAAGAGTAATATTGATGTATATAATATAGTTTGTCTTTGACTTAATTATGTAATGTGTCTCTAGAATTTGCTTTTCTTAGTTATAAATTTCATATCTTTTAACTCTTGAGAATTATAAGTGTCATCAATATTGTGGGGCTTACTTTTCTCCTTCTTTGAATATATATATGTGTGTGTGTGTGAAGTGACATAAAACAAGCAGATGTATTTATTTATTTATATATAGTTATAAAGTATAAATATAAATATATTATTTAGTGATATTATTTGTATATATAATTATTGAACTGAAGTTTATTTTGTTAGGTGGAAATGAAGAAATAATGTTTATTTTTAATATTAGTAGTACACAATTTTTTATTTTAAAATGTTTTAAAATTATTTTTGAGAAATCAAATCAAAATTTATATTATAATTCAAAAGGTCTATGGTTATAGTTAAGATTAATCATCTAAAAGAATTAGCTTTTACTTTTATTTAATAATACTCCACTTTTATATGATTAATTTTTTTATTGATTTATGAGGAGGAAGGAATGGGTATTGATGGATTGACTTTAATGGTGTGTCTCAATTAGTAAGGATTTCATTTTTTAAGAGACATGGTGTCAAATGTTCATTTGAGAATGTGCTTACTTAGATTATCTTTTTCTTGTGGCATTTTTTTATATGTGATTGTAATTTATTTTTTAGGAGACTTGTTGGAAGGATAAAAGATGTTGCCAATTAAAATGAGTCTTTGATTTCAAGTGAAGAGACAATTTTGAAAGGACAGGAGGAGCATCAAGAGATTATGTATACTTAGAACTTTTCACAATGACATCGCTAGAGTCGTAGATGGCCTCATGGTTACTTCAAAAGCTATTTTAGAGGTCTCCATTGACTTGACTAATCCAATTTTTGAGTAAATAAAATACAAGCATTCAAAGACACATTGAGGTATTCCACCGTATCTACTTCCCTTTATTAGATCCCTCCTAGCTAAGAACACAAATAACATCATACTACATGTCAAGAAGGTTGTATGATGGGGAATGAAGTCTCCTATGACATGAAATGCTAAAGATTCTATGATAATATTTAATTTTTATGTTTTATTTAGATACATATATTTGAAAATAATTATTTTTGATTTCATAGTATTAATTATTGTTTTTTTATTCTTATAAAATAACACTTTTTACTTTTTAATTTTTATAATAATAATTAATATACATTCTATTATATCTACCTTAATGCAATATTAAAAAATGGAAAAAAAAACTTGATAAAATTTCTCATAATTAATCATAAAATATTAATTTAAATTTTTATACTTTACAAATAAATAATTTTTAATAAATTTATTTAAATTGTCACTTTTATATTTTACCATTAATATAATTTATCAACTCTAATCCAAGCTTTTTAATTTATTATCATTATTAATTTACGAAAAATATAATACATTATTACTTATAAAATTTTAACCCAACATTTTCAATCTATGAGAAGTGTTAATTTAAAAAATATAACATAATATATTAGTACTTACAAACAATTTGTTGTAGAACAATCATATAATACATAAAATAGAAGACAATTTAATAAACACTCCACTTAACATTTAGAGGGTTGTTTTATTTTTTTTTTAAATAAAAATTAAGTGAGACATATACCATCTTATCTATAAGATTAGAAATCTCAAATAGATTGATTAGCCCAAGAAACTTTTTAAGAGAATTTCAAGCTTACATAAACTAGAAAAACATAAACAATGCAAACTAGAACTCTACGAGATTATGCAATGTTGATATGACAAAGTTAAATTAAGAGCTTACAAGATGAAAAATATAAGCTTGGTAGTGATTTTATATAGAACTAGGGAGAGGATGGAGATGACAAATCAACCAATGAGAATTGACCACCAATAACCACCAACATTAAATAAAGTGATGAAAAAGTAAATACTTCACCCTTAAAAGATGAAGGACAACTCATCACTTCATCTTCTAGTTATTAAATGATTATCTCACTTTATTATCCTAAGAAATATTTAAAATAAATGTGTAGGAAAACCTATAACTAAGGGGAGATTAAATATCCCACTAGGAAAATAAAAACCTACACTAACACCCCCCTTAAGCACAACTTAGGAGGATGTAAAAGATGATGAATCCTGACAAATGAGGCCATGTTAGGTACCCATGTACATATCAAATTCTCCCCATAGAAGAAGAATTCCCCCCAACAAATAGAGAGAGAACACCCCTAGAATATAGAGAGAATAGAAGATAAGGACTAAGTATCCCCCTCTGAAGAGATCCATGGGTAGATGCTCAGTACTAGACAAAGAAGATGGTCCACGATCGTTGAAAAATGCTCCTCCCCTTAGGAAGAAACAAAACCAATGGTATATGCAAGTTATCTCCCAATTCTCGAAAGGAATATGTAGGAAGAAAGTGCAAGATGTATGAAGTCTATGAAGTTGACTCAAGTGTCTTCATGTCAATGCTTAAAGAAGTCACAACCAAATCAATCGTTCTAGGCCACACTGTTGAAGATGACAAATAAAAATCTCCTAGAGACTAATGTAGAACACAATCCAAAGACAATGATGGTTTGACAATAGTTGTGCAATGACTATCATCAAAGAGGAGAGATAACCCATCAAATGTGTCCTCCAGATCTACAATATGTATCTCCATAAACAAGTTTGAAATACTTGTCAAGAGATCATCCCACAAAGTTGAATGAAGAAGACTATGGATTCCCTACTACAAGAAGTCATTGGAAGCTTTCAAAGAAGCAACGCTAAACTTTGAAGTAGCAACAGAAGCAAGGACAAAAGAGTGGTCCTCAAATAGAAGACGTATGTCCTCAATGGTGTCATCTAGATCCGAAATGAAGGGTTCTACAAACAAATAAGAGATTT
This sequence comes from Sequoia sempervirens, assembly GCA_007258455.2. Classification (NCBI taxonomy): domain Eukaryota; kingdom Viridiplantae; phylum Streptophyta; class Pinopsida; order Cupressales; family Cupressaceae; genus Sequoia; species Sequoia sempervirens. The sequence goes on along the minus strand of VDFB02292527.1, from coordinate 3,064,614 downwards.
TTGGTAGAAATTTGTCCCAATGGACTAAATCCAAAAGACATAAATGATCTTGCTACAATAAATCACTGGAAGCTTTCGAAGAAGCATATGTAGAATCTAAATTTGCAACAAGTGATGTTGATGCAGTATCAATGAATTGATCATTCACATAAGATGTTCCCACACAAGATGGGGCAACATAAGTCTCAATATCATCCACAACATCACTTTCAAATGAAGACTCAATGTCTCCATACAACTATTGGATGATGGTCCAAGCAGTGAAAGGGCACTCAGTGTGCTCTATGTGATGTAGAGTATCCTCAGAAATAGTAAGACACATTAGTCCATAGACCATGTCATTATTGTTAAACCATGCATTCTTTTGATCATAGTCACTTGGCTCAGGAACAAGTCCAAAGAGATAGGGTAGTAGATCTTGCTCAAGGAAATGAATATTTATCCCTTGTTTTCAAGACAAATAGTTCTCTAAAGTTAGCCTAACAATAGAAGGATGAAAACAACATTTCAAAGACATGATTAACCCCCCATAAATGGAAATATATCTCAATTCATGATTACAAAGTGCATGTATAATCCCTTAAGAATGAGTGCAAAGACACCAAATAAGAAATACCAATACACTCCCACCCTTTTCAAAAGTATCAAAAATCACCCCCCTCCAAATGTTATAAGGTTGGCACTTTATAGTTTAGTGTGTTTACAAAGCCTTTTCCAAGATACAATGCTCAATAGGCTCAAAATAGCTAAAATTAAAAATTTTGGTACAAAATGAACTTGAGACTATCTAGAAAAAAAAATAGCCTTACAATTGTATAGTGCTCTTCACCACCTTTTCAACACTTATTCGTTTTTGAAAATCGGAGCACCAAGGTGAAAGTTATGGCATGTTGAAGAAATTAGCAGCAAACAAGTTCAACCTTAAATATCTAGTAAAAAATGGTAAAAAAATATTTTCAATACCTTTATGGGTGAAAGTGCTCATCTCTAGCTTTTCGGCAATATCTCGTTTTTGAAAAACAATCATTGTGGCTAAAAGTTATGCAAGTTTGAAAAAAGGCCCAATTTGGCCTATTGGAGGGCCCTTCTGGCCCCTTGGTGGTGTTTGGGTTGCACCATTGTTGGCAATGGTTGTTGGGCGATGAAGAGGAGGTGAAATTGGGCGACGTAGAAATTTGGGTGGCATTTTTCTTTAGCCGTTGGCAGTTTGGGAAGCAAGTGGCAGTTTAAAAAATTCACAGGTTGTGATTTTCACTTATCGTTGAATGTCTACTAGCAACTTACAAGTTGTGAAGGCTTCTTCAGCTTAAAATATTGGGCCTTAATTATGTAATGTGTCTCTATAATTTTCTTTTCTTAGTTATTAATCTTCCATATCTTTTAACTCTTGAGAATTTTAAGTGTCATCAATATTGTGGGGATTACCTTTCTCCTCCTTTGACTTAATATATCTATGTGAAGTGACATAAAACAAACAAATTGTATTTATAAAATAAACAAATTGTATTTACAAAACAAATAGATTGTAGTTGTATATATAATTATTGAAATGAAGTTTATTTTGTTAGGCATAAATGAAAAATTGATGTTTATTTTTAATATTAGTAATATACATTTTTTTATTTTAAAATTATTTTTTGACAAATCAAATTTTAAAATTATTTTTGGCTAATCAAATCAAAATTAATATTATGATTTATATCATAGTAAAGATTAATGATCTAAAAAAATATCTTTACTTTTATTTAATAATACTTCACTTTTATATTATTAATTTTTTTATTGATTCATGGGGAGGAAGGAATGGATATTGAGGGATTGATTTTAATGGTGTGTCTCAAGTAGTAAGTATTTCATTTTTTAAGAGACAATGTCAAATGTTCGTTTGAGAATGTGGTTACTTAGATTATCTTTTTCTTATGGAGTATTTTTATATAAGATTGTAATTTATTTTGTAGGAGACTTGTTTGAAGGATAAAAAATGTTGTTAATCAAAATGAGTCTCTGATTGTAAGTGAGGAGACAATTTTGAAAGGGTCGGAGGAGCATCACGAGATTGTTTTCACTTGTCAAGAATTGTGTCTACTTAGAACTTTTCACAATGACATCACTAGAGTCTTAGATGGGCTCATGATTACTCCAAAATCTATTTTAGAGGTCTCCATGTGTTGGAGATCCATTCATGCAAAAGTGCAAGGCTAGGCAAGAGAGTATTATTTTCCTCTTCAAATGAAACATCCTTACCCAATATTAAAATAGGGGTGACTTTAAGGGATGATGTGAATTTTATGTTCTATCACCTATGAATTCTTATATTACTTTTCACCATCATCCCTCCTACTTCCACTAACATCTTATATCAATATTTCACCTTGATATGAGGTACTTCACCTAGGAATCCACCCAAATCAATAGCACCATTCATAGACAAACCCTTTCCTACCTTCTAATGAGGGGATCGAATCCAATGCACCATCTTTGAATGTTACATTTCATTTCACTGATGGCTCAACATAAGAAAAATATGCAATCCCCAATGCCATAAGATTTTTCTAAAAACACTAATTGAGCATTAAGGTTTGACAATTTTAGGTGGGAGAATCGATTCAAAAACTCAGCCTACTCTCTCTACTTCCTTCACAATTGAAGTTGGTCATATGAACTTGTTTTAGTTCTTATTGTGTATAAAAAAATATGAAACAAGATGAGGATTCAAACCCTAGAATTAAAACCACATTTCACATCTACCTATACCTAAATTTTAACAAAGAAACCATAAAACATAAATGAAAGAAACCATTCTCACCCACATGAAGTTCTTGATATGCCAATGACAATTGTTCTTGAAGTATTTTTTGTTGATGAAAGGATGGAATGTAGAAGCTCACAATAGTAGCATGACATTATATTTTAGACTAAGGAACCCCCCTAATGGCTTATAGGAAGGAAGATTTATAGGTTTTTTTTTAGAGGATCGATAGTCAAGATTGGTTGAGAGGATTAACAGGTAGGATTAAGTTGGTTAAGTGGTTATGCTATGAGGGTTGGAGAACAATTCTTTTATAACTTTTAGGTGAGTATGATTAACTTGGCTATTTGATATGTGATGGAGGGTGGAGAAAAAGGGGAATTTTAATAATTCTTTTATGATTATTAGGTGTATAGGTTGGATTTAGATAATGTTTTATTTAAATCATGTGAGATGTAAGGGGGAAAATTCATAAATAAATATGGCATTTATTTATTTAGGACTTTAGGAAAATGGGAAAAATAATGAAATAAATTATTTTTTAATATATTTAATTAATAGAAAAATAGACATGGGGTAGGTGATGTTAGGATGTGGGTTCTTTTTTAAGTGTATAGTATTTTTCTTTGTAACATGACATTGCAACTAGACAAAGAAATGTTGTTTCAAAAAATATTAAATAATAGTGGTTTTGGAAGAGATAGGACTAGTGGCAATATGCCCTAGTCATTGGAAGGATGGGAGTGATGATAATGAAGGAGGTATGTATGCCACCTCAACAGGATAGGTAGGTTTAAAGAACCTATTTGTGCTCTCAAAATGTATGGAGATGGAGGGATGCTAGAGGGGGGTGGATGGAGGAAGATAATCATGTTGAGGTGCTATGAGAAACCTTTATTTGATATAACATGACATTATACACCAAGGTATAAGAACCAAGGTGATGATGTGTCAAGTGCATAAAGGATTGACCCAAAAGAAAAGGTTGTAGGCAAACTTGTACAACATGAAACCATGGTATCATTGTGGTGAGATGTTGTAAGGATCATTGCAGATGTAAAAAATTAATAATACACACAAGAAAGCAAGAAAATAAGCACAAAAGATTCAAAAACAAATAATGATTTTTCCCCTATGCAAGCTAAAAAATAATTAATTTGAGTGATAACAATGATGATAGCATTGCTGATGATAAGAGTAATGCAAGGATTGGGAATGATAAGTCTTGTTGATAGTGTTGTTGACAATGAGAAAATAAGGATTGAGAATGATATATCCCTAATGATGATAATTTGAGTAAAATGGATCAAGGTTTGCAACAAAGCTTGGAACAAAACTATTGGATGATTAGGATGATGCACTAGATTAGTTAGCAAGATTGAATTGATTAATATTGTTGTATTGGGATGGATGGCTTTCGGCTATGGGATTGTAAGAGATTTACGATAGGTGGATTTGATTGGATTTTGTTTAGGTAACTAGTGACAAGGGAAAATCAAGTCTAGAAACAATGATGAAAGAAAGGATGGATTTCTTAGATAGGGGATAGGACAATTATTAGATGGAGATGTTTCAAGATGTGATCCCCAAGGACCATGTTGCATAAGAACATGGTCAATGTGGAGTGTATTGTGGTGGAAATGGAAGGCTACAAAAGAGAGGATTTGCAAAAAACTAAGGCTTGCATTATCCTAAGAATGCTTGGATGTGATGTCTCTATCTTTATCAAGATCAAAAGAGGGAAGGGAGGATGGATTGGATATAAAGGGAGAGGTACATAGTTATAAAAAATGGATAAATAGGATGGGGCTTGATATGATGGAAGAAGCTTGCCCCCAAAATGTAAGGTGCTAACAAATGAGGAATTTACACATGATGCCTGTTTATCAATTTTTCATCATGATACATGTACAAAGTGCCATATAATTGGTTTCCATCATTGTAGAATGGTTTATTTTAATTTTTATTACTTTTTATGTTTTTTATTTAAAAATTTCTAGATTTTGGATGAAGGAGAAGCATTTAGATAGATTATTGTGGATGGGGAATAGGAAGATGGATGGAAGAATTGAGAATCAATTTCCATGGTGATAGTATCCCTTATCGAACAATTCCTTTCAATGAACCATGTTGATGGTTGTTACGTACATGGATGTTAGATCACCTATTCCATCTCCCTTGGCAACACTTTCTAACATCTATTTTGATGTTGAATTATATTTTTTTGTGATATTGCATGCTAACATGATGTGACATGGTGATCCTTAGACTTTTGTGGCTTCCTTGAATATGTTTGTGCATCCAAATCACTTCTGAATGCAATGGTATAGTCCCGTGGGGAGAAAGTATCTAATATCCCATGAATTGGGTGATGGCATCATCATGTTCAGAAAAGTACAATGATGTGTGTGCTTGTTGGCCTTGATTGGGGATTGTATTAGATAAATGGTTAGGGATGGGGTCGATAAAAGGATTGGTGGTAAGGGTGATGAGATTCATAGGGGTGATGGGGTTGATGAAAGAATTGGCGGTAGCAAGCTCATGAGAGGAGTGGTGGGAGGAACATATTTTGATGTTGGAAGAAGTTTCCTTAGACATAGTGGAAGAGTGATTGTCTTTGGCATGCGATCTATAGCTAAGGCCCTAAAATCTTATGTTTTCTTTCATTTGGATGGGTTCTAATATGCCTTGCTTGTGAATACCTAACACTTTTCCTTGATAATGCATGTTTTGAAAAAATTTGATTATTGATAGGATACTTGTTATTTTAGAAATAAGACACGAATCTATTTTATATCGGTAAGGAGTAGTGGTAGTGGTAATTTCCTCAATGATGAGAAAATTGGATCGAAGAAAGATGGAGGAACAAGAATGATAGGATTATGGTTCATGGATGGGTACAATAGGGATGAATAGATCTTTTGATGGTAAGGGATCATGGAAGGGATTTGTTAAAATGTTTGAATATTCATTTGGATGAGGATATGTGTGGTTATTCTTTGGAGTAAGCTCTTGAAATAGTTGTATTTTTTTGGATGATATGCAATGTTGTTAGCAATTAGTGCATGGATCCTTGAGTTACACACATGGATGGGGGAGGAATTTTTTACATTTATGGGTGGTGGATTTAATGGATTTGAGGGATTTAAAATTAATGATAGCATGGTCAATGAGACATTTGCATGGCATTGGATTAGAGATGTTGTGGGGTGGCATAACTTTGTTTGTGCTTTGTGGCATATGGTCCTTTGCAAATAGTCCCTGGAGGAAAGCCATAAAGGTGAAGTTATTTTTTTCTTTAGATTGTGATGGGTTGGATTGTCAAGTTTTTGAAGATGAAGGATTTACATTGGAGGTGGAGGATACAAGAACCTCACATGAAAGGGGGATTTGGAATATGAATTGCCAATGTTGGCCTTTTGTTAGAGATGGGTTTCTCTTGTAAAAGGTAGGGGAAAGATGACCAATGGATAAGCATTTAGGATTAGCAACATAGCTTGTGATTGTCAATTCGTGTTCTTAATGATTGATGGGTGGATGATTGGAGCTTATGGAAATATTTCTTAAGTAAATACCATCAAAGGATTCATGAGACAATTTGTTGATGGGTGAATGATTAGAGCTTGTGAAAAGCTTTCTTAAGCTATTGGCATTTATGGATTCGTCAAAAAAGTCATCTTGGTCCACAAGAATTTCTTATCATCATAGAGATATATTCTTCTTGATCAACAAATCTAGTATCATCATCATCAAAGAAGGTATTTTTAGATCGACAAGGGGAATCATCAAAACAAAAATAAAAAAGTAATGATTTTGGATTTAGATTTGAGATGAAATTCTATTGGGGTTGGATTATCTATTGAGATAAGATTGGATTAAAGGTGGAAAAAGTTGGTTAGAATGGAATTAGATAAAGGATCAATGCTTAATACCTTAGGATGATTTGATTGAATTTATGTTCTTTATTTAGGGCAGGCGTAGTTCCTAAGCATGAGTTGATTTTGATGACTATACTTAGCTTAGGCTAATTTCTTAAGCAAGTTTTGTTTTGACGGATTTTATATAAGGTTTTGATCTAGATTGAGTTTTGATTTGGATTGATGGGATTAGGGGATGATTGATTTGAGATTGGATTTGGATGAGAATGAATGTCTAGGAGTTAATAGAAATAGCTTAGCATTTTAGATTTTGTTTGATTTGGATAAACTGAGATTTGGTCTAGATCATATGGGGGTGGATTTGATTAGGATTTAGCGATTTGGATAATGGGGATTAGGTTATAGAGGATTATGATTAAGATGTTGGAGTTAATGAATTGTGATTTAAAGGTTGGATGATGAGTTAAATTTTAGATATGAGGTTGTGAATTAGTGATAAGGATGGTTACCTTTGATTTATGATTTGATTTGATGGATTTTGTATATGGATTCAAAGGTTAGAGGTTGGTTTTGGATAGTTTAATGGAGAAGAGGATATGATGGTTTAGATTGGATTTATATTAAGGCGCAAAATGATGGATGGAAGATTAATTTGGATTATTATACTTAAGATAGGAAAGTTTCTTGAACAAGCTAGGATTGAAGGATGATGATTGAACAAAGATCTTGATTTCAAGTTTAAGTTTGAATTGGGAAATGATTGTATTTGATTCTGACGTGGAGAGAAAATTTGGAATTGGAAAATGATGGACTTCATATAGGGTGAGATATGAGATTATGATTTGCAAATATGGATTTGGAAGAGGATTTGGTTATGGCCTTTTGAAAGTTGGATTTTTGACTTGAAGGTTGTTCACTATATTTTTACAAAAAAATAAAACAACAAACACATTAACATCTTATTTTATTCAAGTAGAAGTGTGTGTAGGTGCAAACCCACCAATATCCCTACTTTAGTCATGATGTGTAAGTCCCATGATAAGGAACTAACATTTTTTATCACCCAAGATATCCTATGGCATAAGGGGTGAGCGTATACACTTATTTATAGGGGCACAAAATGAGTAACTTCTTAAGAATAACCACTTACTAGTGCATTACAACCAAGTATGAATAAATGGTCTTAATATAGGCTTGTACATGATAAATAGGGGAATCCTCTATATAGCCTAAGGTACATGAGGCCTAATTCTATAAATGAGAGAGTCCATCTACAAGCATGTGTTTATAGACAAGTTCAATTCTACTTCACTTTGTCTCCTTACAAAAATGAGCACTAAGGCTAAGCTAGACACAATGGTTCTCCTTTGAGGAACAACTTTCAATCCCACCCCTTTTGTATATCTCATTGAAACATGTAATTTAATTTGTACCCTAAAGTGATGAAATCCTTGGAAAAACCCATTAAAGGGAAAAAAATTCCAAGTGTTTCTATTTCCCAAGATCACCTTGCAATTACAATGCAAGAAAGATCAAACACAACTTGGGTTTTTTATTAACAAAACAAAAAAGAACTAGAAATTGATTTTGATCTCCAAGATAATTTTTCAATACAAGAAGAGTGCATACACATTGAAAAGTCCTCACAAGCTTGGAAAACTAAGGTTTGTTCCCATTTAAAATATTTGCAACTCATCTAGTGATTAAAAGATATTCAACAAATGTTTTGCACATAATGTGTTAATAGTTTCAAAGATAATCTTGGACAAGTATTTTTTTCTAAGAAAATTTAGTGATATAAAAATCATAAATTAATGTTATCACATAGCAAAAAAAAGGTCACTATGATGTTTTTCATGATCTTCTAGCCAATTTATTAAGAATCGTTAAATTAGACTTATGTATGCAAATGATATGCTCACTTGAAAATTAAAGACAGAGTCAGGTTTGAAAAGTTATACATGAAATTAGGGCTAAAATTTGTAGAAATCACCTCCTCCACAATAAAGTGCCCCAAATCAACTTTTTAATGCCTCAAAAAAATGAAAATTCAACATATTTGCAAAATTCATGCAATCTTTTTCTAAATGTTATTTAAGGTTTTGAAGGGTGTATGGACCTGGTGGACGAGCCTAGTTGTTAGGCTTGGTCACATGGGTGATTACTGATAGTAGTGAAGGACTGATCACATGTAGTTGTTAGTGTTGGTGGCTAAGGTTCAACAATAGTTCTTGAAAAAAAAAAAAAATCCTACACCAAGATAGGCAATTTTCACACTTGCTTGATTCTCTTCATGCAATAATGTTGTAGTTACTAAACAAGAACCTGATTCAACTTCCTTCGATTAGGCCTATTAACACAAGTAAACCTTTACCACCAAACTTTAATGCAAAAGAAAATTTTCAATATCATCGTACACCTAGACATGATATGGAATGATGTATGCATCTTAAACACCAAGTGCAAGACCTCATCAACTCTAATCAAATCCAGTTGGTTAGTAATTTTTTTAGATTGCAAGAACTAGTCGGGTATTTGTCCCCCTATAAACTGCAGTGCGCCTGGTAAACTTTTTCATGTGACTGGTGGCACTGGCGACACGCCCTCCTATACCACGAGTTTGGGGGGAGACTAGACCTTGTAAACTCTTGCCTGCAATAGGATGCTTTAGCCAATCAAGCTAGGCCCCGCACCCCATCCAATTGGTTAGTATTGATGACAAAAGAAATAAATCAATTTTTCCACCTAACCAAAATTTATAAATATTTACAAACCCATGTTTACAAGTCATTCATCCAACTTTGTGCAATGCAGTGATAATGATGAAGATGATGATTTCGTTAGAATTGTGAAAAACCACAAAACTACAAGCCACAAGATCAAACAATGAACAAAGACACCTTCCACGCAAGAGATGTGAAAACAATATGTGCAATATTCCTCAACAAGAAAAAGCTACAGATGAACCTCAAGAATATTCAAGGAAAACAAAAGTCCTCAAAGGTTGAGAGTTCGAGAGTAAATCTCCATAGTTTACAAAGTACAAAAGTGTAAATCTCATAATATGATAATATAATGAGGGTTGAGTGCTATATAAGAGTAAAACCCTAAAAGCTTAAAAGCACTCCTAAGTTTAACTTAAGTGCATGAGAATAAATTAGACTAATAATCAATTAAAGAGTAATTAATTATTACCAAATGCATGATTGTTCTAACACCCGCCCTTAAGATGAACTTAGGGAGTAGCTAAAAACCCTAAAAAGAATGCATGATGGGTCCCGACAAACAAGGCCTAGTGAGGTAACCATGTACAAACAAAAGAATCTCTCAAAACTACAGAAAAGGAGAAAACCACAGTGGGTGAAAACTCCTCTCCAAAAGAGAGAAGGTGAATGAAGGATTGAAAAATCCTTCAAATCAAGGTGTAAAGGACTGAGAAGCCTCCAACCAAACAATGTCCTAAAAAAAAGGAACATGTAGAACATTGTAGAAGCACAAAGAAGTTATAGATTGTTATCAAATGATGACTGATATAGTGTTGAAATGAAGAACCTCCAGAAAAAGGAATCCAAAAGTGTTCATATGGTAAATGATCCATCTCACTAAAATGCATGTAACTAGCCACTAATGTACGCTGCATCTGAAAGTACATAGGAACAAGAACCAGATATGTAGATCACCCCAACACAAAACCAAAGAAGTATTAGCACCAACAGTAGAAACCCCCCCATAATGATGAATAGGAAGAGCCATGATAGGAGCACTGAAACTGTGTGAAACCAAGAAGTGCATGTAGGAGAAACAACCTCCAAATAAAAGGGTGTGCAAACTAAGGCACACACACATAAGGCAAGAATCGCTAGGATTCACTATTTTCATGGAACAGAAACTCACTTGAAAAGGGTGTGATGGCAAATCAAAGGAAAACATCAACCCCCATGGAACTTTATATCATAATGCAAGTGCAAAAAGCACAATAGGATGCATGAAAATCCTCAAAAAGTATACACTAGAATGGCACTTTATCTTAGTGCATCTACAAAAGAGAATGTGCATGAACAAATGTCTATAATGCCCAAATAGGACATAATAGAATATCCAAATATGAGTCATCCCACGTAAATGAAAAATTTCCAGGAGCTAAGACATCAAGTAATTCACCAGAGTGTGAAAACACAAAAAATAAAAAAATATACTCGAAAAGAAATCTAGAAAAAGTGTATGGATGGTTGTAAATATCTCTGAAAGATCGTTCCAACATCATTGGAATCATGAAAAATGAAGAATTTGGTCAAAATTTATGAGCTCGACATTGAAAACAACACCTCTAACTTCAACAAGTTGTAGAATGCACCCGTAGAAAAAATAGGTGATGAGACCCACACCATTGGAAAGTTGGCAGAACCAAACGATATCTCATTTGTCAAAATCTGACATCATACGCCCAAGTTATGGCCAAAAGAAAAAAGACCCCCTTTAGGGCACACAGGGGGTCTTGAAGGGATCTTTGTACAGTCGTTTGATCTTGTGGCTCGTGGTTTTGTAGTTTTTCACAATTCTAACATGGTATCAAAGCCACCATGTTAGAATTGTGAAAAATCACAAAACCATGATCCATGGTATCAAACAACGAAAAAAGACACCTTCCACGCAAGAGATCTACAAACAATATATGCAATATTCCTCAACAAGAATAAGCTACAGATGAACCTCAAGAATCTTCAAGGAAAACAAAAGTCCTCAAAGGTTGAGAGTTCGAGAGTAAATCTCCAAAGTTTCTAGAGTACAAAAGTGTAAATCTCATAATATGATAATATAATGAGGGTTGAGTTCTATATAAGAGAAAAACCCTAAAAGCATAAAAGCACTCCTAATTTTTTCTTAAGTGCATGAGAATAAATTAGACTAATATTCAACTAAAGAGTAATTAATTATTAGCTAATGCATGATTTCTCTAACAGATTTTTCCAACATTGTCAACATGATAGAAGTTCAACCTCCTAAGGGTCAAACCACTTTTCTACCTAATATTGCTTTTACACATATTGATGCATTCATAAATGCACCTAATGGTCCTCTCTATATGACCAGTCGAATTAATGACAAACCCACAAGGGGGATACTCATTGATCTTGTGTTCCTAGAGAATGTGATCATTGAAGAATTTATATTTGTGTATGAACTTTACAAAGATAACTATGAACAATTGAAAGCATGGTTAAAAACTCATGATGGTTTTGTTCGTCATACAATAGGTTCAATAACTCTCTTAGTAAAAGTTGGACCTAAGCAGTTGGATTTTTCATTTACCATCATTTCAACGTTGGACCAATTTCATTTGAAGTTATGCTATACATGGCTATGCTTAATGAATGTAGTCCCATTGATTATCCACAAGTACATAAATTTCCCATTCGAAGAAGAAATACATTGTTTATCATAGTGGGTTTAAACCTTTGACTTCCCATGGAAATTTTTGACTAGATTATTTTTGGCCTCGACCTATTGAACCTTTTAAGCCTCATGAGGATCATTATCATATCAAAATTTTAAAGCTAATTGTATAGCCGAGTTATCCCTTAGTAATATCCTACCTAAGATTCCTCAGTTTATTGTGACCGATGGATATTCATCCTACCCCACAAGTAGTGGATGAACCTAAGCCTAAACTGAGTTTTTTCCCTCATCCACTTGACATGTATGTTATGGTTCCACCTTTGTTGTCCTATACAATACCAAGGGATAATCGTGTAAGTAAATTTATGATTTTGAAAGAAAAGCAGGTTTTTAGACCTAAGAATACGGTGGTCTCCCAACCCGCAGTGGTCCCTTTAGTTCCTCCTCCAAAGGAAGAAAAGAGACCTATGTTGGGGAACACCTCCATTACACCTTCGCAAGCCAAAATCCTACAAGAAGAAATAGAAGTGCAAAAGAGCATAATCAATAACGTTCCATAACTCATCAACTTGTTGAAAAGTGTGAAACCTTACATAATGATCATCCATCCAATCCAATTCAATTTTGATAAATTACCTCCCACCCATCCATCCTCGTGATCACCTGACTCCACCCTACCACCCTCACCAAACCATGAAATGAACCTTACTTATCCCACCCTAAACAAAGAATGAAAGAATATATGAATGATGTTACTCGTAATAATAAGTGACCTAGTATGATAAATTTGGATAGTGAAGAAGAAGAAAAACTAGGATAACAAAAGGAAGATCATAATGAATTATCTCTTATGTTTTCTAAATCGATGAGCTTAACTAGGGGTAGCCATGATGATCCTCCTAATCATAGTGACTCACCATGCATTGAACCTGGTGCTACTCCTTGTATGACACTAGTAGTCCATTTAGTGTATTGTTTGCCTTCCATTTATGATGAGCAAGACTGGGATGCAAACGATTTGCTTTAGATAGGCTTGCATGTGCAATATCGTTGTGTGTGTTTTTTGTGTGTTTTCTTGCACATGATGTTATCTCATGTGTTGTGTGTCTTGGTGTCTTTATTCTTTCTAGTTTTATTTGGATGACCTGTGTTCTCGATGGCACAAGGATACAAAGAAAATGAATCTTTCATGATATTCATCTATTTGTATCTCCATTCTTATTTATGTCGTAACATTGTTTCCTTGTGTTTTCCTTTTGGGGACAATGCAAGGCATTGGGACATTAAGGTCTCTTTCATGTTGACCCAAAAAGGCTTGGTGTCTTCATTTGTCATTCCTCTATTGTGTTCGTAGTTCCATGAGTATCTGCAGAATGATGTCAATTTAGAACATAATCAAATTATATATTATATATGGTCTATATTGACTTTGGATCCATGGATCCCTTATGTGCTATTTGTTGACTTGTTATGTGGCTTTGTTTTGGGGGAAAGGCCTCGTCATGAGTCAATTTTATTGGGAGCATATTGTTGGCAAAGGGTTTCCCAATAAGCTCTTATGGACTTCTCATATTGCATATATTATTTTACTCTACCTCAAAGGAAATTGCTCACAATTGGTGCAAATAATTAATTTAAGGTGGGGGCATGCATTCCATTATGTGCTTCACTTTGTTCACAGGTTTTGAGCTTGGTCATGTGTTTGCTTGGCATATTGAACATTTTTGTAGTGCCTTATCATAATTATTGGAATATAATTTTTGGTATGGTTGGCATGAGATCACACCTTGTGAATATCGGACATCACTAACCATTGTGTGTTTATCATTTGCTACCTTTGTAGAAACTCGCCTAGTCAATATCAGACTTCACTTGTATGTGTTGTTTCTTGTCAAAGCTCACCAAGTGAATATTGGACTTCATTGGCATGTGATGCTTTGGTTCATGGGTCACCTAAAAAATACCGAACTTTGTTAGTTTGTGACTCATGAATGCCTTGGGTATCAATCCTAGTAATATTTTTGTGGAACTTGTTAGTCTTTGGTTGTCATACCCCTTTTTTGCATGTTTGCATTGTGTTTGCATTATGTTTTATTTGGTGTATTTGCATTATGTTATGTTTTCTATCTTCATTGTGTATGCTTCGTGATTGTCATGTTGTATTGCATTGCATTTGTGTTTATTTGTCCTTATGTTGTTTTTCCATATGATCTTGAATCTAGGGGCTAGCATCCCCTAGATTTGATGTCGTCATATCTCTTCAAAGTTTGGATAATTAAACCACTCTTGACTTTTTTGCACTTTAGTGTGAGTTTGAGCGAGTTCATACTCTCACTAAAGTGGGGGCTAAATGCAGCATCAAAAATTGTCAACTTTGACAATTTCACACTAGGTTTAGCTCCCCCTATGTGCTTGGACCTAATTATGCATCTAATTTCCCATTTTATGAATATCTTTGAAAAATCAAACAATGTGAATGAAAATAAGAATTTAATATTTTCCCCTATGTTTAAGGCCGCAGCAAGGATGGATCTGGACTAGGGCACCCATGCCCTTGTCCAACCCTTTTTAGCTCCAATTTGAATATGTCGATGTCGACATTTTATTATTTGAAATTCCAATTTCATTTGTCAATTATCGGCATTTGGTTTTTGAGAAATTTGAAAGTTGCATATAAATACAAATCATTTTCACCAATTTAATCCTAAGGAATCCTAGCATATTAATTGAAAAAAATTGAACATCCTAAAAGTAATCAAGGATAGTCAAGAGTAGAATTATTAAAATTATTGTAGCATTTATTTCAATCAAGTTTCATGTCAATCATACATCATGTTTTTATGTAAGTTTGTTCATGTTTTATGTTCATTTATTTTGTAAGTACTAACACTTGCAAGACCAAGTCAAACATCAAATTCTCCTTCAAGGTGATGATTGCATGACTTCAATCCATTAAGGAATGCAAATATGAGTGGTGAGTTGTACCAATTTGTCAATTTATCACTTGTTATCATTTAGCCTTTGCCCGACCGAGGGTAAGCTCTTTGTACATCATCGTAGTTGTTGTGGAGGTAGAAATACTAAAATGAGGTTTGACTTAGGAAAAGCCCTATATGGCACAACCCTTCACCCTCTTTCATGTGTGCAAGTTCTCATATCTGAAACAAATTGGAGGAAGATTGAAGACTAATTGTCCGTTCATGCATTCAAGCCCTACATGTTGTCAAGGAAAGTAGATTTTATCAACAACAGACAAAGTTTCGACAATGACCTTGGAACAGAAGGACTTGTAGATCAAGAGCAATAGGAATGTGAAATAAAATCTTGAATAGCAGCAAGTCATTTTAGGGTACCCCAAGCCCCTATCCAATTATTTTAGAACCAAATTTATATGTTAGGTTCTAGTTTTGCTCTCTAGTTTTCTAGAATTTGTTTTTTTCTTTTTGTTCTAGATTTCTCAAAAATCATCTCAATTTGTTTTATTTTCATTAATAACTTAGGGACAACATTTCATCATATAATTCAATCAATTAACAATCAAATAATCATATTCACATCACCCACACGCAAAAAAAGGATTAAAACCTTGATCCACCATTTTGGCTCTTCCATTGAGGTTTGTAGTCAAGTGGATATTGAGATCACTTTTAATCCTTAATGTCCCTAATTGGAAGAAGTGTGATTTAAGACCTAGATCTTTTTTTCTAATCAATTTTTTGGTTATGAGATAGAGGGTAGAGAAAAATGAGATTTTTTAAATTTTAAGGTGTAAAAGTAGAATCTAAATAATGTTTTATTTCAATCATGTGAGATGGGAGAGGAAAAAACAAATAAATGTGACATTTATTTAAAATTTTAAGAAAATGGACAAAATAATTAAATAGGTTATTTTAAATTATTTAATTAATGAAAAAGTGAATATGTTGTTGACAATGCTAGGATGTGATTGTTTTTTAAGTGTCTACACTGATTAATTAGTATTGTTATTTATGTTAATTATATATCTTAATATTTCATTGTATGACAAATATTATGTATAACAACTGAAGGTTAAGTAATGTGATAGAAATATGTATATAATGTGTAAGTACTTATGTGTGTAATAAATTATGATTGATACAATTATATTATAAGTTCATACATGTAATTAATGAATAAAGAATGTTCTATATGCAGGAGTTTATGGTGAACTCCTCAACACCCCAAGATCACTTGTAAGACAAAATAACTTCCACAAGAGAGATGGTAGAAATATTATGCTCATGAATATGGTAGCCAAAATGAATATGGCAATGTGCATATGAAACCTTGCTTATATAGGCAAGGTGAGAAATAGGATTAGACAAGATCATGACAAGTGTCTTAATCCTATCACATAAACAACTAACTCATAACTACTTGGGACACAAGCATTAAATGAATGCCAACTAGATACAATAAGTGACAGCTAATTCTTAACTAGAAAAATTCTTTCCTAGGACCTAAGTGGACTTAATAAATAAGACCTAGATAGGTAAAACACCTATTTACACCAACACCCCCCTTAAGTACAACTTAGAGAGTACTTATGCAAATGACACAAAGATAGGTCCCAACTAAGAGGCCATGTTAGGTACCCATGTACAAATGCAAATGTGATCTCTCACAAACGGAGAAAAGAAGAAAACCCAATGGGACAAAACTCCTACCCAAAAGAGAGAAAAGATACAATAATGATCTCCATGAACAATGAGAGGACAAAACCCCATTCAAGGAAAGAGGACCCCCCATAAAAGAGACGAAGAAGAGACCACTTAGTGCCCCCTCCATGAAAAGATCCATCACAAGTCCAATCAATCTCCCTCCATATGAAGGATGACAAGAGAGACCATACAACCCCCCATAATGAGATAACCTACTACAAAGAAGCACTAGAAGCACACTTGTGGAGTAATATTGTAATCCTTAATTAGGCAAGCAAATGAAAGATAACTCTAATGCTAGAAATCCTAGAATCTCTTTGGAACAATCTTGGAAGACATGATAAAGCAACAATAGACCTGATGCCAAGGAACACTGGAAAACTCTCAAACTGGCACAACCCTAGAATTTGTGAAGCAACAGTTGATTGACAAATGATCTAGACCTAAAATGAAGTGCAAAGATCAAAATTGCACCCTCCCAACTGTCAAAATATCCAAGTAATCTCTAGAACACCCATCGGACAAGAACTGAAATAACGATCAACCTAGGATAGATAAAGAAAAAAATGCTAGTACTTTTCCAACACCGCAAGAATCACAAAAATTAGAGATCATGGCAAAAAGTTATGAGCTTGGGCACCAAAAACCAAGATCTAACTTCAACTAGCAATAAATGCCACAAAATAGCAATTTTTTTGAAAATAACTTGCACCATTGCAAAATTCACATCACCAACTTTCCGACAATATTTTGTTTCAAAAATTTTGCCATCTAGATCAAAAGTTATCGCAAAATGAAAAAAAAACCTAAAAGAGGGCGACTACAGACAAAACACATGCAAAAATACAACCCTTGGGAATTAAAAAAATGGGCAACTAGACACCCATATGACTATTGCAGAGCTGGGTGGTTTAAAAAAACATGCCATCCTCCTGTAGCCAATGGAGTGGCAAGTGGGAGGCAACCCGACTGAGTTGGGCAATAGGCCTAAGTCGCGTCGCCCAGGCTTTAAGCCCCACTGCCATTAATATGATGGCAACTAAGCCAAATAATGAGTTGGTGCTAGAATTAAACTTTATCGACAAGTTAATAAAATTTAATATCTGTTAGAAGATTAATCTTTACTTGGTAAAGGTTATTCTTTAATTGTAATTATTTATTAACTTGTAGGAATATTCCAAAGGAATCCCTACAAGTCTTTTGTCTTTTTTTGTCATCTCACACATGTGTGAGGATGACTTATTTTTAATTCCTTTATTAAGGAATATTTGTAACCACCTCCTTAAGAGGTGACACTTTGCACACACATAGATGAATGGTGGCATTCATTGAGTTGGGAGTTACATTCTAACTCCTTCTCACCTCTACTTATTGAGGTGCCTCTCCTCTCATTCTTCAAGATTCAAGCAAGCAAGCTAAGGCTAAAGCTCTCTCTCTCTTTGTATTATTTTTTAGGCATTTTGCCTCTATTCATAATATTGGGGTTTTTTCTTGTTTTTTCCCTTTAACAAATTCTTGTGTCTCTCTTGCTTTGGTGGTGCTTGGTTTGGCTACTTCAATTTATTTGGTAATCTTTTTCCTTCAAACAATTGCTCTTTTTAGTACTTTCCATTGCTCTTTTCTATTTCCTTTCATGGTATCAGAGTTTGGTATTACTAATATCTTGTGAGCTATATTGTTGAAGGTTTACCATATTTTTCAGCACACCATTGGAGACACTCTCAAAAAGAAGAAGAGCTAGTGCCTAATCTTGGTTGTTTTTTTGTCTTCTAACCTTTTGTTTGTGCATGAATCTTAGTTTCCTATTGTTCATATTTTAAATAATTTGTCTTCTTAAATCTATTTGTATATCTTGCAAGCTTTTAGAAAAACCAATAAGGGTTTATCTTATTTTTCAATTTTCAATTTAAAGTTTATTTATTTTTATAATTTATACAAATCGGTATATTAGATCTGTAAATTTTTTTATTTTTTTTTCTAACCCATGTGCAGGATTTCTTATTTAAAGATTTCTAAGTCCCTTATTTAAAATTTCAAATCTATTTGTTTTGCATGCATATTTAATTCTTTGAATTTTTTTAGAAACCCTCAATAAAGAGGTTATATTTCATTTTTTTTAGATTTGTAATATTTTTTCAATACCAGGCTAAATCCGTAAAAAAATCACTATATTTTACATTTTAGAGAAAGGCTAATCTACTTTTTTACAAATTTGTAGAAAATTTCTCCATAGTTGCATGTTCAAATTTCTGTAAAAAATCATTTTTTTAAGAAAAAATCTCTACAATTTATTCATATATGTATACTAAATCTGTACAAAATTAATTATTTTTTCTTTTAAATCTATATTACAGATTAAATTTAAAAAGAACAATTTAGTTTCTTTAAAGAAAAAAAATCACTGTTATAACCTCTCTTTTTTTAATAATAAATACAAATAACATTTAAATAAAAATTAGGGCTTTAGTTTTTTTGCAGGGCATAGCTCCTCCTATTGTAGCTTAGCCTCTGTTGTTCCTTTTGTTGCAGCCTCAGCCCGACTCCTGCTGTGGTCCCTGTGCAAAACATTGTATCTGTTGCTTAAAAATAAATATTTTTAATAAAATTTGCTACTTCAATTTATTCTGTCTGCCCTTTTCTCTCTTTCTGTTTTCTTAAAAAGAAACAAAAGTTCTTTTAAAGCTTGTTAAATTTCAAACTTAAAAATTTCATTCCATTTTATTTTATTTTACATCCATTTTAAATTTCCTTAACCGCCCTCAAAAGTCCGCTCTTTTTTTTGCACTCACTTTTTAAAAGGTTGATTTCTTTCTTTTTGCCCTTTAAAGACATGAAATAAAAAAACTTCTTTTAGTATAAAGTTTATTTTTTTTAAATTCTCTCTTTTAGAAAAATAATCCTTATATTTATAAAAAGCTTTTTTAAATAATTTATTTTATGATACTCTATTTAAAGTAAAGGTATTAAATTTTTCAGATTTTTATTTTATTTAAAAAAATTAATTTAATTTTTTAAGTTTTTTAATTAATTATTAATAAGGATTTTTTAAGTTTTAAAATTATATGAAAGGATTATTTTTTAAAAATTATCTAAAGAAAGCTTATTTTGTTCTAAATTTAGGTAATTCTTTTTAAAGAGGTTTTTTAAAAGATTTAATTTGATTAAGAGGGATTTTTTTTAAAAGCAAATATTTACAATAGTTATTTTTGTTATAAAGTTGTGAATTTTTTATTACAATCATGTCTTCTTTAATTCCTGAAATTAAGTTGAATTCTTCTAACTATCATTCTTGGAAAACTCATATATGCTTTATTTTCAGTTTAAACATCTTTTAGATGTAGCTACAAATCCTAAATCTAAACCAAGTTCATCTGCATCCAAAGATGAAATTGAAAAATGGAATCTCCAAAATGGAGAAGCCCTTGGTCTCATAGGTATTTCCATGTCACCCGAACTTTATGTTCACATTGGGACATGCACAACTGCCTATGAAGCATGGGACAAACTCAAAACCATTTATGATAGTTCAAATGAATCAAGAAAAATTTAAATTCAAGATCAACTTGAAGATTTGAGGTATTCTGATTTTAAATCTATGGATGAATTTTTATTGAAATTTGATGCTTTAAATAGTCAATTGGATGGTTTAGGAGTTAA
This sequence comes from Sequoia sempervirens, assembly GCA_007258455.2. Taxonomy (NCBI): domain Eukaryota; kingdom Viridiplantae; phylum Streptophyta; class Pinopsida; order Cupressales; family Cupressaceae; genus Sequoia; species Sequoia sempervirens. Next base: position 3,044,251 of record VDFB02292527.1, on the reverse strand, counting down.
ATTAGATAATCTTAGATTAATTCATCTTATTCTTAAAAAGTGTCTTCCTAGACAATTTCAGCAATTCATTACTAATATTCATGCTCAATTGGCTATTTCTTCTTTAGCTACTCAATTAACTTGTGATATTTTTTGTGATTTATTAAGACAAGAAGAGGCTATGTTAATTCAATTTGGTACTCTTAAGTCTAATAAACATGTTTTCTTATCTAATCATAAGCAAAATTTTAAACCTCATTCTAAACAACAACATTATAATTCCAAACCTCATTATAATAATGGCAATGATCCTAGAGAGCTTAACTCTTCTAAGAGACCACATTGCGCTTATTGCAATAAGGATGGTCATTAGCAAAATATTTGTTTTAAAAAGAAAAATGAGAAAAAGCCTATATGAATCAAAATAATCAACAGTTTCATAACAATGGTAATCAATCTAGATGTGCTTTTACATTTAGTTTTAATGTTTCTAAACCTTTTGAATGGGTTAATGATTCAGGTGCATCTCAACATGTTACTTCACATAAAAGGTTTGTTTTTTAAATAACTTCACAAGTACTTTATTATTGGACTTGATCAACCCAATAAAAGTGTACTTATTTTACTCAAATATATTTGGAATATGAAAAGGGGATATTCATGTAGTCATGAATGCATGAATATCGTCTTAAATGACTTATTTATACTTAATAATTATTCTCTTCATAATATGAACTTCACATTATTCCATCACAATTTTTTTATTATTATTATTTTTTATAACTTAAGGTGGCTTGATTTGTGGCTTGAGAAATTATCATTCTCTCTACCTAAGTCTTGATCTATTACAATATTTAAAACAAACCTAGTGTTTCCTTCTCAACTACAATTATGTTGTTTTGATAAAGGGAATTTGATATTTTATTGTGTCTCATTAATCTGATATTGTGCCTTATTGGTAAATTTGGTTTTTTGATGGATTTATTTCATCTATATTTTTTTGAAAATTAAAAGCTCATTGGAGTATTTTCCTTCTTGAAGGATTTATTCCATCTATATATGTTTTGCAAATTAATCACTTTATCAAGTCTTAATGGAGCCTTTACATATATATTTTATGCGCTAGTCGCATTTGCAGTAATGTTGCATAGGGAGCCCTATCTATAATGAATCATATATTTTATCAAGTCTCATTGGAGTTTTTTTTTGGGACCCATGGAAAATATTTCCATCTACTTTGATGGTATGCACTTACTTATTTTTATGAACTTAGATCTATTTTCTTAATTGATGGGGATCAAGTTCTTGAAACTTTTATGTTTCATTATTTTTTTTAAGGCAATATGGTTTTTATACCATTATTAGGACAATTGATATTGGTTTTTTTTACTAAGGCACTATGGTTTTTTAAAAACCATCTTTAGGACTAATTTTCAAAGTCCTTTATTATTAATCTTGATACAATTTCCCTTTACAATTCAACAAATGATGTAGTGAGAGGAAACCTAGATCTATTATTGCTATGTCTATATATTGACATTTTATAATTTGGGCTATGCTTTCTTTCTATCTCAAGGTTTCATTAGAAGTAAAAATGATCCAAATTTATATATTAAGCATAGTGAAAATGATATTGTGATTTTTCTTTAAAGGGTTATACTGATTCAGATTTAGGAGGTAATCCCAATGATGGGAGATCCACTTGTAGTTATTGTTTCTTTGTTGGATCAGGTGCAATCTCATGGAATAGTAAGAAACAACAATCTACTTCTCTTTGTTCTACTGAAGTTGAATATAAAGGTTGTACAAATGCATCTAAAGAAGCACTATGGTTAGGAAGATTACTTGAAGACTTGGGTCTACCTCAAAAGGATCCTACTCCTTTATATTGTGATAATCAAAATGATATTGCTTTGGCAAAGAATCCATTTTTTTATGCAATGACCAAGCACATTTCTCTTCAACATCACTTCATTAGAGAGCAAATTGAAGACAAACAATTTCTCTTTTGTATTGTAAAGGTGAAGATCAAGTTGTAGATATTCTCACCAAAGCTCTTTGTAAAGATAAATTTATATTTCATTGTAAAAATCTTGGATTACAACCCATTGAAGGGTTTGATGTAACCTCCCAAGTAAAGCTTAAGGGGGGATGATAGAAGATTAATCTTTACTTCGTAAAGGTTATTCTTTAATTGTAATTATTTATTAACTTGTAGGAATATTCCAAAGGAATCCCTACAAGTCTTTTGTCTTTTTTTTGTCATCTCACACATGTGTGAGGATGGCTTATTTTTAATTCCTTTATTAAGGAATATTTGTAACCACCTCCTTAAGAGGTGACACTTTGCACACACATAGATGAATGGTGGCATTCATTGAGTTGGGAGTTACATTCTAACTCCTTCTTCTCACCTCTACTTATTGAGGTGCCTCTCCTCTCATTCTTCAAGATTCATGCAAGCAAGCTAAGGCTAAAGCTCTCTCTCTCTTTGTATTATTCTTTAGGCATTTTGCCTCCATTCATAATATTGGGGTTTTTTCTTGTTTTTTCCCTTTAACAAATTCTTGTGTCTCTCTTGCTTTGGTGGTGCTTGGTTTGGCTACTTCAATTTATTTAGTAATCTCTTTCCTTCAAACAATTGTTCTTTATTAGTACTTTCCATTGCTCTTTTCTATTTCCTTTCAGTATCAACCAAAGTTTTATTAAAAACAAAACACTACAATAAGAAAAGGCAATTTTGTATCGATTGTCACTGAATTGACAATTGAAAAAGATCGCAAAAGGACAACCATTGATGCACAAATCATATCGTGCGTGTGCAACAAAGAATATGCTGCCAAATTTTTGCTACAATACCCAGCTCTACAGACACGATGCCAGCGTATGGTCCATGCAGTACAAGTTGTACGACCAAGTACGAATCCATATGGCCTAAAAAATATCTCGTTCCTTGACCAAAAATCTCATATTCGACGATTTGAAAGTCAATCCTTAAGTTCTTGAGCCTCTCAGATGCAATGGCAAGGTTGATTTTTCCCAAAATTTTCTAAAAAATTAGCTACCCCCTAAATTTGGCGATTGAAACCCTTCCTTCAAACCCTTGTAGATCGATCAGTATATGATGAGTCCCTTACATCTAAGAAGAAGTTTGCAACACTAAAACTCTAATACCATGTAAGAGTTTATGGTGAACTCCTATACACCTTAAGATCACCTGCAAAACAAAATAACTTCCACAAGGGAGATGGCAAAAATATCATGTTATTGTTATGGATGCAAGAATGCCAAAATGAATATGGCAATATATATATATAAAGCCTTGCTTATATATGCAAGGTGAGGAATAGGATTAGATAAGATCATGGCAAGTGTCTTAATCCTATCACATGGGACAACTAACTCATAACTACTTAGGACACAAGCATTAAATGAATGTCAACTAGATAATATAAATGACAATTAATGCTTAACTAGAAAGATTCCTTCCACGAACCTAAGTGGACTTAATAATGTAAATAGAACCTAGAGATAGGTAAAACACCTATTTACGCCATCATTATATGTGAAATATATGGTGTCTTCATTAATTATAGATAAATATTATTTTTAAGTCAAAAATTCAAAGCAATATGCAAGTTAGTTAATAAAAGATTATTATTATAATATGAATTTTTAAGATGATAACAATGATAATAAAAATAATAATAAAATATTTTAATATAATTTAGATTTAATCAAAATTAATATATCAAGAAGAATATAAGCCAACAATGAAACAATGAATAATGGGTATGAAAGATAAGGGATAGTTAATTTTGCGTTAAACAATTCTATAAAGTTTTACTTTTGTAATAGAACAAAGTGACTATTTGTTCATTCCAAACCTTTTTTCATAATACCTCAATCAAGCACGTCAACCACCTTCATCTATCTCAATGCCACCCTACATTGACATTACACTAATTCAGATATTTGAATATCAATTTGTACACTAACCTTACACATCAACAAGTAGCATTACATATTTCGTGCATAATTAAACAAGTAGACATTTCTAGCACAAAGGTAGAAAATCAATCCATCATAATAATCCTACACTAACTAGGAGAATATGCATGATGAACATGTTATATATGCCAAACAATCAAACTTATGACCTTAACATTCCTTGAAGATACACGTACCAAATAGAAAAACCAAAACATTGTGTAATAAACGACCCAATCTTAGATTATAAATTGCATTCTACTTATTTTCAATCACACTGCAATTCATAAAGCTTCAAAGTGATTAAAAAGGTACGTGCATAGTTACAAAGACTAAAATGCTTAAAATTAAAACTAAAATTAATAATTTAAAGTATTGAAATAGATCAATTATATGAAATTTTGATAATCATCATGATGATTGAAAAAAATATTTTAAAAACATCTAGAAATGACAAATAAATTAGGGGGGAATCCCATTATTTTTTTTAATGTGGTACGGGAAACCTTAGAGATGACCATATTTTCAATCAATTGATAAAACTCCAATGCTTGTACACATTTTAAGCCTTATTATTGTTTCACTTTATATTCTCACCTCTTAGAGATTTAGTAAGGAAATTTTCTACCACCAAAAAAACTTTTCCTTACCTCTTTAGAGACTTAGTAAGGAAATTTTCTATCACCAAAAAAACTTGTTAAATTTTATAGAAACAAAAAAAAAAATTACAAGTCTATTAATGTGTTTGTTTAATTCTTTTAAATTTTGTCAGTCAAATATTAGCACTTTTAGAAAATCCAATGTAATTTTTGTGATATATCTAAGAAAACTCTACTAATTTTTTTCTCATTTTCAAAGGATGCTTGCAAGAGACCCAAATAAATTTCATCTAAAGTTTCTTCATATCTAAAGACGTCTCCATATGGATCTTCTAACACAGGGGCATATTTCCTGTATGGGAGATGAGTACCATGGGTTAATGTACGAGTCTCCTCATAACTATGTCAAATTGTTAAGGGCTTCAAAAGCCTACCCTAAAACATTGGTAGTTCATAAAATAGATTTGGAAGCAATCACTCCAACTTTGATAAAGAAAACCCATCAACAATAAAGCAAAGAAAATATACAATCCTTGAATAAATAATTTTTTATTAGAGAATCTCCTTCCACTGAAGGAAGAAATAATTGCAATGTGTTGTACCCAAACCAATTTTTTTGCTTCATTAAGGCATTTTGTCTAAAAGAGTCTAAACCTTGTTAAAATGATGTCAAAATACAATTTTTGGGCAAGTTTAGTGTGGACTTTGGTTAGTGTAATGTCAATCGTTAACGACAGTTGGTTAGTACATGGTGTCAAACCCTGAGCCTGAGACTCAAAGCAGGGCATTTTATGATGAAAGATATTGAAAAGATACTTCACGTTGGAGGAATACCCCTATAAGGTCAATTTAGTAGTCAGAATGATGTACACAGAGTGTGAAAATAGATGGGAATTTCTGGTAAAAAGCAAACCTGCACCCATGTAGCTCAGAGGCACCCTTCATTTTGAAGGTTTAGATTTAATGCTTTTTGGTTGCAAATACATTCAATCTCTTTGGAATTCAATCAGCTTTCCTGCAAGCTATCAAGCGAGATCATCCAAGTTGCAGAACTCCAGTTGTTGAAGGTTGAAACAGAAGGTACGAAGAGGTTACACTGAACAAAGGACTATCAATTTTTCAGTTTCTATGCCCTCGTAGCTCAAAGGTGCCCTTGAATTTGACCCCTCAAATGATTGAATTTGTAGTTTCCATCTCCTGGAGATATTTTCTAATTCAGTCTAGCTCTGCAATGCACCCGTTTGCGAGATCATCAGACATGCTGAGTGACTATGACAGTAGTTCTACTAAGCACGTAAAACAAAGGGTGGACAAATATGAAAATGTCAACCTGTACCTCTATAGGCCAAGGGTGCCTAGCCTTTAGGTCTACTAGATGAGGTTTTTAGCAATCAATGTCTTCACAAGACTTGTGCGGAATCCTCCTAGCTATCTAATGAATCCAGTTGTCAGCCCTCAGGATTTGTCAAACGCCTGTACATGAAGATTCAGTGGTCACTGGAGAATGCAAATAACCAGAAAAATGGAGTGTGGGAATTACACACTCCCTTAAAAAAGGTGCCCTTCTTTTTGAGGTCTTAGAAGTAGTTTTCTCGCTTTGTCACCTCTCAAGACATCTCTTCCCAAGGCTTCTAGCTACACGATGAGATTGACGACACGTGAATCAGAGCACTCCAACTCCCGATGTCGAGGGTCAAAGTATGGTGTTTAAATGAAAGTTACATTTTTTGTCAAAATGGTAATTGTGCTATTGCAAGCTAGGGGGCCCTTGTTTTTGGGGTCCTTAACTCAGCTTTCAGATGCCTTACATACAGTCGTTGGTTGTAGAATTCTTCTAGTTACATGATGAATCTATCATCCAGTCGGCAAGAGCCATTGTTCACCGACAGCAACAATTTGAAGCGCCAAATGGTAAAATGGAGAAATGGCTAAGTTTGAAGACCTTGCATCAATTTAATCAAGGGCAACTAATTTTTTAAGGCACTAAACATGGTTTTTAGCAGTCACAGCTCCCAACAAACATTTCATCTTGGTTCTACAGGCTTCATGGTGGATATTTCAGCTTAGTCACAACACCAATTAGGCTCTCAGAAATCAGAGCTCAATAGTGGCAATTGTAACTTTTCAGTGAGCTATAAAATAGGAAGTTAGCGAAAAATCTCATAACTATTGCTAGGGGACACCTAGAGAGTCAAATTTGGACTTCAGAATTAGTAAATTTTTCTGAGCGCACCTGGATGCAGAGATTTCAATTAACTTATTAAAATAATATTAAATTTCAGCTTTTTTGCATGCAAGCATTAATTGGTGATTTTCTTCAATATTCTAATATTGATGCCCTTTTTGATGTAATATTGATGCCCTTTTTATTTCAAATTGTGAATTTGCATGTAAGGGTGAACTGAATATTTTAATATTATTTATTTTTCGGGACTCTGAGTTAGTGGCAGTTGAACTAGAAGGGGTCCAATCATCACACTTATTTTTATATCAGGGTTTAAAGCTTGCAGTGGCGCCATAATGCTAAGATTTTCTATATTTATTCAACATGGTGTCCATTATTTCTTTCATACGACTTAAAGCAGAAGGAAAATTTCTTCCTTAGTTGGGCGAATTTCATCAACAATCAAGTTTTGCAGGCATCAAAAATATTCTTTTGTACGTACAAGTCCAAATTCATCAGCAAACATCAAGGCAGGGTGGCGATTTTAGCAGAAGCATCGCATTAAAAACTTCTATCTTCTGTCTTAAATTCTTCAATTTCTCATCTTAATTTCTTTTGCATGTTCGAGAATTCGGCGACTTTTGACAAAACAAATCATCTGGGTTGGTTCAGCATAGCTTCCTCTACAAAACCCATGTGTTAGATTTTTTCAGGAAAATTTACTCCAGAGCATCAATTCTTGAAGCTTTGATTTTCTCAATTGAAATTTCTTTGCATGGTGGAGTAGAAGTCATTTTTTTGTAATTCCGACATTTTGGGTTGTCTTAGAATCTTTTTTTGGACAAAACCCATATCTCATAATTTTTGGCAAAAATTGCCCTCCGACAGGTTATTTTTAGCCTCAGTAGGTTATTTTTAGCCTTCTAGAAAAGTCAGAATATAGTCGAGTTTACAGTCAACGGGCGAGTTTTTCATAATGCAGTACACACAGCTCAAATTCAAGACTAAATCAGTCTTGACTCATGACTTCATCAGAACGGTTGATACAGATCTGCATAGGGTGCTTCCAGAAGCTATCTTAGATCCGGTTAAGATAAGCAATGCAATACTTCAAAACATTCAAGATTTTGGGTTGCTAGAGGTGGCTTCACTCCCAATTTTAGTCCATTGCATAGAATTCATGATGTCTTGTGTCAATCATTACAATTCTACTACTCGTAAAATTCAATCAGCGGATGGATGGGTGATTTGCAGTCTCAAGCCCTAGGACATTGAAAGATGTTTCGGTATTCCTCAACATCCGAACAGTTTGATCATCACCATGGACCAATGTGAAAGAGCATTCAATACTGATAAGGACGTGTGTCAGAATAAGATGGTAGAAAGGTGGTTGAAACAAAAGAAAAACAAATTGCCAAGTATGTGGGTCATGGAGAATACAAGGATGAGTACACAATTTTGATCACTTTTCAATTGCGTTTTCGGTCATGCAAATGCAAACAAATTCCAGCCCTGGATATACTACATCATTGCATAGATCATCTCCAAGCGAGAGCATTATGACTGGGCATCTCTTATTAGCGACGTCCTACACAAGCAAATTATTGGTTTCCTAGTTGCTCACCAGTTTCACATGTGTTCCTATCTCATATACTTGACTGCTTATCAAGGTCAGTTTAGAGGTTTGAACACAATGGGTATTCTCAGTGTTTAGAAAGTTTACCAATATTATGATCAGCTTGAATTCACAAAGGTTGAGCTACATTTCAAGCGTGTGCAAGAAACTTTCTCGATGTATACTGTAAGAAACCTGGACCAGGAGTTGCATGTTTGTATCTCTGCATTGCTAGAGCAGCAATGGTTGATTGGGCGGATTGGTTCATTCAATTCCCTACATACACCTACATCTGTGTCTACGAATTTATAGGAAATATAGCCATGCTACCTCGCTATCCTTCGGATAGAACAGTTTTCATGGAGTTCCTGAGACAATTATATGTTCACCTACATTTGTGCAACAAGTGTAAACCAGCTGCCAACTTTCCATTCCAAATGGGAATATATTGGTGCATAACAATAGTTGACGCCAAGGCTGTAGGACGGGAGTTGGAGAAATACAAACTCAAGTACCTTGTTGATGCACGCACATATGACCCCTAGGGTCATTATTCAGCATGCCTTGCTGGTCGCCCTTACCACAAGCCTACAATGGAGGATTATTGGGTCAACTGCGAAGATGACTTTGAGGTTCGCCGACGTAGCTATAACAGGTTCTCTCTCGCACATATTTATGTCTTCATGTCAAAAGATGTGGGAGGATTGTCAAATGACGATGGGGATGTACTTCCTCAATTTTTTAGAGAATAGGTTGATACACAACCACTTCCTGTTGTTGATTGGTTTGCCAAAGAGTATTCATCTGTTGAGGAGAAATTGGGTAGAGTTATTTAGAACAACATACTCTATCTTGATAGCAAGAAGACCAGGAGGGCAGTCATGCCAAGAACAAAGCCGCCACCGATGGATGTTTCACTGCCATCCTCGTCAAAGCCAAAGCAAAAGAAGAGGAGTAACCCTCCTAAGAAGAACAAAGCGCCTAACAATTCAAAAGGGAAGGCACTTGTTACAGAATTGTGTGTGGAGCCAACTAGAGATACAATTTAGAGCACACCAAAGCCCGAGGTTCAGCCTCACATGCCATCACCTACAACACAATAGTCTCCAGTTCTAGTTCATATTGATTTGGACTTAGATTTGCCACCTCGTAGTGATACCTCTATGCATTCACACTCATCAGAGCCTCTTATGACTAGCATAGACCCTTCCAGTGAGATTAGTCGAGACTCGTCTTGGCTTGAGATTCAACTGGGTAGGAAGAGGAGGCAACCATCTTATGTACTTGATCATTCAGATTTTGATCATGTTTACCAAGATGCGCCAAACAAGAGGATCAAGAAACAAGTGCATGTAGAGAGGAACGCTGACAAGGAGATCATCATAGAGACTGCTGCCCTCCAAAGGATAAGAGCCTGAATGAAGTAGAAGTTCAAGACTTTGAAGTAATCAGAGCCAACCTTGGTAGAAGCACTCGTCAAAGAGAGGTTGATCTCTTACAGGGTGCAACAGATAGCGCAAATGATAGAATGATGAAAGATAGAGAAGACAAGGTAGCCCTCGAGGCTGAAATCCAACAACTTCGTCAGTATATTTCTAACGGGAAGCGCTTGGTTGACTGGGAGGAGTTCATCACTCGTGGTCGTTTTGTACTTGCAGAGTTATATCAGTTGAGGTACAACACTCGTGAATTCCATCTATGCATCCAAGATGAGGAGCGAGACTTAGCGGTTAAGAAGCCCAAAGATGAAATTATGATCTCACCTGAGGATGGCTTACGACTCAGTCATTGATGAAGAAGACAAAGAGGTTGTTTTTACTTGGAGGACACAGTTGATCTTCAAGGCAAAAATACAGGATACACTGACTTCAGAGTTGGCTGAGAGCAGAGAGCACGTGACTAGTGCACTTCGCTACGTGAGAACCTTCGTGTCTCAAGTTCCATGCCGGTATCAGCGTGAGGGTGGTGAGTATGTCGAGCTTACTGATGTACAGTCAGAGTTGCAGACACTCATCCATAGTATTTTCAATGGGGTTTTCGTTGGCTGTAAGTTAGATCAACTTACTGTCATGTCAACATTATTTGATGAGGCGATCAAGTGTAGAGGAGAGCTTCAGAGCCAGATCACAGGTGGTGAGGAGATGATGCGAAGACACAATGTGCTACGACAAAGTATCAGGGCTCTAGACAGTGATGCAGTCACTAACCTTGTGGAGGGGGGTTACTTGCTCGAGATCATGACTAGTAGACTCCAGGTCCCATCCTTCAGGATAGACAATAGACACAACAGTTAACTCGACGCTTCTTTCTGAGTTAACTTGTTGTTCCACATCTCATGCATGTCTATCTTGGAAACATCTTTGTACAGTTGGAGTTTTCATTTAGGGTTTTCATTAACTAATGGTAGTTTTCCAATTAACTTGCTTTCAATAAGGACGTGCATGCTCGCACATGTCCATTTACATTAGATGGTTCTGTTAACTTATGGTAGCTTTCCAATTAACTGTATAGTTTCCTTTATTAGGGTTTAACAATAAAATCTTGCATGCTTGCAAGACTGTAGTTGACTCAAGGTGATTTTAGGGTTCCCTACACCTTTTGATGTCTATAAATAAGAGTTTTTGCTCATTTGTAATTAACTTTTGCACGAAAGTAATATATGATGTGCCCACCTTGCTTGTAATATTGTTGATTTTATATCTGTTCACGAGTTTTTGCTATGATGATGAATTGTTATGCCACTCGGGTTTCATGTTATTATTATGGCGAATGCTTATCTTAGTTAAATATAGTGGCTAGTTTGATCGTAGATTGTATATGTGTTTTGCCTATGCAATTTGTTGTCCTAGTTGGCTATTCTTTGTTTAAGCCTATTCAGATCAGTGAATCATTGTGCCACCTTGCCCTCATGTTATAAATTTGTACTTAAAGCTTATCGTTTGATGTGTGTGTTAATAAACCTATTCAGCCAAGCAAATAGTTGTGCCACCTTGCCTTCATGTTGTGAATTTGTACCCGGTTTATCGTATCTATGTTGTTCTAATAAACTTCTTCCCAGCCAAGAAAATAGTTGTGCCACCTTGCCTTCACGTTGTGAATCTGTACCTGAAGTTTGTCGTAAATACATTCTTGCTCCATTTCCTCATGCTTTGATTACTTGAGGAGACTGGATAGATTAAAAGCTTTAGTTTAGTTGTAGTTAGAGATCTGCGAAACCAAAAAATCTTTAGCTGCAACGTTCATGGTTTTTCTTAACCTTGTGCCTCTTCTAGTTGAGAACAAAAAAGATAGAATTTAGCTTACTTTTCTTTTCCATGCATTTCAACATACGAGGGAGCTTCCCCTCCTAATTTGAAGAGCACTCATTACGCAGTGTGCATAGTTGTCTATACCAACTTGCACTCCAGAGGTGTTAGTTGTTACGCCAACACAATGTCGCTTTAGTATCATACGTGACTAAATCCATTCTACCAAGATTGTTAGTTAGACTCATAATTGAAAGAAATTAATATATCTCTGGCTTTATAATAGTTTTTATAATTATTTCATTAGAAACTTGTAGGTCCACACGTAAGTTTGGTGTTTAACTCTTGGAATGTATTTCCCTTACTAGAATCACATAACGAATCAGTCTTATGTGCATTTATTTTTAACAATATACTTCTATAATATTGGTTTCTATAAAATTAGATCTCTTCATAACAAACAAGCGGAAACTCATGATAATAAAAATCATCCCACTATCTTACTACATATCAACCCAACTGTACAAATATGGTTGAAATCATAAATTGTTCTTTTCCTTTCATAAACTGGTTGGTATCTTTGAACCACATTTTTTTCCCCATAAGTATCTCTCCACTTCAATTAATGACAACGTAAAATTGCTAGCAAAGCTTTGCAGTTATTAAAGTTCACAAGCAATCCATATGTTACTATTGTTGCATATATTAGTATATTGTGATTATTAGCCTTCAATCACATAATAAGATTAGGAAGAGAGAAAATTAGATGTTAACGATATCATATAAACAGACATCTGAAGCATCCTGCATACATTATCAACCATGTAAAATATCCAAGAGATGTGCAAGAGAGTTTTTACATTCACGAAATTTTTGAACGGATTGATCAATACAAGTGGATTACGAGCAGAGTAGCATATATTAAGTCACAATTGTAGAAACAAACCACAATTGCAATCATTCAATCCAGAAGTAGCAATATCAATAAATGATTTTATTTTTTGACTAAAACAAATCACAACCCTTGTTGGGTCAATGAGTTTGACTCGAAACTACACGGTTGAATCCTGATAGCAATATCATAACCCTTGTGATGTTACTTAAACTGAACCCGCACTAAGTATTAATTACCTGTTTCTCTGATGATTTCTTCTATTTCCACAAATATATTTGTTTACAGAAATAGACACACATAGACACGAATCAAATTATTAGAATGCATTTCACTGCACAAAATAAATTTTATTTTTGTTCCATACTTATATTTGAGTCTTGAACATGACATTTTTATATGGCCGTACTTATGCTACCAGGTAAAACTACAAGTAAAACTACATTACATTATACAACAAAATGACCTTTTGAGACTTATACAAGCATTCTTGATGCAGGAGCATCTAGGATGTAAGATCAAAACATATTTTCTTTCATGTTTGTTTTGTTTTGCATGCACCTACGAGTGTCAGTCATTTTGTTCTTACCAGAGTTAATTAATACCACAAGGACCATTCTTGCCATAGTCTCAACACATCAAAGTTTCAGAGTATTTCTACAGTACAGTAATGCATTTTGATCACAAAGCCTTCAAATTGATACTGGAGCTTAATCCAAAGATATTCTATCATTTCTAAGTGTTTGCCTCATTGGTTAATGGTTAGGACTTGTCAAATTCACTTAATGAAGGTTTAATTTAACTATGCACCACATATTTGAACCTCGTGCCAATTGATAACATCATACATGAGAACTTAGAATATTGATCCTAGAGAGGTTCATGGTTAGGACTGCATTGCTTTTAATGCTTGCATCTTGTCACACTCATCTTGAGAAGAATCGTCTACACATTTTCCAGTGATGAATCCATCTAACATCGATCTCATGATTATTAATACATGTGTATAGGGCTATGTACCACATTTCTGGTCAGCACCAAAACATTTCATCCCTGCTTGCTATAAAAGATTACTTATCCCACATTGCAAGACAGTTCGCTTAACACGATCTCATGAGAGGGGTTTGGCAGTAGATTAAGAGTTCAAAAGAAAAGCAAGCACCATATATTACATATCAGCTCAGAAAGCATTGTTTTTATAGCAGCATAAATTGTTTGGGGAAAAAATCGGCAAACGAAAAAATCAGGATTTTTTGAAAAATCGTGAAAAAATGGGGAAAATTTTGGATTTGAAAAAAATAGTATATTAATATAATAATTATATGCTGATATATATTGCTATTAATATATTATAATTATATATTAATATATTATTCTATTATAATTATATATTAATATATTATTCTATTATAATTATATTAATATTATTGATGTATATTATTCATTTTATTATATAATTATAATAACCCTTTGAACCCAACTCCAAGGTCGAGCTGGCCACCCCCTGGATGTTCTTCGACCCAGCAGTGATTCTGGATGACGTGACAGATGATGAAGCACGAATTGCTGGGGTGAATCTTCTGTCCAATGCTTGGGAGATATTCAGGGCCGGGGTGAAGAATGTTGACATGGAGCCCTTTTCTCGCTACACGGGCGACCACAATGTTTGGCTTGGCGAGGGCAGTCTTCAACGGCTCATCAGCTTGGGGGGTCTCTTGGCCACAATCCATCAGTCTCTGGCCATTTGACTCTTGGGGTTGTGTCATGGTGCATACCCTTTAAGACGCGTGGCATGGGCGACCTGGTCTCTACTCTGTAATACTTGTGTAATTGGCGACTGCTCTCTATGTCTTTGGCTCAGTCGTGTCGGTCTCTGAATGTATCAGGGAGCTACCCTCTTTGGTAGTACTCATCAATAAAAAAATAATAATAATATATTAATATAATTAGTATTATATATTAATATACATTATTATAATTATATTATATATTAATATTATTGTATTATATATATTATAATAATATTTTTTACAATATATATTATATTATATTATAAACAATAACATATTATAAGAAAATACTATATATTAATATATAATATATATTATTATAATTATATTATATATTAATATACATTATTACATTAATATTATTGTATTATATAATATAATTATCTCTTGTGCAATGCCGGATAGTATTATTAGTATAGGGTTAAGATTTTTTAAAAAATAAAAAAAATAAAAGAATAAAAAATTGAAGGAAACTCGTAAATCATAAACGGAAATGAAAACAGTTAAAACTTAAAACTATGGCGACCCACGCAATTGCAGCACTAGGCGGAACACGCATTTGCAGCACAGTCGACCTCCAGATTTACATTTGACCTATGGCGACTCGTCAAAAAACACGGATTTTTTAGGGTTTTTTGCGTGAGCCATTTTTTTAGCTATTTTGTGGTGATTTTTCTGTGATTTAAAAGGAAAGAAAAAACACGATTTCCAACGACTTACTGTTCAGTCAATGCATTTCAAAAAATCGGGACAAGTGGTGATTTTTTGCCAATTTATGCTTCTATACTTTTAAGGAACCACACACTGTTTGTGCTTGTATTCATTGTAAATCAAGTTTGATGCTTTAATTCTAATTGTAAGCCCGTGTGGCAAAGACTTCCCGTTTTCAGACTATCGATCAGTAAAAATATTGTTTTATTCCTATATTGTGTATTTACATTCCATCATGCGAACCTCGTTGGTGCTTTTAAGTTAAGGCTGCATGGTTAGATGGTTCTTAATTGAACCCTCGCCAATTTTTCATCCACTACCACCCAGCTCTCTTTTGGAAAATGCAAGATAAGCAATCTACAGATATTTTGGACTGCAGTAGCTTACTTTTTATTGGGATTCGTTTCATTAATCCCTACCAGCTTTTGTTTAACATGGTTATATTTGAAAAGGGAAATAGTATTAACCTGACATCTGCATGGAATATGGGCATATCTCTGCTACTTGGTTCTACTTCTAATAATATAGATATATCAGATGACTCATTAAGCAATCTACAGATATTTTGGACTGCAGTAGCTTACTTTTTATTGGGATTCGTTTCATTAATACCTACCAGCTTTTGTTTAACATGGTTATATTTGAAAAGGGAAATAGTATTAACCTGACATCTGCATGGAATATGGGCATATCTCTGCTACTTGGTTCTACTTCTAATAATATAGATATATCAGATGACTCAAGTTAAAGTTATAATAGGAGAAATAATACTGCATTGTAAAACAAAATGACCTCTTGAGATATAAAGGGCGTTCTTCATCTACTACTTCTAACAGGCTCTCTTTTGGAAAATCCTAGATAAGCAATCTGATGATGTTTTGGACTGCAGCGGCTTACTTTTTAAAAATGTTAATTTCAGTAAAGGTAATTATAGTAAATCAATAGGGGTTTTTCTTATACTATGCAAAGAAATGACGAGGGCTTCTTCTGCATATGACCTAAAAGAAATCCCCCAGTAAACTGTCTTTATTGCAATAGTACTCAATACATAATCTGTTATAAAACCAGAATCAAGTTTCAATGAAAGTAAATCTACATAATTTCTTATCTGCATTAATTTCAGACCCGTAAAGGAAAAGCCAGAAAACCAGATATTTGATCTGGTAGTTAGGGTAGGTTCCAGATTCTCATTGTGATACTGATACCCAACCAACAGCAATCTTTTCTCATTACTTCAGTAATATTCATTTATAGAAACAAGCATGTGGATGAAATGGTCACCCATCATAATATGAACTTGCTAGCAAAGAATTGCTAATAGTAGATTTACATGGAATTTTAATCCTCATCACTATCAAACAATGAAGGCCGCCTTTCTGGAATTTTACCAGTGGATGTGGCTTTTGAATTTGCTTTTGGAGGAGGTCCAAAAAGGCTTGCTTCCAACTCTTCATCATCATCACCAAAAAGCAGAAAATGCCTGGATGAGACTTTTGTTTCTTTCATTGGGGATGATAATGGAGAATCAGCCAACCCCAATGGCTGAGATAAATCAGTAGTACTAAACTTACCTTTTGTTTCTTTGTGAGAAGAACCTGATAGTATGTCACTTTCAAGATTTTTGTTACTCACAGAAGCAGATGGCATGCTATTCAGAACCTCTTTATCAGTAAAATATCTCGTAGCACCTTCTGAAGCTGATACAGATTTTGTGACCACTGTCATACCATCTTTGCTTTCATCACTTAACTCAGCCACTGTATGCTTAGGAGAATGCCATAATGGATCATTATTTTTCTGCAAGTTCTCTGTTTGCCATTCATCATTCTCAGAGTATGTTCTCTTTGGGGTGTCCAAACCAACAACATTCACTCCTGCTGCTGCACATTTTTTCTTACTCATTAAATAAATGGAACTCAAAACAAATATGGAGGTACATCTGTCCAAACTATCTGTTGACACTGACAAAGACATGGTGATAATGCACAGACTCAACACAAACTGCTCCAGGCAGTAAAGCCAACCACATCATGCACCTGAAGAAACTGAAAGTGAAAAGAAATAGAGAACTAGCAATGGGTCAAGAAGAATACATTCTTGTATTAGTCTAAATATTATACCATTTCAAAGCTACGGGAGGACAGAGAAATTCAAGCACATACATGGTAACATGCTTACTCTTATGTTACAGGGACAGAGAAATAACAGTTCTTGTCAATTGTTACGAAATAAAGAACATCCATGTTTCTAGATATTCCCTTTGATTTATTTGAAAATTCCACAAAACTAAGTCAAGGTAAGATGAAAGTTCATCATTCCAGTTGATATTTCAAGTTTAACCTCCTCGCTGGTTAGAATTTGACAAAAATAAAATAAAATCAACGGGTTATCAGAATAAGAAATCTCTGGCGCTTTAAGTATCCTTACCAGGAAAGGGTGCATCCAGAAAGTGTCAAATTCATGTAATATTAAATTGCTTGTAATGTTAATGACAAATATTATTTATAAATTATAATTATCTAAAACCTTATTTCTGTTGGCTTAAGTTACCAGGTTGTTGGGATGCAACCAAAAGCACAACAGATGTCACAAAAATTTGAGCTTTGGGGCTAAGTTGCTTGGCAGGGAAAATTTCCAAACAGGAAGTTTTCTCAAAAACAGGCATGTCTATCACATAATTGTCCACACATATATATATATATATATATATGTACATCTGCATACATGCGTATAAGCAAATTATCTGTGATTGTTTATTTGTGCATGCATGTACATGTGCAAGTCCAGAAATTAGTTGAGTTCAAGATTTAGAATCCCCGATATATTTATATGAAAGAATTTTATAGATATGCTGCAATTTCTAAGTTAGTGTACCAGTAGGTCTAAGGACAAATATTCCCATTATTTTATATGAACATGTTTTCATGCTTGCTCATATTTTGCTTGTAGGCAAGCTATTCAAAAAGGCATTCCTGTATTCTTCAAAAAAGGTATTTATATTTATCACTAAGTGACTAAAGTATTTTCCAATGTTTCTCCGAGTTTCAAGGATTGAGTGTCACGAATGGAAAAAAAAGAAGGGGGTAGCGGGGGAGGGGATGGTGGGGTTGGGGATGGGGGAACGCGGAGGGGGTGGGGCTGGAAGTGGAAGTTGCTACAAAATAATATATAAAAATTAATCTATGATTTTTTTTAAATAAAATAAACTAAAAAATGAAAAAAGCTAAAACAAACTAAAAGATGTTGAAATTTTAATTACTGATCATAATGTCTTATATTGTTGATGTGTCTTCCAAGGCACCAATGGTGAGTAGCAGGTTAATGCTCACTTGAAAGGGATTTTAATCCCCTAAGCCTCAGGATTGGTTACTAGAAAGGAGGATTGCTGATTATATCTTGGCCTACCGAGAATACACAATGTTGAAAAAAGCTAAAACAAACTAAAAGATGTTGAAATTTTAATTACTGATCATAATGTCTTATATTGCTGATGTGTCTTCCAAGGCACCAATGGTGAGTAGCAGGTTAATGCTCACTTGAAAGGGATTTTAATCCCCTAAGCCTCAGGATTGGTTACTAGAAAGGAGGATTGCTGATTATATCTTGGCCTACCGAGAATACACAATGTTTTTGTTAAAATGTACTTCAGTGGTTTTGCATTTGGCTTATTCACAAAGCCAAATGATACTGCAAGAAGCTCAAATGACATCAGAAATAGGCATCTGATCTATGCCTACTCTAATTCTAATCTAACTCATGGTTAAAAGAAAGAGCAAATGATAAGCATGGTAGGAAGAAAAGCGATAAGCCCATTGATCTGAAACAAAGATCTCCGGTTGCCAAGTAGTTCAAGCAAGCTTCCAAACCTTTCATTCGCGGCACAATAAGACAGTGACCACTATTTGAATGTGCAGGTTGCAGCTTATACAGTAATTCAAACACCTCAATATGCCAGTGACTGCCATAGAAATGAGCAAAACATAACTTACAGGACATTCAAACACTCATATTTTCTTCAAATTCAATTATCTAGTTGCTTACTCAAATATACTTATATAAACTACAGAGAAAACCATTCACAAATTAATGGAACCCAGGTAGAGAAACAAGAACGAAGATACAAAAAAATGACAGGATTACAGTGCTATCTGATTCTTCCAACCTCCTAAATTTCCGATTTCTTACAGTAAAGATATATCTGGGTACATATAAGATTCCATCTTGTTATAAACCAAAAACCTAGATGAAAACAACCCACAATAGACACCAATATGTGTCACAAGAGCTTGCAAACAGCTCAAATCCAGTTATACTAGTTTTTCAACAAGCTAAACTGGCCTCAACAAGATGAGAAAGCCAAGAGCATTCCAGAGTGACGGCTCAATCATGTCAGAAGAATAAAACTGTTTGAGAATTCCTCTCATTTACACATGGATGATCTTCAAATTCTCTAGACTTTATACTCTACAGCAGCCTGCAACTGCCTTCAGAGGCACCGAGAAGCTTCTCAAATGAATTTGCACCTCCCTTCTCTTGATTACTACATTACACATCCCTAATTTAAGCACGAGAGAAACCAAGTAGAAATCAAATCTAAAACTTGGTTAAACATTAGGTTAACAAAAAAAAAATTGTTAACCAGCCAAGAGGAACCACGGAGAAATTCAAATCTAGAACTTGGTTAAACATTAGGGTTAACAAAAAAATAATTTGTTAACCAGCCAAGAGGAACCGCACACCTTACTGCCACTATAATTTCATTTGGTGTTGCATATTCCAGCAATCAAAGGACGTTTCTCAATTCAGATTCACCTTTCCGAGTTAATTGGTTTCCATGTGTCGTGATCTCCAACAACTTCAAAAGATGGGAGTTAATTGGTTGACCCAGTCTACAGATATGCAGAAATTGATTACCCAATTAAATATTGTGTTTTTGGGATATCCAAGGATGGCAGATGACCCATGAAACTTGTACTTTGCATGCCCAAGTTGGACATATGCTGGCCTTTTGCACTAGTTGTGGTCATGTCAATATTCACCATGCATTATCTGTTGGAAATATTGTCATTGATGTCAAAGTGAAATAGATGGAGTGAAAAGGTTTGTAAGGTTGAAAAGGAGCACGATTAAAGAGAGCAGCAACGTCTTGAAGATCATGAGATTCAGATCATGAGACTTACTGGTAGTGGCTTTCAAGTTTGAAGAATATTCAGAATTCAGACCTCAAGTAGATCGTTCAGTTTGAAGAATGATTCAGAATTCAGACCTTTTAATCTTCAGATTAGAGCATCATAAGTTTCATTATGAAAAGGCTTAAATAGAATCACCATAAAGTTCAAGATGCTGGTTGATGTTGGCTTGACTCGACTCAGAGATGTTACATTCAGATTCAGATTTAGTGATGATATTTAGATGATGCTGGTTCATGCTGAAGGCGGGTTTGTTACTTCAGATTTGTTAATGATCTGTATGTCTTTAATGATCAGATTTTTTTTAATGAATGCGTTTGTTAATGTTCAGATTTGTTAATGGTCAAGATTGTTAATATTCAGTTCGAAGACTTGTTCAGAATTGTTAGGATCTTTCAAGATCATTCAATTCAATGAGTTCATTTCAGTTCAAAGCATTTTGGTCAAGCTCGAACATCTTTTTAACACATACAGTTTGGTGGCTCAATCGGATGCTGAAAAGAATCTGAGGATCATAATCCAGTTATTAAAAGAACAAGTCAAACAAAAGTTACTAATCTGATTTGTCATGAATCGATTTGATAAATGTCTTTTTAAATGTTATGCAAATTGACATTCCAAGGCTTCTCTTTGAAAATTAATAAACAAAACAGATTAATCTTTAATCAAAAGATGTGTTCTTCTCCAGATAAGACGTCTTCAATAGACAAGGGCGTGCTGATTGGAGCCTCTTTCTGAAAAGTCAACGACTTAACCAAAAGACGTGTCTAAGAGAAATATGTTTAAAAGTTAATACAAATCGATTTCTAAAAGGACGTGTTTTGCTCTTTACTGAAGAGATACGAAGGTTGATGAAGGACGTCTCTTTTTCTTGAACTAATGTGAATCAAAAGAGACATGTTTTTTAAAGATAACTCTAAGTTACCGGTTCGGTTTTGGGTTCGGGTTCGGGTTCGGGTTCGAGAACCCGGTTCGCCGGTTCGGGAAAAAAAAAATTTGGGTTTGGGTTCGTTTTGGGTTCGGTAATACAAAAACATATAAAAATCAGAAATATATACATATTTGCAGCAGTATTTAAGTTCAGAATACACCACCATATTAATAGTCAAATAACATAGTAAAAATACACCACCACTTTATACTCAAAAGTCAAATGTCATGATATAGAATTATAAATTAAAGTTCAAACTTCAAACATAAAAAATT
Organism: Sequoia sempervirens; assembly: GCA_007258455.2. Classification (NCBI taxonomy): domain Eukaryota; kingdom Viridiplantae; phylum Streptophyta; class Pinopsida; order Cupressales; family Cupressaceae; genus Sequoia; species Sequoia sempervirens. Next base: position 3,022,871 of record VDFB02292527.1, on the reverse strand, counting down.
AAAAATGCCAAGTGTTTACAATGTCAATCTGAATCATACGGGTCATCAAAAAAAGCAGCATCATTAGCAACATTAGATGCTACATTTTGTGTAGAACCACAAAGAGCATTAGTGGCACTCGCACAAGCACTGCCACTAGCACTAGCACTGACACTAGCACTCTCATGCTCAGTAGTTGCTTCAGGCTGATAGTCATCATCAATATCAAGTGCAGCTAAGTGACTTGTGGAAGCATCCAAGTCAAGCTGCTCTGGCTCAATATCCCACCTCCTTGTGTCTCTTTCTTTGTAGGAACTATGTTTGTGTGTAAGAAGGCTCAATATCCCACCTCCTTGTGTCTCCTTCTTTGTAGGAACTATGTTTGTGTGTAAGGAGGCGCAAGTTTGAATGCACATACACCAAGTCCTCAGCCTTTTTTGAATGTAGCCTATTGCGTTTTATTGAGTGGATGAAGGAGTATGTGCTCCAATTCCTCTCAGAAGAGGATGAACTAGCAACCTATTAAGACCAAATTAAATTAATAAATAGTTAAGAGTTACAAAAATTAACTAAACAAAATTATTAATTAAAATTAAAATTACAAATATAAATTATAAAACTTACTTGGGATAAAACTTTTATTGCAACAGGTTGGAGGTGCATGTATTCTTGCCCATGGAAGTACCACCAACTATGAGCAGCCACCCTACACTTGTCTCGAAGAGCATCCATATTCTGATCAACACTCCCAGAGCATGCAAAAGCCATAAACTCAGCCCTCACTCGATCACGTTGGTCACGATCACTGAAGATTCTACGAATTGCTGCCTTGTACCCTTGGGCCACTTCACCATCCCTATATGGAGCAACTCTTGATGAAGTAGAAAGTATCTCAGGGCTATAATATTTGGGACTCAATGCAAAAGCGAGAAGATGCAAGGGAGTGGTCATTTTGTTCCATCTATCAACCATGATTTCCTGTAGCTCTTTGAAGAATTTTTCTTCAGGATCTTCCTCTTTTGCATTGATGATGGATCTCATCTTCTCAATCATTGAGTCGATACCATCATATACCTCACCCAAACAAGGTCTATCCAAGTCAGTGTAACGGATCATGCTCAGTATGGGCTCGGTGAAACTGACGAGATACTCAACACGATCCCACCAACCATCATCTAGGATCCTTTGCTTGATCCTATTTGCCCTTTCATTGCTAGATTGCCTCCATACAACCCAATTAGGGCTGATTACCATGGCACATAGTGCCTCACGAACCTTTATAAGTCGTCTCAACACAATTGTGTTGGAGGCAAAACGGGTCTCGGCAACCTGTTTGAAAATCAAAATTAAAATTAAAATATAATTTAAATATACAAAATCAAAATTTAAAAATTAAAATTAAAAGAAAATTCAAAAATTTAAAAATATTGAGAATTAACTTACCTTCAACAACTCCAATTTAGAGAATTGTCTAAAATTCCTTGCGTCATATGGTGGTTGGTGACAAACATTTGGATGTCTTCGCCCTCGGCATACACCTGTTTGATCCATTCAATTTTGGATCCAATTTTTTGTAGCATTAGATTGAGGGAGTGGACAGCACAAGGTGTCCAAAAATGTGTGGATACTTCTCCTCAACCAATAACCCAGCAGCCCTACAATTTTTGGCATTGTCGGTTACAACTTGCACAACATTTTGATGGCCCACTTCTTCAATAGCTTGGCAAAGGATGTCAGCAATAAATGGACCATCTTTCACCTGTCCTTCACAATCCACTGCTCTCAAAAACATTGCCCCTTTAGGGGACACAGCAATAACATTGATCAATGGGCGATTTCTTGCATCTTTCCATCCATCAGAAACTATGGTCACCCCTGTTTCGATCCACGAATCCCTTATGGGCTTCAAAGAGTCTGCTACATGTTTCACCTCTTTCTCCAATAAGGTGCAACGCACCTTCTCAAAACCTGGGCCCTTATACCCCTTTGGAGCCTCATTAATCAAACTGAAAATTGTAGAAGGTGTTTATTATCATCAACAATGGATTTAAAACATACAAACATACCCAAAAGCCTCCAGATTTTTTAAATAAGAAATCCATACCAGCCTCCAGCCGACCAGCATAGTGAAGAACTGACGAAAACTGGAGTAGAGAGTTACAGATTGCAAAGTTTATTTTGAAACTGAAGCTAGAGAGAAGTATAGCTAGGGCGCCCAAGTTCATGAAGAGAGATCCTCAGAAAGAAGACGTTTCTCCAAAAGCCAAAAAAAACCTTCCTTGCAAGTGCCACACCCTTTCAAACAAAAAGCACCAAAAACCCTCTCTGAAGGTGTGCCCAAACAGCCATGAAGTCTGCCATGGTGAAGGAAGAACAGCAACTAATAAACCCTCTGTTTTTGATGAAGAACACTACAAAAATCTGTTGAAGCACTGCAGAACTTCTGAAATGAAGCTCTCTCAATCTGCACTAATTCAGCTGATCTTTCACAACTTCACAAGTGCTCACACTGAAGAGATTTCGTTCTCCAATGGTGGATTTGCTGCAAACCTGGTCACAGGCTGAAAGCAAGGGAAAAAACCTCCAAGGCAAAGTTGAAATATTCAAAAAGATGAGTTTCTCATTGCCCAAATCCCTTATAAAGCAAAAGAGGTGAAACCCTAAGAAGGCCGTACATTTTAGGGCTTTAGCTCATTTAAATTTATGAAACTAAACTTAAGTCACTTTCCATAGTCTTCCCTTTTGATTTTTGGCGCCTCCTTTAAGTGAATAAAAGATATAACATTAAAATATTCACTTTAGACTTAATTTAAGTGAAATAAGAATTATAAAGTCAATTTGACTTTATAAAAAGACTTTAAGTTAAAAATTAACTTAAATCACTTAAGTAAGCCTATCTCCCTCAATTCTCAACAGAATTCAATGCCGTCAGAAGCAAAGAAACTCCTGTACTGCCAAGGCCTGCAATGAGCCTATCCACGATCTCAGAAAATGAAATCGACCGAACTCTCCAGAAGGTACCACTGACCCTCTAACCAATCCAGTTAGCCCACAAGGGTCCAAGAAAAGGGCTAACACACTGCATCAGGTGACTGACTAGAGTGGGGACATCACAGTCCGCCCTCCCCGAATTTGCTTGTCCGCAAGCAAACTCAAAGCTGGATGCTGTAAAACACTGTCACCCTCCCAAGTCGCATCCCCGGCTGGTAGATCCTTCCACTTCACCAAGTATTCCCTGATAACCCTTCTTCGAAGATGACGCTCTCTAGAATCCAGAATGGCCTCAGGAACCAATATCAACAGAAGGAATCACATGTGGTCCCAATGCCTTTTTGAGGCGTGAAACATGGAACACATTGTGAACCTTGCTATCCATCGGAAGATCTAACTCATAAGCCACTTCACCAACCCGTCTAACAACTCTAAATGGTCCATAGTAACGAGGCTTAAGTTTCTCTGCACCCTTCTTACGAAGGGTGGACTGCCTATAAGGCTGGAGCATCAAATACACCAAATCATCGATCTCGAAAGATCGCTCCACTCGCCTCTAATCAGCATATTGCTTTTGTTGTTTCTGAGCTTTCTGTATATTCTCTCTGAGTGCTCTCATAATATCCTGGTTCTCCTGCAATAGATCACCAGCACTAGGTACTCTACTGTCACTCAGTAACAAGTCTAGAAAGCTTGGAGCATCATATCCATATAAGGCTCAGTAAGGGGTCATCTGAATGGTCATGTGATGAGTGGTATTGTAGCAATACTCACAAAGGTATAACCATCTCACCCATGCCTTCTGCTGCCCTGAACTGTAATTCCGTAAGTATCCCTCCACCCATTTGTTGACTATCTCAGTCTGCCCATCTGTCTGGGGGTGGTAGCTAGTACTCGGAGTGAGTTCTGTTCCGCATAGCTTGAATAACTCTTGCCAGAAGTTACTCATAAACCTACTGTCCCTGTCACTAACTATACTCCGTGGCAAACCATGCAACCTGAATACCTCACGAAAGAACAAATCTGCCACCTGAGTAGCTGTGTGCGTAGTAGTGATTGAGAAGAAATGAGCATACTTCGTCAATCGATCTACCACCACAAAAATGTTGTCTTTCCCTTGAGCTTTCGGCAAGCCCATAATGAAGTCCATAGACAAGCATTCCCACTTCCTCTCAGGGATAGGAAGCGGCTGAAGTAATCCTGCAGGGTATGTGTGTTCTTGCTTGTTCTGCTGACAAACAAGGCATTCCCTGACATACTGGAGAACAAAGGATTTGAGACCCTTCCAAGAGAATCTTTCCCGTACCTACCTATAGGTCTTAAAGTACCCGGGATGTCCTGCCATAGGTGCATCATGAAATGATCTCAAAACTTGGTTCCTCATCTCTGAATCTGGAACTAGAAATATCCTCCCTTTGTAAATGATAAGATCATCTACAAGTGAGTATCTGGCATCCTGTACTGTTCCATCCACTATGCTAGAAGCCCACGGGTTCTTAGCATACTCAGCTACAATCATATGTCTCCAGTCTTCTGAAATCTGTGTAATGGAGCTCAAGTGAGGACGGCGAGATAATGCATCAGCAACTACATTCTGAGTACCCTTGACATAGGAGATGTCAAAATCATAGGACTGAAGTTTGCTGACCCATTTCTATTGTCTTTCATTTAAATCTCGCTGTCCAAGGAAATGTTTCAGACTATTATGATCGGTTTTAACACAAAATTTACTACCAATCAAGTATTGCCTGAATTTAGCCATGGCATGCATGATGGCCAACATCTCCTTATCATAGATGTTAAAGCTCCTCTCAAGACCTCTCAGCTTCCTGCTCTCGAAAGCTATAGGGCGACGATCCTGCATAATGACTGCACCAATTCCCTCACCGCTGGCATCACAATGTAACTCAAAGGGTTTGGTGAAATCCGGCAAAGCCAACACTGGACATGAAGTCATGAGAAGTTTGAACTTCTCAAAGCACGCCTGTGCTAATGGTGTCCACGCAAATGCACCCTTCTTAGTCAAATCAGTTAGTGGCGCAGCATGTCGCGAGAATCCACTAACGAACCGACGATAGAAGGCACATAATCCTACAAATCCCCTGAGTTGTGTCAATGTCTCAGGTGTAGGCCAATCAATGATAGCTCGAACCTTCTCTGGATCCATGCTAACTCCCTCATTGCTGATAATGTGACCCAAATACAAAAGCTCAACCATGCCCAACGCACACTTGGACTCCTTGGCGTACAAGGACTCCCTATCAAGTATGCTCAAAACCTCATCCAGGTGAACCATGTGTTCTTCCCAAGATCTGCTGTAGACTAGGATGTCATCGAAGAACACCAACACATGTTTCCTCAATTGAGGATGGAAAACCCTGTTCATAGTGGACTGAAATGTGGCTGGAGCATTGGTTAAACCGAAAGGCATAACCAAGAAATCAAAGTGTCCACAGTGACATCTGAATGCGGTTTTCTCTATGTCCTCCTCTCGAACTCTGATCTGATGATAACCTGTCCTCAAATCAATCTTTGAGAAGTAGCAAGCTCCATGAAGCTCATCTATCAACTCATCAATCCGCGGAATAGGATATCTGTTCTTTATAGTTCTCTTGTTAAGCATTCTATAATCAATACACATTCTGAGTGTACCATCCTTTTTCTTCACCAAAACAACTGATGAAGCAAAGGGTGACTTACTCGGCCTAATGTGCCCCATAGCCAAAAGTTCTTTGATGGTCTTCTCAATTTCATCTTTCAAGCGTTTGGGGTGCCGATAAGGAGTGATCATGATAGGTTTCGTGCCCTCATCCAGCTCTATGATATGCTCAATACCTCTATCAGGAGGTCTACCTGGTGGGATTGCACTGAAAACCTTGGTATGTTTGGTTCTGAGTTTTTGTACATCTGGATGGTAAGAAGAAACTGGCTGATCCAAATGTGAAGGCATTAACTTGCATTCAGCTACCCAATCTACCATGTCATGACGAACCAAATGTTCCATTCTTTTGAGTGAAATTTCTTTCACATTGTAATGTCCCCTTTTTCAGCGTGATCTTGTTTTGCGATTGTTAGCCCTTTATTGGACCCTTGTGGGCTAGCCAGTTTGGATAGAGGGTCAGTGATGCATTCTGGAGAGTTTCATTGTTCGTGTTTTCAGTGGACAGTGATTGGATCACAGCGAGCGTTGGCATTCCAAGAGTTCACAGCTTCTGACGGCACGGGATTATCCTGAGTTTTGAGCGTATTATGGAATTTTAAGTGATTAAGTTAATTATTTAACTTAAACGCCTTTTTATTAAAGTCACATTGACTTTAATAATATTTTATATCACTTAAAAAGGTTCAAAAAGGGGTTTTAATATTTTAATAACTTAAAATATTAAAAGGGTGCGCTCAAGAATTTCATGGGAACTATTGAAAAAGGCCATATTAAAATATTAAAATATTTTAATGATTGCAAAAGGCCGTACTTTCTTGAAATGCGTGCTAATTAAGTATAAAGCATTTCCTGGCAATTGAAACTCATAACTTTTGACTATTTCGAATTGCCTTGTGCATTTTCTTCTGAGCATTCTCCTGTGACCAGGGTATGATCATTTTGTCCATTGGAGAACGGAAAACTCTTCAGTGTTGAGTACTTTTGAGGCTGTGAAAGATCAGCTGAATCAGTACAGTTGAGAGCTTCACACAGAGGTTCTACAGTTGCAGACAGAGGTTTCATTTTGCAGTTGTTTGTTCTTTTGCAATCACTTGAGGGTTTCTTGGTGGCGTCCTTCTACAGCTTCAGAGATTCTACCTACCTCCTCTTCATAGCCGTACGGCCTGCTTTGGGGTTTGTGCCTTGAGAAAGGCGTGTGAAGGAACAAAGTGAAACGCCTTCCTTTTGTGGGGTTTTGGGCTTCTATCATGGGCGCCTTGTTATTTCATAGCATTGTGACCAGTTTCTGAGCAGGAGAAACCACTTCTGGAGTCTTGGCGTGCCTTCATGCTTGTTTTCACCATTTCCAGCTGTAGATCTGGCCATTTCTTTATTTAAAATAATCTGGAACCTTCTTGGTATGTTTATCATTCTCAATCTATTTGTTGGAGTTAAATAATACATTATGTACTTTCCTTTTGAAGAAATAAGATCAAATTCATATTTTATGAGCAAAAATATGCTGCGCCCCTTCTCTTCTGTCTATTAAGATTTCTCTAAAAACTTAAAAAAACAATTAAAGACTTAAGAAATTGAGGGTTTTGAGCTGAGAGCCAGCAGGGCTCATCACAGTGGTATCAGAGCTCACATCCTGCCAGCTTGTGGGGTTTGAGAATTTATGAAGTCAAATAAAGAGGGTTTTGGCAAGTCCTATTTCAGAGGGGGTCCTAGAAATCAAAGAGGCGACCAGAATCCTTTTCCACCATTTCTGTTTGCAGATCAGGAGGAGGAATTAGATTGGGACAATATGGCGAACAGGGCTGGAGAAAGTTCTCACAGGAATACTTGGGATGATGAGGACAGAGAAGCCAAAGACGTGCTTAGAGGCATGGTTGCAGGGCAAGAACAGGTTGCAACTATTCTTCAACAACTCAGCACGAATGTTCAGAATTTGTCAATAAACAGAGCTCGTAGTTTGGATTCAGATAGAGATGGCAGTATCCATAGAGAGCCACAGAGGATTATAGATCCAGTACGCACCTATGAGAGAGCTACATATCCTACGTTCACCAGAGATGATGCTAAGGAAGTGGACGAAGCTCAACAAGGTGGTGAAATTAATTTTGCAGATAATATTATGGCTATGCATGATGAGTGGGATAATTTGCCACCAAGGGTTAAGGAGCACCTTAACTTTGACAGATTCATGAGCCAGAAGAGAGAGCACACCAGGAACAGGAATGACAGGCGGCCTAGACACAAACAAAATGATCTCAGATAGGCAACCAGCAAACTAACCTTAGTTCACTATGATGGCAGTGGCAAAGTTACAGCACATGCCTGGGTTAGTAAACTTGATACATTCTTGACACTACGCCCCATGCCTGAGGAGGATGCCATTCGATTTGCAGCTCTCCACCTTGATGGCGTAGCACATGACTGGTGGATTCATGGCATGGCTACACTACACCATGACAGGATTACCTCGTACCAGGAGTTTACTGATAGATTGGTAGAGAGGTTTGATAGACGTGATCCTGAGCTATTCTTCAGAGACCTTGCTCAGTTAAAGCAGTTGGGTAGCTTGGAGTCTTATATTGGTGAGTTCCGGAAGCTCTCGGTTATGGTTACCGGAATCTCAGAGAGGAGACTTGTCATTCTATTTGTAGAAGGTCTCCATGAGCCAATGAAAGGTTGGATCAAGGCATTCGATCCACCTACCTTGCACGAAGCTATGAGAAAGGCTCGTAGCATGGAACTTACAGCTTCACGTGGTAAGTTCACTTCAAATGCAGAAGCATCTTCATCCTATAGTGATAGCAAATCAGAACCTAAAGAATCAGAAAAAGTTGATGAAAAGAGGAAATTTGCAGCTCCTTTGGACCGAGAGACAATCAATGATTTGCGTAGGAGGAAGCTATGTTTCTATTGCAAAGCTCCTTATGATCAAAACCACAATTGTCCTCTCAAGCCTAAGGGTTCAAATAGACAAATGGAGTGGTTTTATGAGGGTGAAGACATTGCTGATTTAACGGACCAGCAAGCTGGTTTTCAGGATGGGAGTATGCGATCTATCATTCTCGTCAACGAAAAAGGTGAGAAGATAGAACCGAAGATTCTAGAGGAGCATGAGATGTTTCAGGAGGATTATCATTTTGATTCTAGTCCCATGGGATCAGAGGGGTTTGATTGGGATCAGTACAGTTATGAGGCTCAGTTAGTACAAAATCCTCTTTATGAGACAGATGCTACATCTTCCTGTGATAATCCGCTCTTTGAGGTGGATGCTGATTCTACTCTTGATCCTGATTTAGGCAAGAGCGTTGATCATAGTATTGGAGATTCCGTCAGTGCATCGAGATTTCAGACAGAGCTCGTTGAGGAGATTTCCAGTGTGTACATGGTTAGGAGTCTACACAGTTTCACTTTTAGTCATCATGTACATGACCCGTTTCAGATGCACAATTCTGGTATGCACGTGTTAGATATGTTGGATGATAGCATATCTCGTGGGGTTTTAGGGAGCAAGTGTTGTCAGCAGTTTGACTTGCTTTCTTTTGAGTTCTTCTCTCCTGTGACAGATGGTGTTGAGATTGACAGGGTACAGCATGATGATCCAATTGATCAGATTTGGGAGTTACAAGAGACAGTTGATGACAGGAGGGACATTTCACGACACTATCCTTGGGATCCTGGTGGAGTGGTTGATTCTTTGTTGTTGAGATTGCTTGCGGACAAGCAATTTCAGGGAGGGCGGACTGTAATGTCCCCTTTTTCAGCGTGATCTTGTTTTGCGATTGTTAGCCCTTTATTGGACCCTTGTGGGCTAGCCAGTTTGGATAGAGGGTCAGTGATGCATTCTGGAGAGTTTCATTGTTCGTGTTTTCAGTGGACAGTGATTGGATCACAGCAAGCGTTGGCATTCCAAGAGTTCACAGCTTCTGACGGCACGGGATTATCCTGAGTTTTGAGCGTATTATGGAATTTTAAGTGATTAAGTTAATTATTTAACTTAAACGCCTTTTTATTAAAGTCACATTGACTTTAATAATATTTTATATCACTTAAAAAGGTTCAAAAAGGGGTTTTAATATTTTAATAACTTAAAATATTAAAAGGGTGCGCTCAAGAATTTCATGGGAACTATTGAAAAAGGCCATATTAAAATATTAAAATATTTTAATGATTGCAAAAGGCCGTACTTTCTTGAAATGCGTGCTAATTAAGTATAAAGCATTTCCTGGCAATTGAAACTCATAACTTTTGACTATTTCGAATTGCCTTGTGCATTTTCTTCTGAGCATTCTCCTGTGACCAGGGTATGATCATTTTGTCCATTGGAGAACGGAAAACTCTTCAGTGTTGAGTACTTTTGAGGCTGTGAAAGATCAGCTGAATCAGTACAGTTGAGAGCTTCACACAGAGGTTCTACAGTTGCAGACAGAGGTTTCATATTTGCAGTTGTTTGTTCTTTTGCAATCACTTGAGGGTTTCTTGGTGGCGTCCTTCTACAGCTTCAGAGATTCTACCTCTCCTCTTCATAGCCGTACGGCCTGCTTTGGGGTTTGTGCCTTGAGAAAGGCGTGTGAAGGAACAAAGTGAAACGCCTTCCTTTTGTGGGGTTTTGGGCTTCTATCATGGGCGCCTTGTTATTTCATAGCATTGTGACCAGTTTCTGAGCAGGAGAAACCACTTCTGGAGTCTTGGCGTGCCTTCATGCTTGTTTTCACCATTTCCAGCTGTAGATCTGGCCATTTCTTTATTTAAAATAATCTGGAGCCTTCTTGGTATGTTTATCATTCTCAATCTATTTGTTGGAGTTAAATAATACATTCTGTACTTTCCTTTTGAAGAAATAAGATCAAATTCATATTTTATGAGCAAAAATATGTTGCGCCCCTTCTCTTCTGTCTATTAAGATTTCTCTAAAAACTTAAAAAAACAATTAAAGACTTAAGAAATTGAGGGTTTTGAGTTGAGAGCCAGGAGGGCTCATCACACACATTGCTGTCCTTGATGGCTTTTAGAACATCTTTCGTGCCATCAACTTTGAATTTCATCTCCATGTCGTTCAAATTAAGTGTGAACTCTCCTATAGCATGAAGCCACTTCATACCGAGAACTATATCAGTTCCTCCCATGTTCACAACATAAAAATCTGCCTTAAACTCATAGTTATTGAGTTTCAAAGGCAAGTCTGGAACCATCCTCTCGCAAGTGAGAGTATATCCGTCAGCAACCTTGACTCGAATGCCTTCAAATTGCTGAGTTTGAATTCTTCTTTTCTCCACCAAACGTGAGTCAATAAAATTGTGAGTTGCACCTGTATCTAAAAGAGATATGACTCTTTGACCAACCAAGACCCCACGGAGTCTAAAAGATCCCTCTCTCTGCATGCTGGATAAATGAGCCTCCTTTAACTCAGTTTCTACTGCAATTTCAACCTCATCTTCTGATTCTTCTCCATCTGTATCATAAATTGGAGCTTGCAGATCAGAAAAATCAGTCACTTCTTCTCCCTCATAAAACCACTCCATGTTCCTGTTTTGCCCTTTAGGTTTGAGGGGGCAATCATGATTTTGGTCATAAGGGCCCTTGCAGTAAAAACAAAGTCTCCTCCTACGAAGATCATTCATGGTTTCTCGATCCAAAGGTGCTGTATATTTCTTCTTATGATCAGCATTATCAGCTTTTTTCGGATCAGATTTATGTTCATTGTAAGAAGTAGAAGGTTTGGTGCCAAATTGCTTTCGAGGAGTAGTGAGCTCCATGCTGCGAGCTTTCCTCATGGTTTCCTGTAATGTAGGGGGATCAAATGCCTTGATCCATCCTTTCATAGGCTCGAAAAGTCCCTCAATGAAGAGTATGATCAGCCTCCTCTCAGAAATGCCTGTAACCATAACTGACAATCTCTGAAACTCCCCAATATATGACTCCAAACTACCTAGCTGTTTCAGCTGTGCTAGGTCTCTGAAAAATAGCTCGGGATCACGTTTGTCAAACCTCTCTACCAGTCTATCTGTGAACTCCTGGTATGAAGTAATCTGATCATGGTGAAGAGTAGCCATGCCATGAATCCACCAATCATGAGCTACGCCATCAAGGTGAAGTGCTGCAAATCGAATAGCATCTTCCTCGGGCATGGGTCGTAGAGTCAAGAATGTATCTAACTTGCTGATCCAAGCACGTGCTGTAACTCTACCACTGCCATCATAGTTTGCCAAGGTGAGTTTATTGGTAGCCTGTCTAAGATCATTGTGCTTGTACCAAGGTCTCCTGTCATTCCTGCTTCTGTTATGTTCTCTCCTCTGGCTCATGAATCTATCAAAGTTAAGGTGCTCCTTAACTCTAGGTGGCAATGCATCCCATTCATCATGCATAACCATGATGTTATCTGCAAAGTTAACCTCACCACCCTGTTCAACCTCTTCCTCACCCTCTGCATCATTTCTGGTGAAGGTAGGACATGTTGCTCTCTCAAAAGTGCGAGCTAGAACAATAGGTCTATGGGCTGCGCCATGGATATTGCCCTCATGATCATGCCCTGGATGCTGGCCTCTCTGAAGTGTTAAGTTCTCTACATTTGTGCTGAGTTGCTGGAGAATATTTGCTACTTGTTCTTGACCTGCAACCATACCTCTTAGCACATCTCTAGCTTCTCTATCCTCTTTGTTCATATGAGAACTTTCTCCTTCCCTGTTAGCCATATTATCCTAGTCTACTTCCTCCTCCTGTTCGTCAAATGGAAATGGTGGAAAAGGATTATGATCACCTCTTTGATTTCTAGGGCCTCCACGAGAGTAGAACTTGTCAAAACCCTCCTGGTGTAACTTCATAAATTTTTTCAAATCCCACAAGCTGGCAGGATCAGAGCTCTGATACCACTGTGATGAGCCTTGCTAGCTCACTACTCAAACCCCTGTCTTTTTTTTTAAGTCTATTTGTGTTTTTTAGTTTTTTAGAGAAATTTTGTAGACAGAAGAGAAGGGGCGCATCATATAAAAGCTCACAAAATGAAAACTTGAGCAAATTTAATCAAACTGGAATTGTAGAAGGTGTTTATTATCATCAACAATGGATTTAAAACATACAAACATACCCGAAAGCCTCCAGATTTTTTAAATAAGAAATCCGACCAGCATAGTGAAGAACTGACGAAAACTGGAGTAGAGAGTTACAGATTGCAAAGTTTATTTTGAAACTGAAGCTAGAGAGAAGTATAGCTAGGGTGCCCAAGTTCATGAAGAGAGATCCTCAGAAAGAAGACGTTTCTCCAAAAGCCAAAAAAAACCTTCCTTGCAAGTGCCACGCCCTTTCAAACAAAAAGCACCAAAAACCCTCTCTGAAGGTGTGCCCAAACAGCCATGAAGTCTGCCATGGTGAAGGAAGAACAACAACTAATAAACCCTCTGTTTTTGATGAAGAACACTACAAAAATCTGTTGAAGCACTGCAGAACTTCTGAAATGAAGCTCTCTCAATCTGCACTAATTCAGCTGATCTTTCACAACTTCACAAGTGCTCACACTGAAGAGATTTCGTTCTCCAATGGTGGATTTGCTGCAAACCTGGTCACAGGCTGAAAGCAAGGGAAAAAACCTCCAAGGCAAAGTTGAAATATTCAAAAAGATGAGTTTCTCATTGCCCAAATCCCTTATAAAGCAAAAGAGGTGAAACCCTAAGAAGGCCGTACATTTTAGGGCTTTAGCTCATTTAAATTTATGAAACTAAACTTAAGTCACTTTCCATAGTCTCCCTTTTGATTTTTGGCGCCTCCTTTAAGTGAATAAAAGATATAACATTAAAATATTCACTTTAGACTTAATTTAAGTGAAATAAGAATTATAAAGTCAATTTGACTTTATAAAAAGACTTTAAGTTAAAAATTAACTTAAATCACTTAAGCCTATCTCCCTCAATTCTCAACAGAATTCAATGCCGTCAGAAGCAAAGAAACTCCTGTACTGCCAAGGCCTGCAATGAGCCTATCCACGATCTCAGAAAATGAAATCGACCAAACTCTCCAGAAGGTACCACTGACCCTCTAACCAATCCAGTTAGCCCACAAGGGTCCAAGAAAAGGGCTAACACACTGCATCAGGTGACTGACTAGAGTGGGGACATCACATATAAGTAGGTGGTGTAGGGGGTTTCGTGGATCGAGATCCTTTCTTCAAAGGATGGCTTGTTTTACCACTGGTTGTTTTTTGGTCTGCCTTTTCTTGCTCAGCAATATATTTCAACACTATATGTTCTGGAATGCCTGCGTTGTCTTCACCTGGACAATTTTTGATGCCTGATTCAGGGATCCCGCACAAGTGCCCTTTTACTCGACTGTATGAGCTCGAATATTGAACATTGCAATGACTACAAATCCAAATATATCCTCCACCACCTGGAAGTTGCTGAACCATTTCTACATATTTCCAAAGGGGAGAGGCTGGGTTTATTTTGAAACGAGAATGGATTGAGCCTGAGGAGGTACCGGTTGCCATTGTAATACGGAATAGTGAATACCTAAGGCACAACATATTGAAATTTTGGTATTGATTCATTGAATTTGAAACTAAAATCACTTAATTAATTTCAAAAAAATGAAAAAATTGAACATGTTGATGTGTTATAGACATTTAGAAGAATGAAAAGTAAAACAAAACAATAATTAAAAAGCAAAACAAAAGAGTTGAAGTTCACTTGTGAAAAAAAATGTAAAAAAAATAATCAAAAAACCTACCTCTTTTGAAGAAATCTTGCTCTACGATCTTCTTAGCAACGAATAGACACTTGCAAGTGCTTAGGAATAGCACAACAATCAACTTTGAACAATCTACGATCAGCCTTCAAGTCTATTCCAGCTTGTGCAAGCAAAAGAGTAAGTTCAGCAATGGAGGCAAAAAATCCTTTTTTCTCATTCACAAATTGGTAAAATGAGTTTCACTTTACCTATTTCATGTTTTTGAGGCAAGTATTAGGGTTAGAAAGAATAAAAAAATATTTAAAAGTCAAAAAAAAAGTCAAAAAAATATTAAAAATTTCAAAAAACGTGTTAAAAATCGCGCTGGGCGCGAAATTCTGCCCAGGTTCGAACCGGCCGGACCCACAGTCAGGGGTCCGAACCCTGGCCGAACCCACAGGCCCATTTTCAGAGCCACAGGCGAATTCGGGCGGACCGGACCCGAATTCCGGACCCGAACGGAACCCGAACCAAACCCGGGGCCTATATAGGCGAATCCGGTAACATAGAGATAACTGTATTTCCCAAATAGTGCGACTTGTCCTTAAAAGTAGATTCAGTCAAACGAAGATTTGATTGAGTTAAACAAATCAGTTTTTTAAATAAAGCCAAGTGGTGTGATTTAGTCAAGAGACATAATGTTTACAAAGGAAGTATCTCTTGATACAAAAAGATCGATATAAAGATAGGTCTCAATTCAGATGTGCTAGTGATGGTGTGTGAATAAAGATTATATCATCCAAACACATGCCGTATGTATGAGTACAATGTATATCATCTGAGAAGCAGATTATGAAGAGTATTGGGTTGTGAATCAAGGACTTCAATTGAATATCATATGTGATTGTAAAAGAAAGCAACCAGATTTGTGTGTGATGAAATACATGTTATAACATTCGAATTCAAGCAGTTGTAGAGAGTGATGTGTAAAATGCAGATCATCTGAGGCATGGAAAGTTGTAGAGAGTGCTGAGTATTGTGTAAAATAAAAGGTTAAATCATCTAAGCACAAGAAAATATTAATGGCTGTGTAAAATAAGAACAGCAGTATAAGTATCTGAAAAACGAATATCATTTGTGAGTGTGTATGGAATTAATGATATATCTTTAAAGATGCAATTGGGTGTTGAGAGTGCTGGGTGTGGAGTTTAAAAAGGGAGAGGAATAAATCAAAAAGACACTCAGACATATATATATATGAAAATTTAAGAGGCAGATATAAAAGAGAGATCCATGCAGTATAGAAGAAAATATCATACTGATGTAAAATTCCTGTGGAGATAGAGGAGAAGATTGTGTAGATATTGAAGATAAATTTATAATAGAACTTGTGAAGCAAATATAAAGAATTCATGAGCAAATTTATGACAAAGATTTGAGCAGATATTTGTGAAGAACATGTGCAGATCTCTGTGAAGAAATATATGCAGGTCTAAGGACAGATTTCTATATGTTTCAGGACAGATCCTAAGGTAGATTTATGAATGCATTGAATGTACTCTGATAAAGGATTTAGAGCAGATTTGTGGAAGAAATAGAAGACGCTACAAACAGATTTGTGAAGAAATACAATCAGATTTGAAAGATCAATTCAAGAGGAAGTGTGTTTGAACAGAATTGTCCATCATCCGTTGAAGAAGCCACATTGAAGGTGGAATTTTATCATTCGAGTTATCATTTTTGCTGAGTAGGTGCTTGGCAAGTAGGGGTTGGTGCTCCTTGTAGGTTGGTGCCTACTAAATCAACATTAGGGGTTGGTGCCTACTAAATCAGAAATAAGGGTTGGTGCTCTTTGTAGGTTGATGCCTACTAAACTACATAATTGATTCAAGTAGGTTGGTGCCTACATTCTTTGTAAAAGCATATATAATTCATAAAGTACATTATTTGTACCGTGGTTTTATCCCACAAGGGTTTCCACGTAAAATATTGGTGTCAACTATTTATATTGTGATTTGTGTTAAGAGTTTGAAGTTGATAAGAAGTTTATGAGGGTAAAAGTTTATTGATATACTGATTCAACCCCACGACCCCCCCGCCCTCTCAGTATATCTTTGTGCTCTTCATTATCATCTCGCAGCAATCCAACACCACTTGTTGAAATGTTGCAAGGCTGAGGTATTGAACTTCAAAATGCTTCTCAGAGGCCTTTTCTTGTGCAGGCTTAAATTGGATGTGAGCCCTAGATTAATCAAATTGTATAAAGTTTTCAAGTATGAGATGATCTCGAAGTGAAGAGATGCGAATATTTGGAAAGTTGCTCCAAAATGAATCCAACTGCAAAATATTATAAAATCCAGTTAAAACAATTTCTACCCATTTCAGGTCCAGATTTGTCATTAATTAAAGTTTACCCTTCTTTTTTAAAAATTGGATGTGAAACTTGGCTATGTCTAATTTGATAGGGAATGCCATGCAAAATCAGATAGCAATTCCCGTAAAATCAGGAAGCATAAGGAGAAATGGAGTGGGAAATGAATTCATGTCATTCTAGGTAACTAGGCTGCCTCTATTGAAGGGTGGGGGGGCCTACCATCTATTGGGGGGGGTTGACTGCAAGAGAGCTTGTGAGATGCTTCTATCAAGGAGTGCTTTCAGACACAAGAAGTTATCGGAGAATAAAACATCAAAAATGTTTCAAAGTGCTTCAAAATGAATATAGAAAAGATATATTACAAAATCCAATTTAAATAGATTTTGTGTCTGTAAACTAACCAAAACCCAAATTAGTTTTTTTTCCAACCCTCACTATGTGACATGGTCTCACAAACTCCAAGATTCATCCAAACAAGCTGAATGCAAAGATCTTGTGGCCCCGAGGTAAAACAGAAAACAAAACAGATGGGAAAACATTTCGATGACATGACAAAATTCCAAGGCACCCAAGTAACACAATGTGATCTCATGGAGGAGTTGTTGAACTATTGAAAGAATGCCTATGGAGAAACTAGATGTGAAAATAAACTTATGTCAAAGTAAAACATCTTTAAGGTTTAGAAGTTAATTGTAGCCCAAAAGGCAATAAAATGGCATAAAGCAGTACGAGGGAACCTTGGATCCAATATACCTTCCAATCCAGTTAAACCCCATTTTAAGCCAAGATATCCCTTGAAGGTAAATAGTTGGAAACGAGTTAAGACGTTCTCCAAGGAAACCTAGATGCAAAAGGAATATAAACTCAAGGAAGAATATCAACACCAAGTATAGCTTTGACTTGATTAAAACAAGATTTTAAGCTCGAGGCTCGAAGATACCACATGTCAAGATCTTAAACTATTTGGATATGCCACAGAGCAGTATCTCACATTATTAACAATTAGTGGGAAAACACAAAAAATGGTGCTGCAAAAGTATTTCAAAATTGAGTGAAATGAAATCAGATTCAAAAGGATCTTAGAGACAAAGGCCCAAGTTTTCAAGACTTTGAGGTGCAAGGCTCTCTCAAATGCAAAATAAAATTAAAGCAAATTAAAATCCAAACAATATCTAAAACAAAGAGAACCAAGGTAATAACAAAAGATCTTAAGACACAAAAACATTAAATCCAAGGTTCAATATCCTACCAAAGGGCTGAAATGTGAAAACAACAAAAACTAAAGAGCAAAATTTAGTAAACCAAGGCATATTAACCATGTCAAGTTCACAAGGAATAGGCAAAGCTATAAATAGGGAAACTCCGAATGTGAAAATAGATTTATCCTATATACATTAGAAAACTCGTGTCCAAAATGCTATAGGTCTTGGGAAAATATGTTCAATCTTATGCATGAAACTCATCTAGATACCAAATTGAGGCCTATCCCAGCATGGAACCTAGAAATGAAAAGATCTAAGTTTTAACATAAAATTAAATTAATTGATGAGAATTTGGGATCTAGAAATAAAATTAAACCATGTTGTTAGACTCTCCCAATACTAATGTGTCTTGCAATCAGTGAGACACAAGACACTATGTACCAATGTTACAAGACTCGCAGAGACCCAAAAATTCTGAGATGAGAAAAGCAAACAACCCATGGACTCGAGACCTCGGCAAGTCCTACTAGGAAAACTTGTCCCCCCAATTGCAACATGAAAATAAAGAATAAAAATAAAAAAGGTTAAACCTAATAATTTAACATGATTTTCAAGACTCTAAAAACACTCTCATTTCATTTGCAAACACCAAAAAATAGGAGTTTCGGAGTTAAAAATCACATTATTAAAAAAAAAAACTAGCAGAGAACTTGAGCAGCAAACATTGACGAGTACCATTTGGGGAGGTTTGAAACAGCCCTCAATGCATCTTAACAAGCCTATGATGCATTTGGAATAGCCACCATTGATTTGGACAGCTAGGCATCAAGTTTTAAATTTTGTTCGTCTTCTACATTTAAAAATATATATATATTTCAATTCATGGAAATAACCCTAACTTTTTTATCTCTTTTCAAGAAAAAACCCTAGCTTTTTTTACTTTTATCTATTTTTTGGCTGCAAAACCTAACGATTTTTACTTTTTTTGACTTTTTATGTTTCTAACTAGGAACCCTAAATGTTAATTTACTTTCATTGCAACATACTTCATATTTACAAATTGTTCCAATGTCAATCCCAATTAGAACAGACCCTTGTTGGAAACATATCATCCCTAGGTCAAAGAAAGGGGAGTTGTCTTGCATACATTGCAAGACAAAAATTAATGGGGGATTTATTAACTAATTGCAATATCACCACCTCATACAAATGTCATGCCGAAATGTTGAAGTATGCATACTTTGTGCTTCCTTAAGTTCTGTGCAAAGTACAAAACCAATTAGAGACCTTACCAACCAAAGGAACTAAAAAAAAGGCAACCAGAAGAAATACAAACCATTCATGGAGACTCTTATTTGATTCCTCCATTTCTCAGATTTTTGAACACTAATGGTAGTGGCAATGGCAATGCTAGTGGTTGTGGCAATGCTAGTGTTGAGAACTAGAGTTTGCGGATCCAAATTAGATTCATATATTATATACCACATTGCTCCAAGTTCCCAACCATCACTTTAAGCATGGGATGGAACAAGGACAGGCATGATGCATCAAAGAATGCAATCAAATTAATTATTATTTTTGGGTTGGTTTTATTGTTCCATTCCATTCCACACAACTACGTAGTTAATTATTATTTTTATTTTAAAATTATTTGATTTATCTATCTCTTGAATTTTTCAATTTAAGGGTTTGTAAAATTTAAGCTCTAAATTTTATAATACTTACTTTGTTTATTTTATTTGTTTTAGATCTCCTTAATGGTAAAATATGGTGGATGCCACTATTGTTTGTGGGGCAAGGTTCAAAGCCACTAATGTTGAGGAGGTAAAGGACTCCATTTTAACTCTAAAGGTGGTTGATGTGAAGGCCAATATTGAAGAATTGCATGAGATATGGAGGCAGAAGGGTTGCACAATCATGATTGATAATTAGACAAATAAGAGGAATAGAACATTGTTGAATTTCCTTGTTTTTTCTTCGAGTGGTTGTACTTCTTAAAATTCACTAATTTAGTGATTAAGATTTCTAACTTAAACTTTAGTGATTAACATTAGCATTTCAAATTTCATTATTTCTTTCTTAAGTGGCACAATTTTCCCAAAATCCATTGATGCCTCAAGAAAGAGAAAAAATGTAAAATTCCTTTGTGAGGTATGGAAGAAGTCTTGACCAAGGTGAGTGAGGAGGATGTTGTGTAGATAGTTATAGATATTGCTAGCAAATTATATTGTTACAAGTAAACTTCTCATAGATAGGCACCCATCCTATTTCTAGACTCCTTGTATTGCAAATTGCCTTGACCTCATATTAGAGGATTTTAGCAAAATCCCATGGATCAAATCTGTTAGCCTCTAATTCTGCTGAGCTTAATTCCTGGGACAACCCCTACGAAACTTGTCCATTTCGTAGCCCACGTACTCTAAGCACACAAAATGAGGTGAATCTCAATTTGCTCTCATGCGAGGGGCCTCCGAAAGTCATTTCGAGCATTAACCTTTGTTGGTTCGTCAAAATTTGCATTTTAAACCAAGTTGTGAAAATTCAATTTTGGGAGTTAAAATTTCTTACACGTGCAAGGTCGAGGTTTTTCCCCAACCCTGCAAGTCAAAGTTGCAAAAAGTTGCAGTGTGCGGTTTTTCCCCGACCTTGCAAGTCAAAGTTAAAAAAAGTTGCAAGGTCCGGGTTTTTCCCTAACCTTGCAAACAAATTGTAGTGTCGAGGTTTTTCCCCAACCCTACAAGTTACTCATCCAAACTTCAAGTTGTAGTATCGGGGATTTTCCTCGACCCTGCAAGTCAATTGCAATGTCTGGGTTTTTCTCCTACATTGCAAATGCAGTGTCGGGGAAATTTTGAGACATTGCATATTTTTCCAAAGTTCCTTCCCTCATGCAATATCGGGGTTTTCCTCCACTCTTGCATACTGTCTTCTGCCTTAGCCATTTTCTAGCAATTGCAATGTCGGGATTTTTCTGAGACACTGCAAGTCAATTGCAGTAACGGGGTTTTTCTGAGACACTGCAAGTCAATTGCATACTGTCTTGTGCCTTTGCCATTTTCTAGCAAATGCAATGTCGAGGAATTTTTTTGACTCTGCAATTCAATTGCAGTGTCGGGGATTTTCTCCGACTCACCAAGTAAAAATAAAGATTGACTTGTATAATTGTTAAAATTTAATGATTTGACAAGAAACAAAAGTTGAAGTTGTAAAATCGGTATTTTTTGCTGAATTTGCAAAAAAGTAAAGTTCCACCCTCTTTGACTTGCAAGATTGGTAATTTTTGCCGACTTTGCAAGAAAGCAAAGTTCTTCCCACTTGCAATGTTGTTAATTTTTAACAACTTTTTGCAAAGCATCCACATTCACTTGCAATTTCACCCTTTTTTAGCGACACCAACTTTTTGTAGAGATCATTTCTACTTGCAATTGTCATTTTACAACACATACGCTTATTTTCGCCAAAATTTCTCTAACACTAGAAAATTCTCCCTTTTTGCCAAGATGATCCATTGCGCTCCGTTTTCGCACCCATCATGCTCAAACCCCTGTTTACGCACAATCACTCCATTTTTCGCCCCCATTGCATCCAAACTTTCCAAGCCCATATAATGGCTCAAATTTACATCCGACATGTAGTATCTCAAAAAAATTGTGCCATTACATCTTAAATGTAATACCCCATGCAAGAGCTCAGTTTTTCTCCACTTTTGCATCTGAACTGCCAAAGCATATGCAGTCGCTTAGAATTTTCCCTCCAATGCATAAAACCATGCTTTTCTCTAACATTGGAAAATACAAAAAATTTGCAGCTACTCTTACTTGCCATTTCGATCTTTTGTGTCCGGGTTCGTGAGTAGTTTTGATCGAATTCTTTCCTATCACCAAGCAAGAAAGCTTTGAAACACAACCAAAAATTTCTTCCCAATATTTCAGTTATTCAAGAGATCAATGGTTCAAAAGGAATTTGAAGACAAAGCTTTCTCAATAGCTTCAATGGACAAAATGATGGATTTTCAGTTTAATTTGGATAATTTGAAAATTGTTCCTGAAAGGCACTAGAAAGCATTCAACACCATCGAAGGAATCAATCTCAAGAATCCTTGCCATCTCCAAGTACACTCTAGTGCCAAACAATGATGAAGTGCACATCATCATGAAGATTTCATGAAGAAGGATGTTGAAGAAGGCTAAATCTGCCTTGTATTAGTTTTTAGTATTTACAAGTTTTTGTAGTTAGTCAAAGACAATTTACATGCCAGTTGTCATTTGTAAAATTGTAAATACATGTAACAACAATGAAATTCTCCAATAATTTTGGACTACAATGTTGAATAAGTCAAAGTAGTTAGACTTTTCCTAGATTATAATGGATTTGGTAGAGCAATCGAATTACCCAACTTTATTATCATATGGGTTTATATACATCTAATGGCGGTGAACAAAGTGCTTGAAATAGTACTAACATGGTTCACAATATATAACCAATTATCACACATAACAAAACAACCCAAAACAAATAATAAACAAACTAACGATCAGCCTATCTGTGTGGAAAGAATGATGGAATACCCAACATTCCCCCCTTATTACATCATTTCTTTAAAGTACTAATAAGAGAATCCTGAAAACTTTCAAACTTCACATGTGCAAGAGGCTTGGTGAAGATATCAACACGTTGTTCCTAAGTTGAGCAGAATTGGAGCTGAATGTTGTTTTGCTAAACATGTTCTTGTATGAAGTGACAGTCAACTTCAATATGCTTGGTTCGTTCATGAAACACTGGATTACAAACAAGCTTGAGAACACTTTGATTGTCACAATAGAGGAATGTAGGTTGGTTTTGTCGTACCCCCAATCTTTCTAATATGCAACGTAACCAAACTGCTTCACAAACTGTTGCACTTGCTGCACGATATTCTGCCTCTGTTGAGGAACGAGCAACTATGGCTTGCTTCTTACTTCCCCAAGAAATAGGACATGATCCAAGGAAGAAAACAAATCCAAAAGTGGATTTTCTATCATCAATAGAACCTGCATAATCTGCATATGTGTACCCAATTCAGAAGAATTGATCATTCTTTCTATATTCCAAACCATGATCCATTGTACCATGTAGATACCTTAAGATCCTTTTTCCTGCTAGCCAATGACATTTCTTTGGTTCTTGCATGAACCGTGAAAGATAATTAACAGCAAAACTGATATCTGGTCTAGTATATGTCAGGTAAATCAAACCTCCAATCATTTGATGATAGAGCTGCATTCACCTGAGGAGATATATCAGATGTAGATAATTGCAAACCTGATTCCATAGGTGTAGACATGGGTTTGGAATCCATCATTTTGAATTTCTCAAGCAGTGTCTTGGCATATTTCCTTTGAGATACAAAGATATGGTGATTTGTTTGCCATACCACTAAGCCAAGACAATAGTACAGTAGCCCAAGATTGGTCATATCAAATGTCTTCTTGAGATCATTCTTGGATGTTTCAACCATAGTTTACATACTCGGAATCGGATAGTACTCGGCAAGCCCAAAAATTTTGACTAAGGAAAAACTCGGCAAATACTCGACAAATGTGTGTAGATATTTATGTATGTGTATACTTATGACTGCACTGTGCACACATACATATCTATAAGCATACACAGGATGCCAAGTTTGCATGCATATACACACACAAACATGCCAAGTTTGTGGAATTTTTGCGAGCTATTGGCGATTACTCGATAATTTGACAAGAGAAAATCCATCTGCATACTGTCTGCGAGTAAAAGCAGAAATTACTCGACATGCAATTTTTTTGGAGATTACTCGACTACTCGGAGAGTAATCGGAGAGTATGTAAAGTATGGTTTCAACCATTGTTTTTGAGCTGCTTGTGATAACCAAGTAATCAATATATACAATAATTATCACAATATCCCCCCCTTGATCCTTGAGGTAGAGATTTGGATCATATGGATGCCTAGTGAAACCATGTTGTAGCAGATGTTCATCAATTTTAATATACCAAGCTCTAGAAGCCTCTTTAAGACCGTATAGGGACTTGACAAGTTTACAAACCTTTTCCTCCTTACTAGGTGCAACATATCCCTTTGGTTGGGTCATATAGACCTCTTCCTTAAGGTCCCCATTAAGAAAGGAACTTTTTACATCCATTTGATACAATTTCCATCCAAATTGAGCAACTAAAACAAAAATCATTCTAATGGTTTTCATCTTTGCAGTGAGAGCAAATGTTTCCTCATAGTCTATTCCTTCTTTCTAGGCATAACCCTTGGCTACAAGTCTAGCCTTATGTTTATCTATACTACCATCTGCTTTATACTTAGTTTTAAAAATCCATTTACAACCAATTGCTTTCTTACCAGGTGGTAGATCAACAAGCTCCCAAGTGTTGTTTTTCGTTAGAGATTGATACTCTGCATCCATAACCTCTTTCCAAGGCTTTGATTCTAGTGCTTCCTGAACATTGGATGGCTCAAAATTTTCAACAACTAAAGTCATTAGTGCAAAGTTTACCTCATTGCGAGCCAAGCTGCAAGTCCTCGGGCCTGAAGTGGAAGTGTCTGGGACTCCATATAACTTTGCATCTCGAATAGTATTGGTGTACCACTTTGGTAAAGGTCTTGTGACATTGGTGGGTGTTAACTAATTATCAACGTGCCCATCATTTTTACCATCCATGTTGAAAATAGGACTATCTGAAGTAGATGATGATGCAGGAGGAGAACTTACATCATTCTTATCATCAAAAAATTACATCTCTACTAATGTATATCTTCTTTGTATTGGGATCCATAAGGCAATATGCTTTGGATTCATTACTATATCCTAGAAGAATACATTTCATTGATTTTTCATCTAGCTTCTCCCTTTTTTGTTTAGGAATGTGCATATAGGCGATGCATCCAAACACACAAAGATGAGAGATAGAAGGCTTTACCCCTATCCATGCTTCTTCTGGTGTAATGCCATCAAGTGCTTTGGTTGGTGCACAATTCAAAAGATAAATTGTTGTGTGAACAGCTTCAACCCAATATGCACGCTCTAGTAGAGAATATTTCAACATACTTTGGACCATCTCCACGATGGTGCGATTTCTCCGTTCAACAACT
This sequence comes from Sequoia sempervirens, assembly GCA_007258455.2. Classification (NCBI taxonomy): domain Eukaryota; kingdom Viridiplantae; phylum Streptophyta; class Pinopsida; order Cupressales; family Cupressaceae; genus Sequoia; species Sequoia sempervirens. Next base: position 2,997,889 of record VDFB02292527.1, on the reverse strand, counting down.
CCATTTTGTTGAGGTGTGTATGTTGCAGTCAATTGACATTGAATTCCATTTTCTTTCAGATATGTAGAGAATTATGTGCTGGTGTATTCCCCCCCTCGATCTGAGTGGAGGACACGAATACAATGATTTGTATTTTTCTCCACTTGAGTGTGAAACTCTTTGAAATATGACAGGACTTCATCTTTATGCTACAAGCAATATACCCACATTTTCCTTGTATGATCATCAACAAACAACTGAAAGTACTTGTGGCCATTGTGACTAGGTGACATAGGCCTGCACAAATCGGTATGCACCAGCTGAAAAGGTTGGCTTGCACGATGCTCACTAGGATAGAAGGGTGCTCTATGTTGTTTTCCAGCAATACAACTAGAACAAATAGCACTCGACTTCTCAAGTGAGGGAAGCCCTTTGACCATGCATTTCTTACTAAGCGTTAGCAAGTAATTAGTGCTTAAATGACCAAATCTATGATGCCAAAGTAGAGCAAGATATTAATCCTTAGTCACTAAGGCTTGATTATAAGCAACTATATCAAGCCTGAACATTTTTCCAATCTCGATAGCCCTGGCAACAATCTTTTCATTTTTGGACTTATCTTTTAATAAGACAAATCTTTGTATCCTGATGGCTATCAAACTCAATCTTAAGGTTGTGGTCAAGAAATTGATTAACAGAAAGAAGATTTTTGGTAAGTCTTGGCACGTACAAGACATTAGTAAGCCTACAATGATTGATGCCAAACTTCAAAGAGATGTCGCCAGTACCTTTGATTTCATAGGTGGTATCATCTCCAAGAGTGACTGTACCATGATGGGGTTTCAATGTGAGAAACCACTCCTTTTGTCTAGTCATATGCTTTGTAGCACCCGAGTCCACATACCATATTGAGGTTGATTGTGAACCGTCTTCTGAAGTGTGGACTCAAAGCATGTATTCCTCATCTAGAGAATCTACTGCTTCAGCAACATTGCTTTGTTAGTTCTATTTGTTCTTCTGCTCCCATTGTGATTTGCCACTTTAAAGTGGCTTCTTGGTGCAGGGGCACCATGTCATTTTTTGTAAATATGGTCTTATATCATGTTTTTGGGGTGTTTGAGTTATGTTGGTTGTAATAAGGTCATAATAGACCATTTTCCAATGTATGGAGTCATTTTGGGTCGGTTTGTGTACAAGTTGTCAAGTTTTGTAGTTTGTTGCAAAAGTTGCATTACAACTTTGCAATTTTTGGCTTGGTTTGGGAAGTTGAAGGGTCATAAGTTCATAAGTTAGGACCGTTGGGTTTTGAGTTGAACAAGTTTAAATATGCCTGAAAAAGGCTCTAGGTTGGTTCTAAAGAGTTGATTTGGTTGAAAAACAATAAAAACCTCTAAATTTTTGTGTGTTCACATTCAATTTTGTTGCTACAGGTTACTGTACGATTCCGTACAGAGGAATATTGATCTAAAGGGTATTGAATTTGATGGAGTAATGGATTAACTGCATTTTGGTCTTTGTTTCATAAGTTTTCATTTAGTTTTGAAGTTTTTATTGAGGATTTACTGAAACCGGTTGAGAAAACCTTGTTTTGAGGGTTTGAGGGTAAGAAAATGGCATAATTGACCATTCCACTGATGAAATGCTCTGAAAGTTGGTGGAATGGTGTTGGTTAGGGTCTTCTTTCATGTTGTAGGTTTCTAGAAGCAAAGGAGGAGGTTTGGGGCTGATATGGTGATGCCCTAGGTTGAATTTCACTTGTTTTCATGTAAATGAGAGGTGTAGATGCTAGGGTTTCTTGAAAAATTGTTGGAATTGATCATGTAAAGGTGGGAAAAGCTTGTGCAAGTCATGTTTGATGTGATTGAAGTATTGGTCTGTAGAGTGGAGGCTTGGAGTTGGTAGTTTCAATAAACCCCTATGTGGCAAGCCTAATAGGCCTAAGTACGGGTTTTGTAGTTTGATGAATTTGTGGGTGTTCCTTGGACAAAAATCATTGACTTAGACCTTTTGTAACCTGGTTGAGGTCCTATAATGGAGATTTGAGGTTGGAAGAGTGTTTGGTTTGGTGTTGCTGTGAAAAATGGGGCTAATTGAGCATGTTTTCAGCATAGCAGTCCAGTTTTGGAGGGTATGTTCTAAAACAAGTATATGAGCAAATCTGATATGTCAAAGTAGAGGATAAAGGGTATATGAAATGCTAGTTCTTATGTGGGTTAGAAGTTGTTTTTGCAAGATATGGTCAAAAATTATTGTTTGGAATGCTACAAGGGTATATGAGTGAAAGAAGAGTTTGATACCAAGTTGGGGTTGTGAAGGTTGAAAGATTGTTCCAAATTGTTTGAATTGTGTTTGTTTTGATTAATTCCTCCCTGCTCTGCATCACTTCTTTGGATGTGGTTTGTTGGATGATCCTTTGTTGAAGAAATTGTACCAACAATTTTTCACATCATGTCCAACTCTTTCACATATTGGACATTGCTTCATAGGCTTCTTGCCTTTATGATGAGTGGTCATGGCATGATCCTCCTCCTCATGTTCATGCCTTAAAGATTCTTCTTTTTGGAGCAGATTCACAAGCTTCTCAAAAGTGGTGTCGTCTCTGTGACATGATAATCAATTTGGCCTTTCTGTCAACGTGATCAAAAATCTTCTGCTCATCAGCATCACTTGGATGTCATTTTGCAGTGCCATTGACCACATTCCAAACTTCTTCAAACTCAAGTTGAGTTTTAAGTTTGGTCTTCCACACAAAATAATTATTTCTGCGTAGTAGCTGAGAATCTGGAAGAAGAAATTTTGGGGAACTTCCTGCCATTGTGTTAGCTATAGATGCTATTTTTTTTTATTTTTTTTTTTTTTGATTTTTGATTTTGATCTCTTATGACTAAAACACACTAGAAAGAAAAAACAACACCCCCTTTAAAGAGTTGGGTTACACATTTTGTTCCTAGACATAGGCTTACAATTGTTCATTTTCTACATAATCATAGACTTCTAAATTAGAAATGTCATATGTGATAAACAAATCGAGAAATGCAGAGTTTAAGGAAGCAGACAGCCAAAATACCATTTTTCACAAACTCTTGCAGGCATTCACAGTGTACAGACACCAAGCATGCATATTCTGAATGAAGAGCTCCTCTACTTGCCAATATGAATTCGCAAACAACGGAAATCGCACAACAGACTATGAACCCGCCTGTATCTCCGTGACCAATTTAGATCTTTGACCAAGATGAAAAATTTCGATCACAAGATGCAACGCCAGCAAACTCAATGCAGAAATCACAGTCTCGGTTGGAAGCGGTTTCAATGTGCTTGTAATAAGAAACAACCCTGTAAATTTGATGTCATCTTCCAGACTATGCATAGATCACAATATGCCTGACAATTAGTAAAGCTCAACCATTTGATGCGAGTCTTCCCAGCAATTGATGCGCCTAACATGAAGAGTCCAATCTGATTCAAAATGCAGATCTCCACATGCAGATCCCTCTACAAGAGTCACGAAACTCCAGAAAGTGTCCACTACACCTGTGAGCATCTGCAACAATGGAAGAGTAAGTCATTGATGCGTGGATTTTGTGGAGAATCGACAGCCTATTCAAACGCCACGAAACAAATATCTATCCCCGTAAAGCATGGTGTACTAGAACAACCAAAATGGTTGCCGCAGTTGCAGTCACTGCTATGGAATGAGATCCCTTGATTATGGGTAAAGAGATGGAATGAGATGATTTACGATAGAATTAGCGCGAGAATTTGTGGAATCGCCACTAAAAAATAGATACAATTATTCCACAATATTTTCCACCTCATGCGCTAATAATTACTAAAGATGACGGGATCACTGAGGTCGCTCATAATCTTGGGAATAGCATATTTTCAGGCCACTATTTGGACAAAACAATGAAATGAGAATGTATTCCCATGATCTCCTACGCTCTAATACAATAATGGATTTGGTAGAGCAATCAAATTACCCAATTTTATTATCATATGGGTTTATATACATCTAATGGCGGTGAACAAAATGCTTGAAATAGCACTCACATGGTTCACAATATATAACCAATTATCACACATAACAAAACAACCCAAAACAAATAATAAACAAACAAACAATCAGCCTATCTACGTGGAAAGAATGATGGAATACCCAACAAATTAGCTCTTTAGCTCTTATCTATAAATATGAGAGAGCTCATTTGTAATTTTTACCTTTAATCTTTTGCAACGAAGTGTTGCTAAAATTATTTATCAACTTTGAGACTTTGAGTTCAATTTGCAAATACAAATCTATTAATGAAAAGAAGGCAGATTTTGATATCAGACTTTGTGTTGAATCAAAATTGTTAGAGAAAGAGTGTTCTTATGTCATTTTTGCTTGATCTTTCTTATTGTTAGTGGAATAAGTGACGTTTCTCTATTATAATTGGAAGGGCTTTCAAGATAAGCTTTATAAACTTTGTGTTATATTGATCTCTTGGAATTGTGTGTGTGTTGAAAGCGTTTGTTGGTGAAGAATCATTAAACTTTGAGCTTAGAATTGTTCACTCTATGCATGAATCATTGATATTGGTAGTTGATAGACTTTGTGCTACAACTGGTAACACAGTTACACTTGAAATCATTTTAGAATCATCGTGGGAAAGCAGTTGAAGACTTTGTGTTTCAGCGTGATTTTCCAAGTTACTTTTGTTCGCTGGTACTTGCGGGTATCAACTATTATTGCTCTAACTAGTTGTATTTGAGAATATCATTGTTATTTAGTTTCTCTTAACCTGAAACAAGAGGATATGTTAATGGAGACACCCTCCATGGATAATCACAATGTATATATTTTAGTTTAGTTTCTAGTTAATTGTAGTGAGCAATAAGAAGGGAGCCTCCCCTTTCTGAGAGGAGAGATTTATCTCATAATAACTATGGTTGAAATCACTATTTCATAATCTGTAAAGGGATTACAAAATATTCACCCAACAAAATCATATGTGGAGCATGGGAAAAACACTTGCAAATGCTTAGGTCCTCAACTTAACGAATAAATACATACACAAGTTGTTGACTTGTCCTAGCCAAGGTTGCAAGGAAACATGTTCCCCACCCCTTGGGATGCATCTCCCACACCAAAGATAGATATGGAGACATCTCTAAGGACACGAGACACCCTATCCACATCCCCACATGTTTCCTTAAAGGGAAAACCTTAAACACTAACATTTCCTTAAAAAAAATCCTTTTTTTTTGGGCATGCTTGTATGTCGTGAATCCTTGGATAGCCTTTCATTTTCACACAAACAAATCATAAGATTCACAAATGCAAGCAAAAACCTTAACTAAGTATGAAGGATTTGATTTAGAATTATGCAAGAGACATGCTAAACACGACTTTAGTGAACCCCACAAGCGCTTTTGAAGTTTTTCCATGCATTTTGATTTATAATTATTCAAGGCATGTAGTAAATGTCAATAATAACGCGGCATATCAACAAGTTTAGCTTAAATGGTGTCATCATTTTTCACAAGAAAGTTAAAGGTGGAAGGAGCAACTTCCAGAACCTCGATACTTAAACCTATAGTGTAGCAGCATTTTTAGAGGTTTTAGTTTGTCTTTCAAGGTACTCATAGCTCTTAAACCTAGTTTTGCTTGAACATCACATCGAGTAATGGTCAATTTAATTTGTTTAAGTTTATTGAACCCTATAGATTTGTCTAAAGTCAATTCCAACATTTAAACATTTTTAATATTTATTATTTACAATTATCTCATATTTCACATTTTTAATTTTTAATTTTACCAAATTATAGATATTTCTATATATATAGTTATAATTATATAGATATAAGCATCTCCAAGTACCCGTCTCCTTTTTTAAATGATGCACCAATATCGATACTCGTCTCTTGTACCAATGCTAAAACCAATAATAGTCTCCTTGCAAATATGGTCCTAACATAACAAGCTTTGCAACAAACTTTCACATTGCAATCTTTGCTTCAAGCAAAAGCTGTCTTGAGGTACATGTTTGTTGGTGAGAAGTGGTCTACATTTTCATATGCCAAGACCAATGCAAGGGTTGATGTGCTTGACTAGGCTTTCAATAAACACAACTTTTGGCTTCTAAAAAAGGAGATCATAGACATAAGTTAAAATCTCCATTCTATTTTTGTCAGGGAAACTCGGGGATGCGTCCCCGTTTTTGAGATGTCCCAAGGACAGGACGACACCTAGGGGACATCCTTGGGCCATCCCCAAAATATTTAAATAGGCAGAAATGCCCTCGAAACATGGGGACGGTTGGTCATTCCCTCGCCCTCCCCTTCGCTCCCCCCCCACCCCCTCTCCCCCGCCCGCTCCCAAAGTCACTTTTTAAAACAAAACTCTTACTAAAAAAAAAAAGAAGCATTTTAAATTATTATTATGTGGCCCCCACACCCTAGCTCACCCTAAATGGACAAAAAGAGGTTTATTTCATTTCATTTCTAAATTCTATTTGTGCAAATATATTGCAATAGGGTTTGAAGGAAGAGCAAATTGTTTGAGCAGAGATTGAAGGAGCAGCTGCAAAAGAGGTTGAATCTAGGGCATCATTGGTAGTCAAATTGCAATTTGTTCAAAGAGGTAAGTCATTCTATCATTTTTATTTCATTTTTGCAAGTTTTTTTCAAAGATTAAAGTAAGAATGACTGATTTTTAATTTTTATTTTATTTTTCAGTTTAAAGTTTGATTAAATCTCAAAAAAATAACATGAGCAGCAGTGAGAATGACAGTAGTGACAATAAAGTGCAAGAAACTCAAATAAATGTAAGGGTTTCAGCCTCATCGGAGTGTGGAAGTGTTCAGGGTGGAAGTGAACAACCAAAGAATCCATTTGAGTGCCCTTCAAAATCTTGAAAACTTGTGCAAAGGGCCCTTTTAACAAAAAAAAAAACCTCTTCTCCAATTTCTAACAGCCCTAGATACCAAAGGTAAAAATTCAGGAGGGAGTAGGGTGTGCTTATGTCACATTTGCAATACAAATTTTTGAGGGAGCTACACAAGGGTACGGTCTCATTTCTTGGGTGTTACATGTCGTGGAGTTAAGGTTTGTCCAAACATAAAGGATGATGCGAAGCTAGAGGCTCATAGATTGCACATGGAGGCAAAAAATGAGGTCTACAAGTGTGACAATGCCGACACATTCTTTAGCAAGTGGACATTCATCTATGCCTATGTCATCCATGGCTAGTAGTAGTAGTAGTGATATTGCCACAAGAGGAAAGAGGAAGGTTAGTGGTGGTGAGAGGCTAGGAACAGTTGCATGTATGTTTAATGTGCAGGCATGGGATGCAATAGAGTCTTCCATTGCCAAAAAAAATTATGCCCATGCCATCCTATTTCATGTGGCTAGTTCCTCTTATTTCAAACAAATAATCAAAGATGTAGCATCTATTGGTCCCTCATTTGTACCTCCCTGTCATCCCCAAAAATGGCCCAAAAAATTGGGGTTAACATAGGTAATACTATGTATACATGTAAGCAACACCACTAACACATGATAGATATTGAATATCATAGCTTAGACATAGCAAGTGGAAGATAGATTACCCATCTCCTTTGAGTATATGTTGTACATCTCCCTCGAGTGTATGTCATGTATCAAATGCTCAAATTAATAAACTTTTTGTTATAGTTCCACTATCTATTCTATGTGACCCTCTCAAATCAATATTTATCAACTCTTATTATTGTTAATTGTGCTTCCACATATAATACAACTAGATTTTGACAATTTAGTGTGTTGTCCTCTAGATATCCCTTGGGACCCAAATCAATAAAGGTTAGATAAAACAATATCATTTCCTTACAATTGATGACACAAAGCTCACATATCATCTCTTGTCAGTGTGGAATCATTATAATAAGAAGATTCCTAGAGAATAACCTTTTAAACTAAGTTGTCGATTTTGGTATGAGTACAAGCTCAAGTATGGTTGTGTATGTGTGTGTATGCAAAAAAACATACACTATATAGAATTGAAAATATATTTGATGCTATGATAGTGACAAAGATAATTGGTAATTCAATGTTATATCATATATGTCAAATCATTACAAAATTTGAAAATAGTAAATACAATAAAAAATATGTATCTTACTCTCCAACGAAAACATCTTGATCTAAGTCATCACTTGGTTCAACTTCATTTGAACCACAAACAATTACAGTGCCACTCCCACTAGGTACATCATGTGTAAGAGCCTCATCATCATCTAAAGTGACTTTAGCAAGCTCTAAAAAAGATGAATCCAAGTTGGCAAACTTAAGGTTTACATCCCAATTCTTTGTCACCCTTGCTTGTAGTGAACTTCCTTGTGTGATAGGAGATGCTAGTTGGAATTGGAGTAAACCAAATCTTCTATTTTTTGCAGCCAAACAATTGTGCTTAACTAAGCGGATAAAGGAGTATGTACTCTAATTCCACTCAGCCAAAGAATGGTAAGAATGTTAAAAATAAAAATGCTACCTACAGTGAGAGTCAAGAGTCACTTTGACCATTGAGATACCACCATGTATGAACGTTCATTACGATATGAACCTACCAAACTCAATCCTAACATTATCCTCTAGATCTAAGAAGATTCTTTAGAATTCCTTCTTGTGCCCTTGTGCAATTTCATTGTCTCTATATAGCATCAATCTCCAAGGCCAAGAAAGTATCCATGTGTTGCGATATTTGGGGGAAAATGCAAATGCAAGGAGATGTAAGGGTGTGGTCATCTTGTTCCAATAATCAAGAATGATATTTTTCACCCTTAGAAAAAAAATGTGTGGGGTCATTCTACTTCTTTGTTATTATGAGCTTTATTTTTTCTATCATGGAGTCCATGTGTAGTGCCTCTCGTACTTTTTTCTGATAGACTGACAGTTGATCTATCATATGATGAGACACTATAATACATTATATGATGTTAGACTTATTGTTATGATGATGCCTTTGATGACACTTCTAACACTTAAGGTTTTATGCACATGTTATGATTAGTATATGGTTTTATTCAAGTGACTATGGAGATCTGTTTTGATTATGAGGACTAACTCTATCTTGAGCACTATGTGATTATCTTATCATGACTGTTATGTGATTATCATGTGACCGACCTTATTCTGATTACTATGTAGTTGATTGTTTATGAGTTGATTCAATTATTAGGATTGATCTTATTTTGATTACTATGTAGCTAATTGTTTATGAGTTGATTCGATTATTGGGATGGATCTTATTCTGATTACTATGTAGCTGATTGTTTATGAGTTGATTTGATTACTCGGTGTTGTTCTTACTGATGTGATTGAGTGGAAGGGATAGTGTCGTATCACTCACTTGTGAGCACCTGCGACGCTGCGATTCCCTTTCACAGTGTGTCTGTTTACATGTATATGCACGACCATTTTGTGTGTTGCAGGTTGCCGGTACCAGGAATCAACTCCACCTAAATTGGCAAGTTTTAGCATGCCTTGAACCCAATGGATTAGTTGATCGGAGATAACACTTGATCCCCTACCCTAGCCATCATCCTCGAAGAGGACGAGTATTCGGTTTGATACCTTGTCAATTTTGTCAGTGGTCAGTCAGTATTGCTTGAAGTTTTGTTTTTCGACCCTGGATAGTGGTCAGGTAATTGTTTTGGCATTTGGTTTAATTTGTCTGATAAAATGCCTTGGTTATCTTATGCATTAAAATAATTTGCTAAGAAAAAAAGGTACACTTTGATAAATAAATATATAAATATAAATAAATATATAACTATAGTTAATAATGAAATAAATTTATAGTGTAATATTATAATTAATAAATAACAATAATATGGTAAATAAATAGAATAAGTCGGGTTATATAATTAATTATAAGGTGTGCGTAAATGTCGAGTAAATGGTTTTACCCATTCGTGTAAAATTGGAAATCTATCATATTATATTGTTATGATTTTTAAAGGAAATGCTTTTAATTAATTTAAAATTAAACTATTGTGTTGCATCGGAAAGGTTAATTTAACAAATCAAAAGCTAATTATAATTTGTTCTATAGTTGGTTGGAAATTCCCGTACAACCACATTTTTCTTCTTCCTGAAAACGTTTTGGGAGATTTCATTCAGTGCTCTTGGAGGAGAAAATTGTCTGTAAAAATTTTATTCCATTGTTGATTAAGGAGAGGGCAAAATAGAGTTGGAAAAGAATAAAAACAAAGAAAAAAAGGCAACGAGAAGCATGCAGGATACAGAGAAGAAGGGCATAGGAGATTGGAGGACCGCCAGGCTTGGAAGAAATTGCAAACTTAAATCAGGTTCCTCTATTTGCATTAGCTTCACTTTAAACTAGCAATGTAGTTGAGAGATCTGTGTTTATTCTTGTGATTAAAAAAAAACTTTTTAAGCATTTAAATATGTCATCGGAATGATATTTAGGGGAGAGGAAGTTATTTTTTATTTTAAAAAGCCTTTAAAATTAATGGCAGAGACTGTGGCGCTACCTAAAAGGTAGGCCACATCTCCTCCTTTAGGGGTTGTGGTAGGCCATTTAGGCCTTGCCACGCTAAAATATTCCCCCTTTATTTTTTCCCAAAATTAACATTCAAATCAGCAACCAAACATTGATTAGCGTTAGCTCCAAAATGTAAACCAGCAAAGAAGATAACTCTAACCAAGAATGTTCACTAAGATCTCAATGTGGGCGAGGTGATAGCATATGGTCAGAAGATAGTTAGGCATAAACAAAGCTGAAAGTACAATTCATCTGCTAGTGCAGGCATCCACAAGCGGTGGGAATACTCCACTGATTGAGTGGGTGAGTTTACAACAATTATTAGGCGGCAAGCTAGCCTTTAAATCCACTCTTCCACTTTTTAACGTGGGGTTAATACTGTCCACACAACCACTTATAACATAGGGGGAAATTACAAACAAGATATATGTTTATTCTAAAACTCAACCACTCAATTGTGGGAGTGTAAAACAGATATAAAATTGCAGCAAGTAAAGGAAGAGTTGATAGTACTACTAACTAGCTTTACAAAGAATAAGAAGAGCTGCAAATAGAATAGATAATCTTCCAAAAAAATTAAACAGTTAGAGTATCACTTCCTCTAACATTTGCAATGATATAAGATGAAGAATTGAAGCTCAAACCAGCAAGTACAATTATTTAATAAGTCTGATATAGAAACAATGTTAACAGAAAATCAGACCAGCAAACTGTACATCAATGAAATACTCATAACTCTTTCAAATTACCTCCGAATGAGCTGAAACGAAGTGCAATGAATCACTAGGAGGTTGGCGCCCAATTTGCAATGATAAAACAGCATCTAAACTCAGCCATTAATTTATGCACAAATCCCAATGCTCTCCAAAAAGGTACGGCCTCCTTGCAAGGGCGATTTTTTGCTTGATAAAATCTAAAACTTGGAATTAAATTCTGATAACCTCCAAATATGGTCGCCTCTATCATAGAAATGCAATGATCAAGTACCCAGAACCAAATAAAATTCATACTAAAAGTTGTATACAAAAATCACTTTCAGCCATGATAAACCAGCAACATGAAATCTGGAAAAATCTCACCAAAACTCCACAATAATGCTCAATATGTACTTCTAGATGAAGCACACTCTTAGTCCACCACCTAGGGAACCATAGTTTCAAGCCTGAAGAGTGAAGTAAATTTGCTAAGCTATCCCTTAGCCGGATTCTAGATTCATTCCAGCAGCGTAACTTTGCTCTTCAAAAATATGCATAATCAGTCATCATAAAACATCAATATATAGGCTTTAGTTGGCAAATGAAGCAACAAGAGACTCTTCAAATTCCAAGAAGTTGAATCACTTCAACTTCCAAGAGGGATGCCACCTTTTAGCAATTTACTTTTTGAAATATTAAAATATCATTCAACTTCCCCTTTAGGTGTCCATTTCCATATTGCAACAATAAAGCATTTATTAAATAATTAAATGCTCACTTGACCCCTTAATGTCCCCTTCTTTAAAACAACTTGAAGTCATCAAGCCTAGGCATGGGGTACAACTTCAAGACATGAAAATTGACTAAGTCTGAAACTCAGTCCAAGGAGATAACCAAATACAATGCCCAAGCTGCAACTGATGAATTGCTAAAAATAGCAAACTGACAAATGCCAAACTGAACCAAGTTGATGATGATGCTTCTGCCAAAAATGAACTTACTAAAAATAGCAAATGCCAAAAATAGTAAGTTAACTTCAAAATCAACAGAAAGCCAAACTGACTAACCAAACTGAACTGCAACTGATTGAGTTACTGCTAGAATAATACTGCCCAAAGATAAACTTACCAAAAATAGCAAACTGCTATAAATAGTAAGTTTGCAAAACCTCATCTGTACGCCAACTGAGCAGTAAACAAAACTTACTAAAAATAGTAAGTGTTTCCAAATATCATTTGAGCACAAACCGGGCAGCCATCATGACTTGCTATAAATAGTAAGTGCCCGGAAAGGATGTCAGAATCAAATGCATGTTACATCACCCTAGAGGTCTCTAAAAACCCAAAAAAACCCAGAAACCTTTTACATGCAAACCCTCGAAAAAGCATCTAAAAGAGGAAACCCTAATTTTTTGTTTCAGCTTAGCCTACGGATTTCCAGAAATAGGCTAAATCTAATTGAAAAGTGGAGGACTAAAATGGGGACATTACACACGCATGGAACAACCAACCAGGGTTACGCCCAATAAAACCTCTCTCTAAATTGTAAATCTCTCTATGAATCTAAAACCTTCAGCAAAAACATGAAGAGTTCCTTATCTCTCGTTGCATACATCGTGTAATGTCCCTTCCTTAGATAGCTCAATCTGTAACGGAGGGTGGCCTACTATTAGGATTCCCGTAGGTCAACAGCATGGTTAGGGGACCCAACTGAGGGCTATGGAGTCTATCTAGGAGCCTTACGAGCCTTTCAGTCTGGATTTTAGTTGATGAATCCAGAGATAAGTGAAAATATTCAGGTTGCTTTAATGGAATAGTGAAAAGTGAATAGTAACTGAAAATCATAAGGTGAATAGTGAAAATTGCCCCCATCCTAGCAACTCAAATTGTTTTTAAAAAGTGGTCTTTTTCTTTGGATGAGAAAAAACCCTCAAGGGGAATATTTTATTGATTTTTATCAAAAAGTCCATGAGAGGTTATAAAGCAAAGTGTTGGGCTCTTTTTGGGCATTCTACTCTCGTTTTTACAAAACACTTTGCAGGTTTGAGCTCTGGAGAAGGGTTTCAGCATTGCTTCAGCCTTCTAGGAATGAAAAGGCTCAAAGGCTATCGTGGATTGGATAAGAACCCAGTTCAACTTAGGGGAGGGCCTACTTTAGGTCTTCATTTGGGCTTATTTGAATGAGTTTCAAATATATATTTGCAGATCTGAGTTTTTAGGAGTATTATATCAGCATATTACAACAAATCAAGGGCAACCATAAGCAATATAGGTCTTCTCAAGGCCTTTGCAACTCATTTTATACCTTATCTCAACTGCTGCATCATTTCAAGAGTCATGGGCTTCAAATACTAGGTGCTACGAAGGGTTTCATACCAATTATCGGATCTGATTCGCATATTAAGTTAGCTGGAAATTCATATCAGACCTTGGGGCAGATTTGTGAAGCTGGGAAGAAGCTAAAAAGGGGATGTCTTTGCTATTCAAGTTTATATAATATTTGTTATATGCAGATTTGTGGTATGTACAATGACATTTGAGCCAATAAATTCATCATTATTGCTCTCTATTTAAATTGTATGACTCATTTAAGTTTTAGCAGCAATATCATTCCTTCTAGTTTGCAATATTGTTGCATAAACTAACCTTCAGCAAAAACACACAAAAAAAATAAGAAAAGCGCAAAAACAAAACAAAAACAAAACCCTTCCTATTTGCTGGTCAAAGACTGTGAAAAGACAAAACTCAAAAAATCAGATCAGATTTGGGTTAGGGATCTTTCACATGGACACTAGGGTGCCTGCACTATAACATCGGACTTATTTCCCTTCCGCTATACTTGATGGATGTTCATACCCTTTTGCCAAGCAACATTCTGGGCAGACAGCTAGGGTGTTGTTAAGGGGTCGTGGGGTTGGCTTTACAACTTTCCAGTGCATTTGTTTGAAAGTTTTTAAAACCTTTTTTTAACAAATCCATTCGATGCATATTCTGCAATCATCGCATTCCCTAACATGACGTCTTTTTACACTTGTCGATTCCATTTCCTGAAAGTTTCATAAGCCTTCTCAACAATTATCATTTGTGAACATCCTACTATCATTTTGCTCCATGAGACGAGATCTCTGGAGGCCTTTTTGTCAAATAGTTTGAATGCCTAGTTTGTGCGCACAACCCTGCCAAGGCAGGGCGGGCCATGTGCCCTAGCCATGACCGACGCTCGTTGCGTTTGGAGTTTCGAAATAGTATGATTTCCTTTATCGATAGTATGGTATAAATCGATCGAAATTAAATATATTATGCTATCATTGATCGATAGTATGGCATTAATCGATTGAAATTAAATATATCTTGATTTTATTTTATCGATAGAATGATATATCGATTGGAATTAAATATATTATGATTTCTTTTTATCGATAATATGTATGTATTTCGATGGGAATTAAATATAATATGATTTCATTTTATTAATAATATATATATATATATATTTTGGTTAATAGTGAAGAATGACTTTCCTTATATGAAGAAATAAAATGTTATTTAAATAAAGGATTCTAATCGGATAAGTTAATATTAAAATGAATATTTAATTGTGTATAAAATTAAGTGGATTTATTTATTCAAATATAGAAAATTGAATGATTTGTAGACTAGATAATAATAATGCATATATGTGTAATCGGAATTTTAAATTGTTAAATTTCTATGATTAATTGTTTGTATTAAACAATGTGTCTTGAATAATGGAGTAAGTGTCTATGTAATTGTCAAAGTTGGGTGTCATTTTGTATAGGAGCAAATTTGCACCCCATGTGCAAATTAGATAATAATAATGCATATATGTGTGATCAGAATTTTAAATTGTTAAATTTCTATGATTAATTGTTTGTATTAAACAATGTGTCTTGAATAAAGGAGTAAGTGTTTATGTAATTGTCAAAGTTGGGTGTCATTTTGTATAGGAGCAAATTTGCACCCCATGTGCAAATCCCCTTTTTGCCTGTATCCACCTTAGAAAACCAAGATCGGAGGCTTAATTCCACCTAAGCCCGCTGTGTGCATCCCACTTGGTGTCTATTTTGAGCATCGGTAGAGGCGTTTTTGTAGGGGACGCCCACGCGGCGGTCAAACGTCCGCGCGGCGCACTTACAACCCTGGCAAATTCCTACAGTTGAACCTGTAGAGGTGTTACACTTCTCATTGGAGGTGAAGCTGTAAAGCCCCCTTCGGCCGGTCGACCGACCGACCGACCTGAATATGGCCGTTTTTCTCCATCATTTCTTCAAATTCATCCCTTCAACATTCAATCCAACTCTTCAACAAATCAAGCTTCCATTCTTGCATTCCCACAAGCTCTAAAGCTCTCATTCTCACTCACTCCAAGTAGTCAAGCATTCCATTGCAGCCAAAGCAACACTCCACTTCGGTAGAGCAAGTTTGGAACCACACCATTGAGGCAAAGGCTCAAGTACTCTCATTTTCTCCCCCAAGCAGCCTTGAGTGCTCTTGGTGGAGGTGGTAGGCTTCCCTCTCCTCTCCTCTATCACTTGGTTGAGTAGCATAACACTATTTTGTAGTGCTTCTTTGCTCTTTACTATATTATTTCCTTAATCTCGCTTACTTGGCTGTCCGTGGAGGTGGAAACACCTAAACGGGGGTCTGACTAAGGCAGGCCCCTATACAGCCACCCAACATATTCCCCTTCTTGTTATGTGTAGGAATACGTGCTCTTCGAGGAGTCAGCTGGCGAATGAATTCCTCGGTGAGATCCTCTTTATTCTCTTTACTCTTGCATATTTGCTTTATAATTTTAGAGAGTTTTATTTATTTAGTCACATCATTTTGGCCCTTTAGTTAGTCAGCTGGGCCGTTAGCTAGTTTTGTTGGTTTGACCTCGTCTTCATTGTTGTTTGACCGTACGGATGACAGCGCACTTTCGAGACGCCAGCACGCCGCGCTGACGTCCAGAGATCGCACTTTTGTCCTCCGATAGAGCGCTTTCTGAGGCATAGTGTTAGACCTAAAAACTGGCTCGCCTAGCCTCTCCCTGTTTGTCGGGTTTGCAGAATGACTGAGAGGCCTTACGGTCCTCGTTACTCTCGTCTCGCATTTCTTTGCATTACACTTAGCTGAGTTAAGTTAGAGCAGCCTCTCGTGTCTTGGCCCTCCGTGACCTGGGGTCTTGCATGCGGTGGTCCCCCCTGAACCCGACGTGAACCAACATTTATTCATCCATTGGTGTTGAAGCTTCCCCCGGGTACTCTGCGATTGTTGTGCTCTTGAGTTTTGTGAAAGTTTATGAGCATCACAACCCAATCCACAACTTTTGGGTACATCGTTAGGAGAAGTATACGGCACCTTCCGATGGAAAGGACGAAGGTCTCTATTGGGTTAACTACAGGCCTTTTCTCTGGTCCCGCTGTTAGTGTAGCCATGTAGGAGCAATTATCGAGGAACGAGATGGGGTTCGTTGACAAAACTAATCACATTCCCACTCCTACATCTCCTACGCCATCATCAGTGGACAAGCATGAGGTAGTTCAGATCCCTACAGAATATGTGTCTGCCCTTGCTAAAGGATTGGGCGACTTAGAAAACCACTTGGAAAGAAATTCGAAGATGGCTAGGGTCGCTCGGGTTGTTAGTGAATTAAAACATATGATGGGTAAAGATTGAACAAGTATAGAGCTTCTAAGTAGTCTCCTTGGTCTTGTCGAAGTGTACACTCCTTCGAGCAACCCTAGTTTTGCACAAAGAATCACTTTCGAGGAGTGTGAACAACAGTTAGGGGTATCGATGCCTCCCACTTCCATTTACATGGCTGACACAGTCCCTTCTATCAGTATCCCTTCTGCCTCTAAACAACCTGAAACTATCAAAGTAAATAAGGTCCCTTTGGGCTTTAGTTTCACCCCTCCTGTCACCTCTAGTGGTGGAGGCTTTGGTGGGTTGAGTGGCGAAGGCTTTGGTAGTGGCAGTGGATTCGGTAGCGGAGGTGGTGTTGGCGAAGGCGGCCCCGATGGAGGTCATGGCGGTGGTTCCGGCGGAAGCCCTACTGGCGGCAGTGGCTCTGGCGAAAGTCATATCGAGGGTAGTTCGGGAGGTGGCCTTGGCGCTGGTTCTGGGGGAGGTTCCTCTAGCCCTCTCTCTTCTAACAACCCTATTCTAAATACTCTCCTTCAGAATATGGGTAAGATGCAGAGCCAATTGGTGAGCCTTTCCCAAGCCTCTGCTCAACCTATCTTCCAACCTTTTTTCCGACATAGCCCATTATCGATGGCCATCTTGAATACTTTGTTCCCCCAAGGAATGGAGATCCCTAAGTTTGAGAATTATTGTGGTAAGGGAGATCCGCAGACACATGTGTCTGCCTTTAACGCCCTGTGCACAGACTTTTTCCATCACGATGCGTTGATGACCAAACTGTTTCAACGATCTCTCAAGGACACAGCACTTGAGTGCTATTGTTCCTTGCCTGACAATTCCATTTTCTCGTTCGACCAACTTGTTAATCAATTCCTTAAACAATTTCAAGCAAACATCGGGCTGAAGATGACCTTTTTCGGATCTCGTCTGATGTAAACAAGGAGATAATGAAAAAATCACTGATTTCATAGCACGCTTTCAAGCGCTTCTTTCACAAATCTCGTATCAGCTGCTCGATTCTGACATGCAAAAGGTATTCATAGGCAACTTACAAAGGCCTTGGCAAGAGAAGTTCGCTCTAATGAAATACCCTTCTTTCGCACACTTGTGTGCAACCTTACAAGAATACCAACAAACGGTTGTTCAATTCGGGGGATCATCCTCGCGCTCCCATTCTGAAGGGAAATCTATCATATCAATTTCTAGAAAAGGTAAAGCCATTGCGAATGTAATAACCGTTGTTGATGACAACAACCTCAAACGCAACCAAAAATTCACAAAGTTATCAGAATCTTACACTTTCGTCTTACAAAAGTTGTTGAAGGATAAGATCATAACTTTACGGACCCCATAGCCTATTAAAGAACCCTACCCTAATTGGTATGATGGGAGCTCTTATTGTTAGTACCATCGTGTTAATGGACATGATACCGAACGCTGTATGCGGTTGCATCATGAGATGCAAGACCACATCGAGGACAGTACCATTCGTCTCGATGGGAATAAATAGAATGCTAACAAATCAGTGGCAAAGGCTAATAGTGAATTGCAGATATATACAAACCCATTTCTGTCACATTCTGCTAATATGATTATTGATCCCACTAATTCTATTACCCAACTCGAGGCCTATGTCAAGATGGTCGCGGTAACTTCCACTGCTCCACCCGCACCCAGTTCGTCGAACATTACATTCACACCACAGGATTCACCCTTAAACAACAAACCTTTACCTCTCTACATTCCCACTCGTGTCAATGGTAATATTGTGACAGGAGTCTTAATAGACCCCGCGAGCCGTGTGAATGTTATCACTGAAGAAACATTAGTACTAAATTCATTAAAAAAGGAAAATTATGAAGAAACAAAATCTACCATTCGTACACACAATGGTATGTGCCTTAAACCTTACTGCTCGATAAGCCTGTCCGTTCTGGTTGGACCCAAAACTGTCGACACGGTTTTCGATGTCATCCCAGAGTTGGATCAGTTCAGGGTGAAGCTAGGCATTCCTTGGCTAGCTTCCATGAATGGGATCGCCTCTGTTATTCACAAATGTTTAAAGTTTTCTCATGAAGGTGTTGTGCACGTAGTGCATGACACTGAATACCAGCCCTTGGTGTCCCATGGTGGATACTCGTTGGATCACTTTTGGCCCTCCCCAGTCGGTCCGCTCCCTCCAAGAACGGACCTACTTTATAAGAACTATGTGAAGTATAAAACTAGGGGCAAATGGCAGCCAATGCTGACCCTTCCCGTGACAGAACGATCGGTTGCCCCCTCTTCCCAAGAAGAGAAGAAGCCTACATCGGCTACTCTCCCTTCTCCTAAAGGGAAGGAGAAGTTTGTGCCGGCCCCCACTCCTTCCTACAAAGAGAAAGAGAAGGCTGCACTGACCGCTCCCTCTTCCCCAAAGAAAGAGGAAAAGCCCATGTCGGCTCCCTCTCGCAAAGGCAAAGAAAAGGTGACTTTTCCCCGGACCACCTTGTCCTCTCCCCTTTCCTAGGAGGAGTACTGGATGAGCAGGCCCGGCGGCTATCCACTAAGTCCGATGATCCCTCCTTGGCGTAGGCCCAAGGTTAGGATCGTGGATCTTCCCAATGAATACCCAGAACCGTGGTATTATTTGTACGGTAGAAAGAAAGGTTCTCATAGAGAATTTGATCTGCGGCCTCCTACTGCTCCTATTCCTAAGGCGGTGAGTGGAAAGAGGCCCGCTGTCGAGCCTCTCAAGTCGACACCTATCGCTCCTCAACCTGTTCCTCCCGCTCCCATGCAGGAATCTGTCCCTCCGCAGGAAACAGCCGTAGTGGGCGTTCCCATGGTTGACGAGGAACCCTCCGTCCCTTCGCAAATTTCGGCCTCTAACTCCAAGAGTCATAGAAACTGCCTTGTGCGTGAGTGCAAGTGCCAGAGAAAGGCCCTCTTGGCTGAGCAAGCTACCTCGCAAAGAAAGGAGGAAGAAACGACCGCCCCTGCTTCAAGGCTCAAGGCCTCCTACAACGTCTTCTTCCTCCCTTCCTTTTGCTTCTCTCCAGTCTAGTCCTATACCCCTCCCGGCTTCCGTTGCAAGTACAAATGCGCCTAACTCTAAACAAGTACAAGTGTTCATTGCTCCTTCAGTGGAGCCGCATTTGTTGATGTCTATTCCGGATATCCAGCCTTTCTCGAAGCCCGTGGACATGGTTAATACCTTGGTCGTGTTTGCTACGGTTCTTTCCTCTTCCTCCTCTACACCTCTGGCCTCGTCCGTGGGAGTTCATCTCCTCCGACGAAACAGGAAGCAGAGGGTAGTCCTTTCGGCAATGAAGGATGTAAGAAAAGTCTGTCTCACTCGCAAGGTGGCCCCATGTTGACTTGCTCTGTCTTAGTGACGGAAACAGTCCCGGCTTCCCAGCTTCCCCTGAGTTCGTCACTGCTCCCGAGTCATTAGGTGAGCCTAGCGGTGAACCTCGGGCGCAACCCGTCCCGTCCACCGAAGCTAGACATGGCGCCCCTATGGGGTGCATGTTTAATTCTATGAATCAAGTTCTGACCTTGTCGGCGATCTTCGCTAAATCGCTGACTTTGACTCCACAAGAGCTCAATGGAGAGGACCTCAAGGGGCCCTCTTCCTTGGCCCTTTTGCGGGAGGACCGAATGCTCCTCCTCTTAACATCCCGCCATTGTAGGCTCGTCCTCCTTCCCCTTATGAGGATTTAGATTGGGAAGCAGACAACCTCTTGGCTAATCAATGTTAGGAGGAGGCCCTTTTCTTGATCTTGTGTGTGTGTGTGTGTTTTGTGATGTGTTCCCTCGTGCCTGTGCTATTTGTTCCTAGATGACCCTCGTCACCCTTGTTGGTGCTTGGATATAGGTGTGATTTTTGTGTCGTAAACCTTCTTCTATTTGTATCATCATTCTTCCATATTTGTGCTTGGTTTTTGGTAAATTGGAGACGATGCAAAGCATTGGGAGCCTTTAGGCTTCCCTTCCATGTTGACCCAATCTTTTTATTTTTACTTTGTTTTCCATGCATTCTTCCTAATCTAGTTGGGGACTGATGATCTTTCGCCTTGCATTACGGTTACCTATTATTATGAGCTCGGACAGATATGACCCCACTAAACCAAATCCCCCTGTGCCCTTTGTTTATATTTTTCTCTTTCTTTTGTTTTCTCTTTTATCTTTCTCATCTTTACTTGAGTTGTCCCTCCTATGTGTGTGACATCCTTTCTTTAACATCTCGATTTTCAGAAAATGCATTTGTTGTCAACGAATCTTTTCTCGAAAATCCACACAAACTTTTCTTTGGAATCGCGTTCTCAACTTGGAACTCTAACAGAACGTGTTTCCTTCATCATGGGTTCATAAAGAAAAGGACTTGAAGACCTTCCCCGCGCATGAGGGCATATTCTTCCTTTCAAATTCCTTGATGAAGTGAACATCTTTCGAAAGGATTCCTTGTTCACTTCATCAAGGATTCCTTGATGATGGATCGCTCTAAGAAGAGAAGAATATCTGCTTTCGAATTGAATGTCCCTTAAGTGGGCAGGGTTCTTCACAGCAGGTTCCCGAGGGACCCTTCTTTGAAAGTCTTCACCTCGAATGGATTCCTTCACGTCTAGCCTGGGGGCAGCCCAACTAGACTTGTTCCATTCCTCTTTTCACGTCTAGCTCAAGGGCAGCCCGACTAGACCCGGTTCATATCTTCGCGTCTAGCTTGGGGGCAACTTGACTAGACCTTACCTTTCAAACAACGCATCCCTTGAGTGGACCCCTCTCCTTTTGAAGGGTTCCCAAGGGACCCCTTTGAAAGACTTCTAAATCACGACGGTCTGCATGACTATCCGCCTACTTGCCTATGTGGCCACTCCTTGACTCTGCGGAGTCCGCTTCCTTGGGGTTTCCTTCATGCTAGAGTTTTTGGGGGATACCTTCCTTGTAGGTCTAGCAGCCTGTAAAGCACTCACTTTACGGGGCTTCCTTCATGCAAGAGATCTTGAGGGTTGTCTCTTTGCAGGTCTGCAGGCCTGTAAGACACTTTGTTTTTCCAACTTCATAGCTTCGAGCAACTATGGAGTCCCTCGCTTTTCCTGCACCTTCAGGTACACCAGACCAAGTACTGTTTCTTCGACGGTTCAGGTATATGTTTCTAACCCTACACTCTTTCTTGATCTACTTTACCGAGCACTCATCAGTGTTCGTGCTCGCTAAAGTGGGGTCAAAATGTATAGGAGCAAATTTGCACCCCATGTGCAAATCCCCTTTTTGCCTTTATCCACCTTAGAAATCCAAGATCGGAAGCTTAATTCCACCTAAGCCCTTCGCGTGCATCCCACTTGGTGCCTGTTTTAAACGTCGATGGAGGTGTTTCTGTCAAGATGCCTGCGTGGCACACAGACGTCCGTGCAGCACACTTACGTCCCTGGCAGATTCCTGTGGCTGAACCTGCAAAGGCGTTACACTTCTCATTGGAGGTGAAGTTGTAAAGCCCCCTTTGGCCGACCGACCCGAATATGGTCATTTTTCTCCATCATTTCTTCAAATTCATCCCTTCAACATTCAATCCAACTCCTCAACAGATCAAGCTTCCATTCTTACATTCCCACAAGCTCTCAAGCTCTCATTCTCACTCACTCCAAGCATTCAAGCATTCCATTGCAGCCAAAGCAACACTCCATCACTTTGGTAGAGCAAGTTTGGGACCACACCATTGCAGCAGAGGCTCGAGTACTCTCATTTTCTCCCCCAAGCAGCCTTGAGTGCTCTTGGTGGAGGTGGTAAGCTTCCCTCTCCTCTCCTCTATCACTTGGCTGAGTAGCATAACACTGTTTTGTAGTGCTTCTTTGCTCTTTACTATATTATTTCCTTTACCTCATTTCCTTGGCTGTCCGTGGAGGTGGAAACACCTAAACGGGGGTCTAACTGAGGCAAGCCCCTATACAGCCACCTAACATTTTCCCTTTCTTGTTGTGTGTAGGAGTACGTGCTCTTCGAGGATTCAGCGAGCGAATGAATTCCTCAGTGAGATCCTCCTTATTCTCTTTACTCTTGCATATTTGCTTTATAATATTAGAGAGTATTTTATTTAGTCACATCATTGTGGCCCTCTAGTTAGTCAATTGGGCCATTAGCTAGTTTTGTTGGTTTGACCTCGTCTTCATTGTTGTCTGACTGTACGGACGATAGCGCACTTTCGAGACGCCAGCGCGTCACGCTGACGTCTAGAGATCATGCTTTTATCCTCGAACAGAGAGCTTTCTGAGGCGTATTGTTAGACCTAAAAACTAGCTCGCCTAGCCTCTCCCTGTTTGTTCGGTCTGCAAAGTGACTAAGAGTCCTTACGGTCCTCGTTACTCCCGTCTCGCATTTCCTTACATTACACTTAGTTGAGGTAAGTTAGGGCAGCCTCTTGCGCCTTGGCCCTTCGTGACCTGGGGTCTTGCACGCGGTGGTCCCCCTCTCTTACACATTTGTGTAAAGTTTGTTTAAGGTTTTGTGCCAATGGGGACTGTGCTCAATATGTTGGTTTTGAGAGGCCTAGGAGGGGGTGTATAATGTGTTAATGGTCCTTAGGGTTGGTTAGCCTTGAGAGTGGTTGGCTATGTTGTGGGTCATGTGTATTGTGTGAAATGTAAACCCTAAGGGTGTTGCCCTTCTATCTTTGTATGGATTCATGTGATTATGATAGGTGTGCAAGATGCTCAATACCTTGCTCTGTGTAGGGTTTACTAGTTGCAAGTAGGGGGAGTGGCTCTCAGTGGGGGTCCGAACCCAAAGTGGTGTCCAACCCATTGGAGGGTTTCTTAATCCAGTGATAACCTTAATAATGAATTAGGCGGATAGGTAGAATTCACATTAAACAAGATAATGGATGCCTCACCCATTTCCTGTAGTGCTCGTATAGGCTAAGGATGGGTTGAGAAGGCTTGGTTGGCAAGATCAACTTCCTTGTCCTCACGAAAGGAATGTTGGTTTTGCATGTGTAACCCTATGGGGCTGAGACCTAGTGAGAGGTCACCAAGACAACCATAGATGGGGGTCGAGGCCTAGTGAGAGACTGCCAGGACAACCCATGCTAGGACCATATGATGACACTCCTCTCTATTGCAGTCTAGCATTCCCTAGTTGTATTTCCTCTTTCTATTGTGTGTGTGCCAAGTGAAGTAAGTGTTGTCAGTGATGGTGTTGTTAACAGTGTTGTGTTAGAGTCATGTTTAGCCCTTGTTTATGTTAGCCTGTTGCTTTCCTGACTGTTTGTTGGATGTGGGACTTTGTGTTATCTCCTAGCACGAGGGGTGGACCTCGGGGTTCCACATGGTCGAAAGGTTGGTGTTTTTCCTCCATTGAGTATTCTTGCTGCATGTTCGTGAGAGTGGTGATTGGTCATTGCACTGTGGACTCCAGTTCCTGTTCTAGTTGTGAAGACATCCTTTCATGTATTTGTATATTGGATTGTATTTTCATTGTATCTCTTAATGTAATCTTATGTAATCTTCCCACATGTACTAGGGGAAACATTGTTGTAATAACAATTATTGATGATCTCTTCTTGTAATGAGTATTGTAAAGCAATGCAACATTCATATGTTAGTTAGCTAGAAAACGATTCTTAATGGCTGATTATCAGTTGTCACATTATGGAAATGAGTAACATAAAATCATTTAATTTGTTGCTTTAAAATGAACCTTACTTGTTAGATCGTTCATGAATCCTTATCATTGATGAAAAGTTTCTAGTAGTCTTGATTTTGTGAGTAGCGCAATTCAGGAACCTTAGAGGACCTAGGTCTAGATTATTATGTTATGTTATGCATTCTATAGTTATTTGTTTAAAAAAATAAAAAAGTTCCATTAATTTGACCTAGTTTAGTGTTGTTCTTTGGGGTTCCTTGGCGGGGGCGTCACACCATGCCCTCATAGATTTCTCCCAAACATAGCCAAACTATATCAACGAACTTGATCATACTCATGATGTACTCGATGAGAATCAAGATATAGTACACATAAGCCCAATAATCATCATCCAATATCAAGGATTTGACCTTTGGGACTCTATGAATTTTCCTAACTTCATACACTCCATTAGTTGCTAATGACCACAATGTGCAATGCCTCTCAAACCTTCACAAGTCATCTTAGAACGATTGCATGTAGTGTGGATAGAGTCTTAATAGTGTAATGTAGTGTAAAAAATAAAGTCAATAACAAATTCAAAAAAGTAAACATGTCATAAATTAAGCTTAAAATAAGTATTGAAATTTCATAAACTTATATCTTCAACAACTCCAAATTGGAGGTCCTAAAGATGTCTTGTGACACATGAAGATTTGTCACAAAACATTTGAATCTCCTCACCCTCAAATTTTCCACCCTCTATCTAAGTCCCAATCTTTTGCCTCACCAAGTTGAAGTAGGCAGTACAAGGTATCCAAAAAAATATGCACCTACTACCCTAAAATTTTGCATTGTTATTTATGACTTGAATAGCATTCTCAACACCAAACATCTCTAAGGATCCAATAAGGACTTTGGAAATGAAGCTTGCATCCTTCACTTGCCCCTCACAATCAACCCACCTTCAAAAACATTGACCTTTTAGGGGGGCATTGCAATGACTTTATTAAATGTCAATTTTTGCAATATTTTCATCCATCAAAAATGATGAACACTATTGTTTCAACCCATAAATTCGTAATTTATTTTAGTGATGTCTCTACAAAAAAAAAAAGTATTTTGCCAATAAAGTGGTATGCACCTTCTCATACCCAAGGCTTATGTAAACACAAGGTGTTTAACTATTTTACATCACCATTCCTGCCAATATGGTGATCTCACTAGGCACATAAATGTAATATGCAATATCTTCATCTGCAATTTCCTTTTCTCATTCTAAAATGCCTTATCCAATGGGCTTCTTTTGCGGGAAGAAAATGAAGGATCTTCTTGGATAGACTATCTCCAAGAAAGGATGTGAGGCAACCCCTCTTACAAGAGCCCCTATAGGTGGCCTCCCTAATTCTTTCTTCACTAAAGAATAAGATTTTTATTTTGCTCTCTCAATCACAGTATCAACTCCTCATGTATGTCATATTTTGTTCCTTTGGCAACCTATTCTTGCTCAACCCTTAACAAACTTTAATTCCATGGTCAATCATAGCACATAGGTGAGCTTTCACTTGACTATATGAGTACTTCTAATCAACATTAGAGTGACTACAACATTAAAGGAAAACCCCACCTGTTGGAAGTTGTTCAATCATCATAGCATATTTCCATAGAGTTGATGCTAGATAATATTTGAACTATCTAACTACATCTAAGCCCACTAGACATGAACTATATTAGCCATTCTAACTAGATTGTTGTCACAAGAAAAAAAGGTAGAAATTTAAAATGTAATACTCGAGTACACGAACTTGAGAAAAAAAATCAAAACTAATATACAACCCTGCAATACATATGAACACAATGAAAACTAAAAAAAAAAATTGATCAAAAAATCTTGTATGTACAATCTAGCTCCCTCTTATAGCACTTTGCAAATGTCTTTGGCATCTTTGCAATCCTTCACACCTTAAAAAAAACCAACAAGATTCACAAATACAAAAATGGCAATTTGGAATGATATTGGTTGTTTTTGTGCTTTGTGATTGTGAAATGAATGAATAGCAACTATTTGGAGTCACTTTTAGGGTTGTCATTAATCTTTTATGGCTTTATTTTGGTACGTAAATGTATATATTTTATAATCTTTTATGGTTTTTAATGTTATTAAAATGTATTTTATATTTAAAAATGTTTTTCCCATCTAAATCATGCCTAGGTCTATGAGCATAGCTGGGAGCATCCAAGCACATCATGAGATTGCCAAGGCACAGCCCTGGTTGTCCAATCCACAAAACAAAGGCCATTCCCAAACCAAAACCCATTCAGTCTTGTAATGGCAGCCAAGCTACAAAAACAAGCAACATAGCTTATAAGTGATTATATATCTATATATATATATTGAAGGTTCCAAGCATGTGATTCAAATGCTTACAAGTTGATGCAAGATGCTCAAGTCCTACCTTAGACAAGAATAATCTTGGAATTGAGTTACTACGATAAGATAAAATTAGTATGCACGACAAGATGAGATTAACGCTGCTGAAAAAGTATAAAGAAATGAGAAATCATGCAATTTGGAGCATTCAAAGTTAAATATGAAAGATGGACAAAATGTATAATTTACATAAATCAAATGATGTGCATATCAAATTATATGCATCCAATTTTTAGAAGAAAAACAAACTTTGGGTAAAGCAAAGTTGCACCCTTTACTGTCAACAATTTTTAGGTGCGAGAGGTGGGGGCTAGGGAGAGCAAAGGAAAAGAAGGGAAATTTTAGCCAACAATATGTAATAACATTACTTAAATCTTTTGCCTAGGGCAATGAGAATTCATAACAATACTTTAGGTTCTTTGCCCTTCTCTGAATTTGTAATGCAATGTACTAATCATTAATTACTCTCTTCTTGAACCATAGATACCTTTACATGAAATTCTTGCTGCTTATATGAAAATTGCAATGTATACACTCAAATTTTAAAAATATGCTGGTCCTTAGTGACTTTTAGAATAGATGTTTTTGTAGCAACTCCTTCACTCATATCATAAAAAGACACATGCAAGCAAATATGACAGAGTAGCAAATGTGATTTTGAAAAAATTTTACCAGCAAACATAAGCATAATCATATCTTTTGGAAGTAAAAACTATTATTGTAATAGGAGCTATAATATGTATTGTTAAGGGTTACCCAAAATAATACCTTGATCTTCTACTCTAGGTTGTGTCACTTCACTCCAATCTGCAAGTGATGCCTTTTCCTTGAATAATGAATTTGATACGCTTGTCAATGTTGTTGCTTCCAGCCTAGGAGCACATTGTCCAGTTATCTACCCAAAAAAGGAACATGACAAAACAAAATCCTACAACGAATTCCCATTGTGATTATCTATATGTGAGAATTTACAAATGGCACTAAAAAGGTCACATTGGAAACATGTGAAAATCACATTTTAGTTATATAGAGATAATCTAAGCTTAGCAAATGTTCTAATGGAAAGAGAAAATTATAAAAAATGAATGTTGCATGAAATAAGGATAAAGAGAAGGAATTTGGAAGGGAAAGAGAATAATCCATTTATTATTTCAAACATACGCCTAAAATATGATAGCCTATTCTATATAGTATGTCACAAACACAAGCCTACAAAGTAATTGCAAAAAATCTAAGACATTCAACTAACTCCTAACTTGTGATGATAGCTTAAAAGCAAGAAGTAAAAGTTCCAATTAATGTTTTCATGTATGACAAAGCTTTCCCTTTATCTATCATTACTGAGAAACATCAACGAGTAATAAAACATCTATCATTACTTTATCTATGGAAGGGAAAGAGCATAATTCATATATTATTTCAAACATACGCCTGAGATATGATAGCCTATTCTGTATAGGGGGGAGGGTCCAATAGTCGTGCACCCTAACTTCACGCTTCTAATTATCCTACATGGAAATTTCAAATCACTCCCATTTTTTTACAGCAGCTTATTTGGCAAGTCCCCTGCTTATAACTAAGGTTTCAGGGCCACATCATCAAATATGATGCCCCATCAGCATGTTTTTTGCCAAGGTGTCCAAAAAGGCCCCAAAAAAAGTGAGACCAATACTCGTGCATTCACATCATTAGTAGTTGAGCGCTCATGTGGCATCACATGATTGGTTGCTTATTAGAGCAAAGGAATACATTTTGTTTAATTATGGGTAGTCAAATCACAACTATTTGTCATTATATAAATAACTACTGGGTATTATAATCACAATTGACTACACGACTATTGGCCCCTCTCCCCTAGTATGTCACAAACACAAGCCTACTAATTAATTGCAAATAATCTAAGACATTCAACTAACTACTAATTTGTGATGATAGCTTAAAAATAAGAAGTAAAAGTTCCACTTAATGTTTTCATGTATGACAAAGCTTTCACTTTATCTATCATTACTGAGAAACATCAGCAAGTAATACAACTTTTCGGCTTTCATAAAAAAATACCAAAAAAAATTTTGACCTGTTCATAATTTTTTTCCTTTGTGAGGCCACAGGCCTTACCAAAAATGTTTCTAACCAAAGACTTAAGGGAGCTAAACAATCAATACCCACACAGTGTGTACTAGATTACACATTAATAAATTCATATGACTGAGCTAGGCTGACAATCAAATCCTTGCTCGCTAGTATCTTTAGTATTAACACCTTAGAAATACTCCACACAAACATATTTCCACTATACAACTAACAAAGCTCAACATCTTATAAGCATAAATAATGTGCCCAACAATGATCAAGACAGGCTAGCTATTCTCTTTGAGAATTTAAACTTACTGGTTCTGTAGACTCCATTAAAGTATGGTGAGGGCACAGCAACAAATGTGCACCAGGGCTCTTTGCATGTAGTCATGAATATTGTTAATCATGTATCAGACAATCTCCTAAAAGATGGTACAGATGCTTCTGAAAATCGGGAGTCTGAATCAGTCAAAGACAAGGGAGGACTTCCTGCACAATGAGGTGAAGGAAAGCAGAGGTGAAAAATGTATCCAACCACATTCTGCATTGCTGTCACTCGTTGAAAATATTTGCTCCTGCTATAAATTTTTGGCATGATCGTCCATGTTTTCGTAACATATGCTTTTTGGGTTATGATTATCATCAAGACAGGCCTCTGCCCAATGCAAGTCATTTTATTTTCTCTCCTGGTCTAGTTCTTGTCTTAATTAGTCAGAGCGATATCCAGTGTAGGATTAGACAACTTGCTTCATGATGCCAAAGGGATATCCAAATGCCAAACCTTGTACACAGTTTGTAATTAAGATTCTGATGTTATAATATAAATTTTTGTTTTGCAAACAAAAAAGTACAAATATAAATTCATGATCATGCATTCTAGTATTCTATCCCTAACAGACAAAACTCTGGCCCTGGTGTTAATAGCAAAAAGATTCGAGGTTTTAGTTTGAAGTTTCATATAGTACCATATCAGAAAATAATTCTGACTCTGATTTAAGATACTTCCCTCCCTATCTCAGACATGTATTCCCTCGTATCTGATACATATCTGTAAGGTAAGAAGATATAATGGATATGGATACTCAAAAATCCCAACTCTTTTTGAGTAAAAAATTTATTTATAAATAATAAAAATCAAAACATGAAAAAAAAATTACAACAAATAACAGAAAAAATACATACCCATTATAAAGACGGGTAAATGGTCTCACTTTTCCTAGAACTCCTCTCTTCAAGCTTGTGTTTGGATAGTTATTGTTGCTTTATGCCACATGGTGTTTTTCAAGAGAGGATATTTCTGAAGCTAAATTCTTGGCTGTTTAAAATTGTCTTTTGAATTATTAATATGCATGGGTTGTTACTTCTTCTTATATCCTAGCATTCATAGAGATTCACTCTTTTAAATTATATTCGAAATTTGATAAAGAGTTGGAGTTTTCTGTTTTGTAGTATGATTTTGTAAATATTTGTGTATTTGTATATATAGAGCAAACGTACAAATATCATACAAACACAAATGCATGTTTCTGTGTTGAATTCATGCCTTCTCATATCTAATGTTTTGTAAAATTTGTTGTACTTATATCTATAGTTTCAATTCTATATTCAGGAATGAAATTCTTTTTAGGGATATCTCACTGTATTAAATAGCTTGTAAATAATAAACTCACAAATATAACTCATTTTCTTAAGAATAAGGCTCCTATCTCATTCTTTGTTGATTATGTTCTAAATTTTATGCATTAGAGTTTGAGTTTTCTGTTTTATAGTATCATTTTGCAAGCGTCTGTGTATACGTATATGTATATATAGAGTAAACATACAAATAGTGTACACACACACATATACATGTGTCTGTATTGAATTAATGTCTTATCATATCTAGTCCTTTCTAAAAAATTCTGTACTTCTATCTATAGATTCAATTCTATAATCAAGAATGCTATTTTTAAATCCCTTTTAGGGATATGTCACTGTATTAAGTAGCTTGTAAATAATAATCTAAGACATATAACAACATTTTTTTTAAGAATAAGGTTCCTATCTCATTCTTTGTTGCATATAAATCTTTATAAAAATTCTAAGCCTCAGAGTAAGTATTCTTACCTTGTACAGTGGGAATCACACCATTTACATAGCAAAGGCCTATTCTATTGAGTCACCTTCATGTGGGTAGTTCAGACTGATACCTACAAGGCATTTATCTTTAGACTTCCCCACCACTACAACTAGTTCATTTCTTATCTCTTCCAAATTTTAAAGAAGCAAGGTGGGGGTATTAGTGTGGCATGAATTCACTTTTAGGTATATGCGACTGCATTAAATAGTTTGTAAATTTATTAACCTCACACAGGTGACATCTATTAAATTCTTCAACTCCTATGAGCAAGGAAGATACTCTCGTAATCTATGTACATAATTCTCACACCAGGAGACAGAGCAATGGATTGTATTCAGAAAAACATTGATATGTCAAGCATCAACTATAATACATCAAGAATGACAGTACTTGCAAAGGAATTACTGAAATGACTCTGTCCCCAGGTCTGATGTTTAATATAAACACAAATTCAAACTTTGTGGCACCTAGGCTTTAGTTGATACCTACAACTACCAGAAGATTTAATCAATTGAACATGCATACCAAAAAAGAAGTCTCTTGGGAATCACCACCTCTCTCATGATAAAAACTTATACAGATGGTTTTGTAAAGCCAATCTTGGAGCAGCAGAAGCTCTTGCAATTTGAAAATGTCTGTAGCTATAGCTTTACAAAACAAGTTCCAAAAGATCATAATGGAAACGAACGCTAAGTGTTTGATTTAGTAATTGAAAGCTTAAGCAGCTTCTTAGTGGTGCCCACAACAAGCTCAAAAGATTCCAAAGCCATCAAATCTGGCATGTGTAGAGAATTGAACAGTGAGCTGACACTCTTGCTAAACAAGCTTTGTTTTTACTGCTTCTCAGAAACACATAGCTAAAGATATAGACCTTCACCATGCTAGGCTTAGAAACAGCCTCACAGCAATTGTTAATGACAAGAAAACACATCAGTAACAGTGTGCCTGTTCCCTATAAAAGCCACCACCTCAGTCTAAGGACACGCTCACATTATTGCAAAAGGAAATTTGAAACAAATTTCAGTTATATTAAAAATTACAAGGGTGACAGGCATTCTAAATGTCTACTTGTCCCTAGTAAATGGGATCACCCACTAGTGGTAGCGGGTATTTATGCTGCTCACACCACCATTTTAATAATGGCAGACCTTACACTTTAGCACGGGAGGAGATTTGACAGTGGTATTCTCACTCAGATGAGGTGTCACTCGCACCTTAATTATTTCTTAATAGGGCAAGAGAAATAAATTTACAGCTTCTTTAACCTCCTTTCTGCTTATTTGGATCTTGTTGTGACCACCATTCTTGTCTACTCTTGTTCGGCCCTTTCCTCATCTCTGCAACTTCTCTTACTAAAGAGTGAATTCAGCAACATTTGAGCACAGCTTGGTCCTGCAAATGCTTAAGGGTTGCATCAATTTAGATCACTCAACCAGACATGAAATCAAACTGTTGGTTGAGGAATTGACTAATAGAAGGTCACCTCACCTAAACCATGTTCAAGCAGAAACCTCCTTCAGAGGCTCTTAGAAGCTTGTCCTAGTAAGGTCTCCATAGTCCTTCCCAAGCCTAGGAGTTATAAGCCCTCAAGAAAGAATTGGCAGACTTCAACCTTATTTTAATGCAGCAACAAGCAAAGTTGCAGGAGTAGCAAGGAATTCTGCTCCCCTTTCTACCATCCCCATCCTTCTCAAAGAGCACCTGGATTAAGACAACTTTAAACATCAATAACAGAGGCCAACATGTGTCAGAAACCCTTTGCAATCTTAGACTTGGAATAAGCTCTTTCATGGAAGATCAAGTTCAGGACCAAGGGCCTTGGCTGGTTGCAAATACTGGCAAGAAGCCTCTTATTAACATCAAAAACCATGATGGTAACAAGGGGTTCACAGCAGGCCCAAGAATTTGACATTTGGAAATAGTTTAATTCCCAGTTTCATGTAAAGACTGTTGAGTTTTTAACTCAGTTTGGAACTCCTACATAGGTTCAGTGTGCACTTGCAAAGTAATTTGAGTTATTTCTACTTTGTAATTCACTTTAGTATTAAAGTGAAAGTCTTTTATTTAGTTAATTAAGTCTAATAAAGTGTAGATAATCACCACTGATTTAGACTTATATTCCAAGTCATCTCTTGTGGGAGATAAGATTTATATTTTGGGAGATTAGATATTTTTAGCTAAATAGTATAAAGATAGATGCAAGATAGAACTTCAATAACTCAATATAGTGTAATAATTTTGTGCAGCTGTAGTTGATAGTTGTGGAGGTTTCCCTGCAAGCTTTCTAAGGAATGCAAAGCAGCTTTCAAGATGTAAATTGTTGTGTATTTGTGTTCATTTCTGCAGTTTGAATTTTAATGTTTTGTGTAATTGATTCAATGTTTATTTAAACATTAGAAAATTAGCTACTACGATTGTAATTAATATGGTATAAAATCCCAAGGTCTAAAAGCCAAAAGGGCAGTTTTGTGTGGATAATTGTGCAAGAGGTTTTTCATGAGGAAACTCACATAGCTTAAGGTAGACAGTTTTCTTTAGGAAATCACACATCCCAAGGTCTAAAAGCCAAAAGGGCAGTTTTGTGTGGACAATTGTGCAAGAGGTTTTTCATGAGGAAACTCACATAGCTTAAGGTAGACAGTTTTCTTTAGGAAATCACGCAAGGGTACAAACCCACGACCAAGGGTTTGCTATGATGGCTTAGGGCTGCAAAGTGTTTAACCAAGTTTGCAGGTGGTTTAACAATGCAACTAGGGCTGATTAAACCTGTGACCTAGGGTTTAACAAACTGTTATGGATGTTTTTTATACCAAATCAAATTACAAGTGTTTATGAGCCACAACTAGGGTTTGAAAGTGAAACATTAGCTAGAGTTTGTGAGCATTACAAACTGGTAGCTAGGGTTTACCAACATAATCAAAGTTTAGAAATAGGTCATTTTAAATTTTTGAGCAGTTTTATTATTTCCAGGTTTGAAGAGCTTGTTTTATGGAAAATATTTTAACAGCATCACCTAGTCTTCATTTCAAGGGTAGGTTGGATCAAACATTAAATTTCTTGACTTGGAAAGTCATGGTGACCTTGTTACTAGAGGAAAATGATCTACGGGAAATCGTAAAGGGTTAGGTGACTCCACCTACTGATCCGTAGGACTTGGCTATTCACAAAAAGAAAGAAATTAAAGCTAAGAGGATGATCCTAGATGCAATGAAGGATCATTTAATTCCTCTCTTGTCAAAGACGAAAACAACAAAGATGTTTGAGGCTTTGGTTAGTCTTTTCTAGAGTGAAAACATTAACATGAAAATGATATTGAGAAATAGACTCAGATCAATATAGATGTCTAGTATGGATACTGTTGCTAGTTGCCCAATGAAGGTCACTTAATTTCGTGACCAACTTGCAACAATCAAGGAGGAAGTTGAAGATGCAGAGAGCTCGTCAATTTGGCATTTAACGGTTTCATATCTTCATGGCATTATTTTGTTCAAGTCATTTGTGCTAGGGAAAAACTTCCTTCTTTTGAGAAATTGTGGGACGATTCTATTCAAAAGTGGAATGGTAATTGATTATCATTATTCGTTATTAAACAAAGGAGAGGAATACACCTTATATAATGAATTGCAAGATGTTTCTAAAAAATAATCGTGAACAAAAACAATAAACTGAAAATTGCTAAAACTAACTAAAGCAAACTAAGTAAACTAGCAACTAACTAACAACTAAGATGACCATTAAATATTACAATAATACTTTAATACCCTCCCTTAATGGTCATTCTACTAACTTAAACCAAGTCTACCCATAATTTGTTGGTCTTCTGACCATGAATGCATAAAAGGCAGACTCCTACTCAGTATGCTCTGCAACATGGGTGGCACTCTACTGAGACCCTTCCTGGTTGGATTTTTCATCAGCCAACCGCTTCCTGCAATGTTTATTCATATGGCCAGTCTTACCATAGTAATGGCATGTGAAAGACTTCTTGGAGGTATCCTCTAATTTGCCTTGTCCTTTCTGCTAAGTGGACTTGCCTTTGCCATTGTCTCTAGCAGTAAAGGTTTGTTCAACACTAGGAGTGTCATTATTGCTCCCAAACTACTTCAACCTATCCTGCTTGTTGTACCCCAAATTAAAATTTTTGCTACACTTAGATATTTTGAAGAAATGAGTAAAAGTCTTGTCAAATTTGTCAAAAAGGTCAAAATTTGGGTTTGCATGTCTTGCATGAGGGGTAAAAATGTGAAATTTCCAAAATCTGACGATCTAGGTTTGCTCAGAGCGACTAAGTCTACAAAACCCAGATCTCAGTTTTTCATCCCTACTTTTTAGGAAAATTGCTATTTTAAAAAATAGTAACTTTTTCTAGGTTTTTCTAGGTTTTTCTAGGTTTCTTACGAAACAGATAATGGTAAAATTTTCTAAAAATAGAAAGTTTGTCCGCCAGGGTTCAAACTGATTTTGATTGGCTCAAAATACTTCCTCATCAGACCGGTGCAGTCAGAATCACGAAAAGATCAGTTTTTCCCTAATGGGTCTTTTCTGCTTTTTCAGAAACATTTCAGGAGCTCTGAAGTCATCAATGGAGGTCAGTCAGCTGCTAGGCGTCAAATTCAACGCCCAAGCATCAAGCAGAAGGTGAGTTGATGAACATGCATGATGAATGAAGAAGGAAGGCGAAATCTGCAAGAATTTGACTAAGTCTGCTTTACATGGGCGCCCAAGGAGAGAAAAGGCGCCCATCTTTTTAGGGCATCAAATGATGGAATTAGGGTTTGAGCTCCTAGGCATAGTTGTTCAGTGTCCTCCTAGCTTCGCAGCGAGTCCAGCAGTGCAGTCATTAGACCATCCAGTCACCCGGAATTTGAAGTCAAACGGAGGAGTTTCAACCAGAACACAAAATGAAAATCATGAAAATGTTTGAAAAGTTTCTAAGTTTGGGAACTTTCAGTGCCCCAAGTGCCCAAGGGCGCCTAGGTTTTTGAGGGGCCTAACTCAACAATTAGGGTTTGCAGATGGGATCAACCTCTTTAGAATTCAGTCAGCTTCGCAATGGATGTCTTCGTCAAAAACATCTAACTTGTCAATCTTCAACAAATCCAGATCGAGCTGAGGGTATAGGATGAAGGTTCAAGTTTGAAGATGAAAATCAAATGAAAAATTCTAAGTATGGAGCAAATGGGCGCCCCTAGAAGAGAAAGGCACTGAAGTTTTTGGTGGCCTAAACGAATGATTTTACCAGTGAAGCCTCCAAGATGACTTCGTCAAAATAGATCAGGCTTTCAAACGTAACTGTCAACTCATTAATCCAAGTTGGCAGTCATCAGATACAACAGGCGGAACAAAGGGTCTGACAAGAGCCAAAGTCAAAAGCAGAGAAGAAAATATAGAAAAATGACTAACTCTGGTGAAGATCAATGCCCCAGGTGCCCAGGGGCGCCCAAACTTTTGGTGCCTCAAATTCAACTTTTTGACAAAGTTACTCCCAGAAGACCCCTTTCAGAATCTTCTCAGCTCTGGAACGAGTCCAGCCATCAGTTGATCAGATGCCTGGATCATCAAATCTGACAAGATCATTGTTGTACCCAAAACAAAAAAATTTGCTTCACTAAGGCATTTTGCTGAAATTGAGTCTTAATCTTGTTAAAGTGATGTCAGAAGGTCGTTTTTGGGGTTTTCAAATATGGAGTTGGTGTCAGTGTCATGTCAATCTGTTACTGAGGAAATTTAAGAAACGTGAAAATTTGAAGGAAAATCATTAAAATTCTCTCTGAAGAGGGGAGCACATTCTCAAAAGGGCGCCTTATCTTTTAGGGGCTCAGATCCTATTTTTAGGGTTTGTCACCTCCAGCAGACATTTGTCCGGCATCACATCAGCTTCGCGATGAGCTATCAAGTTTGTCAAACGGACCTATTTTGCTCGAGTTACGGAGGATACAGCGCAAAACGAGAGGAAAACGAGAATTGGCTAACACTGGTAAAAAGCGCAGCTTTTGAAAAAGGCGCCCATCTTTTTGAGGTGCCAAATGTAGGTTTTTGGCTAAACGCCACCCAAGATGTTTATCTCACATTTGTTTGAGCTTCGCGATGCATCCGTTAGTGGGTGAATCTAAGTTGTTGAAGTGCTTGAACCTGAGGTTAAACATGGGGTCAAATCTTAGTCAAAATATCAAAAGAAAAGCAAAAGAGCACTTTTTCATAAAGGCGCCTGAGCTTTTCAAGCCTTTAATGTCTTTTGTTTGATGATCTCAGATATTCAATTTGTCCGTGTTACATTCAGCTTTCCGTTCCCTGTCTCCATCAGATCAGAGGATGACTCAGCAACTTGCAGTCGGGGTTTTAATATTATTTTGGTCAGTTCCAGAAATGGCTAAGTCTGGAGGAAAAAGAGCAACTTTTGAAAAAGGCGCCCTTGATTTTCACCCCTCAAATGATGTTTTCTTGGGAAATGTGCCTTTGCAGCTGTCGTACAGAATGAAGTCAGCTCCGCAGTGAACCTATGATCCAGTCCTGAAAGTTGGTAAATCAGAAGTTATGAAAGATTTATTTTTCCCTTCGTTCGAGATGCAGATGTCAAAATTTGACTAAGTCTAAGAAAAAGCGCAGCTTTTGAAAAAGGCGCTTGGATTTTTGAGCCTTCAGATGTCAGTTTTATGGTTTTCAGTCTCAAGATACCTTTTGATCAGTTTTTGCTCAACTCTGCAATACACCTATCAGCCAGCTAATCGGTGGAGTCAATCAGCCAGTGTCAGAGGATGAACAGAGGTCCTGAAGAGGTTTTAAGTCTAAATTTTCATGAAATTTGTCTAAGTCTGGAATTC
The DNA here is from genome assembly GCA_007258455.2 of Sequoia sempervirens. NCBI lineage: Eukaryota > Viridiplantae > Streptophyta > Pinopsida > Cupressales > Cupressaceae > Sequoia > Sequoia sempervirens. Next base: position 2,959,996 of record VDFB02292527.1, on the reverse strand, counting down.
GCCTTAAGAGGTCAAAGTTGGATTTTCGAAAGAGAGTTGAATGGACGCCTTAACTTGAGTTCTGACTGCAGTTAGACTAAACGTTTTATGGGTTGTCATCTTCAGTTCATATATTGGCATGTTGAGTGATCTTTCAGTTCGCATGTCGAGTTAACTAGTTTGCATGTCCAGTTAACAACCTTGCATGTTGAGTTAACTTGATTGCATGTTCACTTAACTGATGATTATTTTTGAAAGTCAACTTGAGTTTGCATGCATGGCGAATTTGGTTGCAATTGTGAAGTTTTTGTGAAGATGGCGCTTCATTAAATGTCAACTGGAGTTCTGAAAAAGGACGGTATAATTGATGAAGCATGGTTTAGTGAAGTTGGCGCTTCACCTTTTGTCAACTTAAGTTCCAAAAGGGACATTATTTTTAGAATTGAAGCATATGTGTAAAGTTGGCGAATTCATTCTTTTCTTGAATGTCAACTGAAGTCTTGAAAGGGACGCTATATTTGGAATGTTTTAAGATTTAAAGCATGAAATTGACGAATTCATTTCAACAAAGATTGTCAACTTTAGTTCTCAAAAGGGACACTTTAGTTCTAAATTGTGAATTTAAAGCAAGTGTGAAGGATGGCGAATTCAATGAAGATTGTCAACTAAAGTCAAAATCGCATGAATTTGTTAACTGAAGATTGAAAAGGGAAAACCCTAAAGCATGACACCTTATTTAGCTATTTTAGTTTCAGTTAAATAAAATGAGGTCCAATCACAAGCCAAGCGCACTTTTCATGGATTTCATGCTTTATGCGAATTTCAATGATGAAAATCTATTTATTCAACCATTGGCATCCATTATTTCATCATCTTTAGCTTCGAAGGTTATATTCTTCTTGAGCGACCAGCAAGCTAAAGGTGCTACAGGTGTCAGAATTCAGCATTCTTCATAGCAACGAGTTCAGATTGTTCAGAGGAAGAAGATTCCAAACTTTATTTTCACTTTGCATGCAGGTTTCATCAAGTTCTACAACAGAGATTGGCGAATTTTTCAGAAGCAGACAAGCAAAACTTTCTATCTTCTGTCTTATTTCTTCTATTTCTCATCTTAGGTACTTTCTTCGCATGTCAAAGAAATTCACCATATTTTCAGAATTTGATCATCTGGGTTCGCATACTTCAGTGTTTGCAGCAAAACCCATGTCTTAGATTTTTTCGAGAAAATTGCCCCACAGCCTTCATTCTGAAGCTCTGTGCTTTTTTCCGAAGATTTCTTTGTATGTGGGATAAAATCACATCTTTTTGAAAATCGCATCATCTGGGTTTGTTCAGAATTCCGTTGTGCGCAAAACCCATGTTCCAGATTTTCTCAAGACAAATTGCCCCAGAAAGCTCTAAAAACCCCTGTAGTTCTCGACTGAAGAATCTTTGCATGTCAAGCTAAATGGCGTTTTTTCACAATTCTGACGTTGTGGGTTGTCTTAGAATCATTTTTTGGACAAAACCCACATCTCAGAATTTTTGGTGAAAATTATCCTCTGACAGGGTATTTTTAGCCTCACTAGGAGCCATTTTAGCTTTTCAGAGAAAGTTGTCAGAATATAGTCATGTTCACAGTCAACGGGCAAGTTTTTCAGAAGGCGGTTCAACTAGACTGAATTCAAGACCAAATCGGTCTTAATTTAGGTTTTCATTAGAGCAGCTGACAATGAAGCGTTACGCTGCAGAAGGAACAAAGATTACTCCATTTATGGAGCCGCCAAAGTCACTCAAATCCCGTACCATTATCTTCGTGAAGATAGTACCTACGTTGATCTTGAGGCTATACAAACTGAGTTCTAGAAGCATGCTCGTGATATCTTGATGGAGATTCTAGATCACATCTCAATAATTTCAGCTAATTTCAAGAAAGCGGCTGAAGATATCAAAGAATGCAAGAGAGTGACAGAATACTGAAGAAACAGATTGTTCTTTTGGATAGTATCAAAGTGCCAGATGATAGAGAGATTGATGAGTTCTTGGTCGAAGTGTTAGACCGAGATGACATGGAGTGATCTGCCAGTTGGAAACTACAGTTAATTTCGAGGGTTGAGTCATGAGCAGCAGTTAACTCGACTTTCAGTCTTGAGTTTACTTGCTGACTTAACACATGCTTATCTCATTCTTGGAATTATCATCATAGGAGTTAGGGTTAGGGTTTCCAGTTAACTGAAGGTAGTGTCCAGTTAACTTTGCTTTAAATAAGGACATGCATGCTTGCACATTGTCCATTTAGGTTAAATGTATCGATTAACTGATGGTAGTTTTTCAGTTAACTGTGCAAGACTGTAGTTGACTCAAGGTGATTTTAGGGTTCCCTACACCTTGATGTATATAAATAAGAGCTTTTGCTCATTTGTAATTAACTTTTGCATGAGAGAGAAATATATGTTGTGCCCACCTTGCCCTCAATATTGCTCTTTTGGTATTTGTTCATGCGTCTTTACTATTATGATTAATTGTTATGCCACATAGGGTTTCATGCAATCGTAATGGTGAATTCTTTCCATAGTTTAGATAAATCTGTTTTGTGTTCAATAAACTTGTTTGGATTGAGATGATAGTTGTGCCCACCTTGCCTTCAAGTAGAGAATCTGCATTTGTTTATCGTGTGTTGTTGTAAACAATAAACTTATTCAGATTGAGATAATAGTTGTGCCACCTTGCCTTCAAGTAGAGAATCCGTATTAAGTTTATCGTGTGATGTTGTTACCAATAAGCGCGTTTAGATTGAGCTGATAGATGTGCCACCTTGCCTTCAAGTTGAGAATCTACACTCGTTTATCGTCTGATAATCATCCCTGCTCCATTTCCTCATGCTCTGTTTTCTTGAGGAAACTGGATAGATTTAAAGTTGTTAGCTTAGTTGTAGTTAATGATCTGCGAAACCAAAAAATCCTTAGCTGCAACGTTCTTGGTTTTCTTCACCTTGTGCCTCTTCCAACTGAGAACAAAAAGATAGGACTTAGATTACTTTTCTTTTCCACGCATTCCAGCACAACGAGGGAGCTTCCCCTCCTAATTTGAAGAGCACTCATTACGCAGTGTGCATAGCTTTCCGTACAAACTTGCACTCCAGAAGTGTTAGTTTTTACGCCAACAATCATCTAGAGAAGAGTTCATGAAGAAATATTGAAAAATTTTGTAAGTCTGGTTGAGATGGGCGCCCCTGGAGAGAAAGGGCGCCCAAGGTTTTGAGGTTTGAAACAATGAAATTTAACTATGCAGCCTCGAAGATCACCTCGTCAAATTCAATCAAGCTATCTAACGAAATTAACGGTCAGTCAATCGGATCAGCGTAGCTCCCGGAATCAAGATTTCATCAGAAGACCAAAGGAAAATGAAGAACTTGAAAATCATGCAAAAATGGCTAACACTGTGAAGGTTCAATGCCCCAGAAGGAAATGTACATTGATGATTTTGAAGGATCAAACTAAGTTTTTAGCCAGAAGTGCCTCCAGGGTAATCTTCTCATATTCAATCAGGCTTCGCGATGAATCATCCAACTCGTCCATCAGATCAACCTAGAAGCCAGAGATCGAGGGCCAAGCAGGTGTTCAAAATTGAGAAAAGTTAAACTCCAAAAAATGGTTAACTCTAGGAGAAGTTGGCGCCCCTAGCCAAGAAGGGCACCCATCTTGCCATGCCTTAGTTAAAATTTTCGAATTTTCAAAGTTTCATGATGAAAGATGAATGTCCAAGTTCATTGAACAGGCTGATTTTAGGATTAAAGCAAAATAAAGCAAAGCCATTTCAAACCCTAAATCTATTTAATGCATCTCTTTCATTCAAAACTTATCATTCTTGCAGGTGGTGTCCGAAGGAGAAGAGTGGAGCAGCAAATTTAAAGTTTTATTTCAAGATTCAAGAGCCCAAGGTTGTTGATTTTCATAAATAATTTTCAGACCAGCAACATAAGGCCTCTCTTTTTCATGCTTTTTCAACCAGAACATCAAATTTTTGAAGAAGGTCGAGGGTTTCAATTTTCAGCCATCTGGGTCTTTTCATCTCATTTTTCTAAAGAATTTTTGAGGAAATTTATCAAGTTGCAGCCGTTGCTTTTTCCTTGCATGTCAGTGAAATCATCAGAGTTTTCAAATTTTGGTCATCTAGGTCCTCTCAAAACAGTCTTCTGAAGAAAACCCAGATCTCAGCTTTTTTTAATAAAATTTCAAATCCTAGGGTTTGCTGCTTTTTCCATCAACCTTCAGTGTTTTTCAAATCTGATCAACTAGGTTCATTCCAAATTGTATTCTAAACAAAACCCAAGTGCCAGCTTTTTTCGTGAAAATTTGAAGAATTGGGGTTTGTTGCTTTTTTAGTCTACACTCAAACTTTTCAAAAACGGATGATTTGGGTCTTTTTGTAAAGAAATTCTGAATAAAACCCATATCTCAGAAATAATATTGAAAAATTTGTCAGTTTACAAAAAAAAAAACCAGCAAGCTAAATTTAGAAAGTTGTGCAAAACTTGTCTGAATATAGTCGAGTTTACTGTCAAAATTCAAGTTTCTCAGCATGCAGTATTTTCCCATGGGATTCAGAACCAAGTCAGTATTGCATCTCGCAGCTGCAAGCCAGACGATGTTGAGAAGTGCTTTTCAAATGACACCATGGACAAAAAACTTCATCATCTCAACTAAAGAACTTGAAGGGGTGTGATATGAGGAAAAGGGGAAAGTATCGGAAAAGAGTTGTGCAATACTCTTTCGTTGGAAATCAAAAGTGTCAGAAGCATAAAGTTGCAAAGCCGCCAAGTTATCAATTAGTGAGTCATCTCTTGGGACAGCAATGTTTTTCAAGAATAGAACTCATAAAGCAGCCAAAGAAGTGAAAGATTCTCTAAGTTTGATCACAGAAGGCGAGGAGATCTTGGAGAATCGGAATATTGCTATTGATGGTATAGATGCACTTGACAAGGACAGAGTTTCTTGCTTTTTAACGGGATGTGATCGAGATTTAAAGCAGCTTTTTTCTGGAAGCTTTCTTTCCACTTTCTTTCTATTCTTGGAACAATACTTATCTATTCTTTGAAGAAGAGAAAGAAGATAAATTGTAATAGTTGGCATTTCTCGCTTTTTTTGCTTTCTTAGGTGTTAGATGTTATCTTCTTTTAGATAGAAATAAAACTTGCTTGCTGAGCAAGCCCTAGTTGTAAAAGCAAGGAGATTTTAGGGTTCCCTACTCCTCTGCTTATCTATAAATAAGAGCCTTTGCTCATTATTTTCTTTAATGGTTATTGTGATAGCAAATTGCGAGCCTGTAATGCAGCAAGTTGTTATTCAGTGTCAGTTCACTTTGTGTAAAAACCATGCTAGTGATTACAAAACACTAAGCCTATAGTGCCTTCTATTTGTTATTCAGTGTTGTTCAATTGTGTTTATGATAGCGAATTGTTGAGTCTCTTTTAGCCAGCAAGTAGTTGTTGTAATTCTTGTTCCCTTTGTGTAAGAACAAGTTTGCAAGCCTCTTTAGTTGCGAGTTCTTGTTTCGTGCATATGTTTAGCGTAATCTCTTGTTCCAGAAGTTTGAGAAATAAATTCTTGAGGCTCCTTTGCCTCGATATAATGTCTCGAGTTTTTGTTATTTGTGTTATGCTTATATGATCTTTACTTTCAACTTGCATTGAAAGTAAGTAGATGTGGGTTGGAAGGAGAGTTTATTTAAGTACTTTGTCAGATAGTCAAACCTTGTTCATTTCTAATTCTCTTGCTCTGCGTATTACTTGAGAAATTAGAAACGTCTTTAGCGTAGGTTAGTCGTAGTTGGAATTCTTAATCAGAAAATCTTAGCTATGGCACTTTGAGTTTTATAAACCTTGTGCTCTTAGCTGATCAAAAAGATAGGCAACTTAGTTTTAGTTTACTTTCTTAAGCATCATCAGCAAGAGGGAGCTTCCCCTCCTAATTTGAAGAGCAATTTATCTATGCATAGCTGTCCATTTCAAATTCACATTCCAGAGGTGCAAATTTAAACGCCAACACTACTGCAAGAGCTTGTTGCACAACTCATCAAACTTTAGGTCTATTGGTGGAGGTAATGTCTAGTTTCGATGAAGTGCTTGTAGGATCGTGGCAAGTTTTTCAGCATGATCGCCACCATACCCTCTTCTTCCATCTTGCGACCAATGGCCTCGAGTTGATCATGAATGTCTTTGATCTTCACGAGATGATCTTGCAAAGACATCTTGTCATCCATCATAATGGAAAACATCATATTTTAAGGAATAACGCTTTGCCCTTGTCTGAGGTGTCATGAAGATCCTTCAAGTGTTTCTAGATCTTTGCAACAGTCTTACCAGATGGTATTTCTGGTAGCATCTCATCGGTGACTGATAATTTGAGAAGCATAACACCCTCCCAATTACTTCCATCATACTTGCCCTGGTCCTTTCCCGTAGTGGTGGGACAAGCTTTTGTCCCACAACATGAGAATCTAGACACCGATACTTGAAGATAGTAAGCATCCTCTATTCCACATGTTGTATTTTTTACAATTGAACCTCTAGCTACGTTCCAACATGATGTTGGTCAAAGACGCCATCCCTCCCGTTTTCCAAAGACACGAAAAATGAGGTAAAAGTCTTTCCGCAAAAAAATCTAATTTTTCAATCGAACCCTGGGTGATCAACTGGCATGGATCCCAAGGCAATTAGTTGTCCCAAATCCCATGATTTTTTTAAATCGCCAAAAACTTAAGCTCAGAAACCCATAATTTTATCCAAAATTTGAGAAAAAACTTAGCAAAAAATTTAATTACCCAAGTATCAAACCTTAGGCACGAATTTTTGGAAATTTGTCAAAGAAATAGGGCACAATTTTTTTCCAATAAAAATGTCAAAAACTTGCACGATTTTCAAAACAAGTCTCTGCATAAACCCTAGGCGCTGCCACGATTTTTTTTCAAAAAAAATCATCAAAAACAGTTGACACACAAAAACTGGCATGCCCACGATTTTCATGACTTTCGTTAAAAAAACCGTCAAAAAAACTTGCAGAATCTGCCCAAAAAATCTTCAAAAACGATGCCTTGCAGAAACTCGTGCGGAAAAAGAAAGGTTAATCTATGATTCAAAAGAGGCATTGGAAATTGTTTACGACCTACAAAAAGGTCATTGCCTTCAAACAGTAATACACCCTACTAAAACCTGTTGCAGCAGCGAAAAACCCACAAAATCGCGCGGATAGGAAACACACAAATCGCGATTTTTTAAGCAAAACATCCCACACGTTTTAGAAACCAAAAAGCACGATTCCCTGCCATGAACTTCTCGCAATTTTAGTCACAAAACCCACGCAATTTTCTGTAGAGAACAGACGCGAAAACCCTCAAATTTTTCCTTTTAAAAAATCCGTGATACTGCACAACAAACCCTCACAATTTTTATTTTAAAAAATTCTACAAAAAACTTCTAAAAAAAACGAAAACAACAAATTTTATTAAAAAAATCGCCAAAAATCAACCTCGATTCTCAAAAAAAAATCCTTGTGATTTTTAACAATCGAGACAAACTTCAATTTTTGAAACAATTTTAGCTAGGAAAATTGCTTGAAATTGCTTGTATAAACAAAGGAAAAGATTACAATATATAGAGGAGGTAAATTACTGTAGACATTTAAGATGTCTAACTACCTCAACTACTAACTACTATAGAAACAGTATATTATTGACCATTAACAATAGAGAATTATTATTCTAACACCTCCCTTAATGGTCAATCGTCTAACTAGCCTACAGAAAACAATCTGCAGGTCTTTTGGTCACAAATTCTTCATAACAATCTGCTGCTGCTAAGACCCTCCTTGGATCTGCAGAATGTGAATGACCAAGAAAACCAAAAACTGTCCAGAAAAAATAGAGAAGGCTGCCCCCTTCTTTAGAATGCTCTACAACAAGAGACAAGAGCCTACCACTGACTCTGCTACTTGAGATGAGTCTACCACTAACCCTCCCAGAATTTGCAGAACTGCTGACCAAAAATCATCACAAAACGTCCAACCTAACGTTGAGTAATAGAGCTATCCCTCCCTGAAACTAGAGACACACCGAGAACAGCTGCCACGATTTTGTGGAAAAATCGGCAAACCCTCAAACTTTTGTAAATGAGCATGATGCCCAAGAACAGACTGCAAAAAGCCAGTAGTGGAGATGTTCGCCCCAACAACTCCAAGTGCAACCAAAAAACTGACTACAACAAACCACGATTTTGAGGAAAAAATCGCCAAACCCAAGATTACAAATCATCGTTTTTCGGAAAAAACGATGAAAACCAAATATCAGAGAGCCCTCCCAAATGACAAAAACCCTGACTTGGGTATACAGGAAAAACTCTTAATTTTTGAAAATTATAAACCCTCCCGGAATTTTTTAAGGGAAAAAATTATGAAAACCCATACAGATTTTTTAAAGTAAAAACTATTAAAACCCATACAAATAATTATTTTTTGTTTAAGGACAAAAAAATTATAAAAACCCAAAAAATTTCGACAACACCCACTTGCACAAATTTTGAGGCACAGAAACAATGCACCCAAAAAAATCGGAGACCAACCCATTTGAGCTCTCAAGAAACCCACAAGGAATCTGCAATCGAAAAAAAAAATCGCCTTGAAATAGAGGGTCAAAACCCTAGACAAACTAACAGAAACCCTAGGCAGCCATGGATGAACCAGAAATTTGCAGAAAAATGTCTCAAACACCAGGGAGAAACCGCGGCCAAAAGATTGCAGCAAAATCATGTCCAAAGGATCTTCTGAAATCGTGGCTCCACCAACAGAAGAAACGCGAGCAAGAAAGGAGCAAAAGTTTCCTAAAATTCGTGCTAGAAAGAAAAAAACGCTTTCAAAAATCCCGCATCTTGAAGGTTTCCGCAGATCTGTAAACAAAAAATCGCATCCAACACTAACATGCGCCCAAATCTGACGCGGGTTTATAGAAAGTCGCACCTCCCGTCGACGCCAAAACACAGAAAGTTGCGCCAGATTTTCGCGCCAAAAGCATGAGAAAACTCTTTGCAGAGAACGCCCAAGCAATAGGACAAATCGTGGCCAGATGCAGAAATAAATCGTGCTCCTAATCAAGCAAATGAAGCACACCCAAACAAGGCTGAAAAACACGATGAATCAAGAGACGAATCCGTGCCACAGAAAAATGAGAATATCAAAGAAAAAAACGGATTTTGAAGACGAAAAATGCAAGTTAAAACAAAACCCGCGATTTTAAAATCGTGCTTCTTCCTTTCCACGATTTTTCTAAACTTAAAACCCTTCCATCTTCAAGCCCGACCCTCGATCTAGACTCACAAATACACCCAGCAAAGTCTCAGAAGATCACACTCATAATCCTGGACCCTCCCGTGAAGGAGTTAGGCCCAAACTAGCTCTAATACCACGAAACAATTTTAGCTGGGAAAATTACCTGAAATTGCTTGTATTAACAAAGGAAGAGATTACAATATATAGAGGAGGTAAATTACTGTAGACATTTAAGATGTCTAACTACCTCAACTACTAACTACTGTAAAAACAGTATATTATTCACCATCAACAATAGAGAATTATTATTACAACATTTTTATTAAAAAACCGAACAAAAACATCTAAAAAAAATGTCAAAGCTTTCTTAGGAAAAGCCACGAATTTTGTTAAAAAAAATTACCAAAAATTAGCCTATGCTCTGATACCATGAAATGATAATTGATTATCGTTATTCATTATTAATGAATTACAAGACGATGTTTCTAAGAAGAAACAATCGTGAACAAAAACAATAAACTGAAAGTTGCTAAAACTAACTAAAGCAAACTAAGTTAATTGAAAGTAAACTAGCAACTAACTAACAACTAAGATGACCATTAAATATTACAATAATACTTTAATAAGAAGGAAACTCAAATGGAGTCAAAAGCCAACAAGAAAGGTAGTGAAGAGAATTTAGCTCATTGGACAAAATAAGGGAAATAAAGGAAAAAGGAACGGCAAGGGAAAAGGGAAGGATGAGGATTCATCCTCACAAATAAGGAAAAAGGACTCGAGTAAAATCAAGTGTTATAGTTGTCATAGGTTTGGTCCTTTTGCTTTAAAGTGTCCAAACAAGAATAACCAAAGGAAGAAACAACAGTATGAAGTAGCAACCTCAACAAAAACTCAGATGAATGAAATTTTCTGCCAAGTTTGAGAAAGATTTCTCAATGGTTTCTATCTTTCTATCCACACAATTTCAAAAGATGCTTGGTTTGTGGATAGTGGTCCCTGTAAGCATATCACTTCAGCACAACATTGTTTTACCAAACTAAAAGAACACAACTCTAGAGTTCAAATTGAGTTTGGTAATGATACCAAGTAGCCAATAGTATGAGTCAATATAATTCCTTTGCAATTACAATCTCAAGTAACTCTTTAGAGTTTGACAATGTTTTTCTTGTTCCTAGTCTTGAGAAAAATTTGTTTTCAGTTTTAGTAATTGAGGATAAGGGCGTTGCAGTTAAATTCAAGGATCAACAAGTTCTTATCAAGTTGAGGGATCTAGCCCAATTACATCACACGTTATAGGGGTTAGAGAAGGAAAACTTTATAGGTTATAGGGTGAACTAGTTGCAGCTTTAGTTCATAATAGTGATAATCTGTGCAAGTTATGGCACACGAGGACAGGGCACCTACATCATGCAACATTACCTATTATGAGGGAGATTATCACAAGACTTCCAAAGTTTAGCATTGAACAACAAGAAGTTTGTAGAGAACGGACACTTGGCAAGCATGTGAAGGTTGCTTTCCCAAGCAATGAACATAGATCTAAGGGGATTTTAGAATTAGTGCATTTGGATGTGTGTGGTCTGATGTCAATAGGATCAATTGTAGGAAGTGTGTCCTATGTTTCTTTCATTGATGATTATTTTTTAAAGACCAAGGATGAGGTCTTTAGCAAGTTTCAAGAGTTCAAAGCTTTATTTGAGGGCCAAACAAGGAAGAAGATCAAGGTCTTGAGATTGGACAATGTGGGAAAGTATACCTCCAAGGAGTTTGAAGGTTTCTATAAGGAAGCAAGGATAAAGAGGGAGTTGACAGTTTCATACAAACTGCAACAAAATGAGGTTGCAAAACAAAAGAATTGATCAATCATACAACCTGCTAAGGCCATGATTCATGGCCTACACTTGCCAATGTTTATTTGGGTAGAAGCATGTCTTATAGCAATCTACATCCAAAATAGGTGTCATCATAGGATTTTGGGGGACAAAATACTAAAGGCATTTAGTGTTGTGAAGCCGGAACTGAGTCATTTCCGCATCTTTGGTTGTCTAGTATATTTCTATATACCTGTAGAGAAAAGGACAAAATTGGAACCTTCTAGTAGGAAGGGTTTATTTGTAGGTTATAGTGAGACTTAAAAGGCAAAGTCTAAATTCCAAAGCTAAGGAAAAATGTAGTCAACCAGGATGTCAAGTTTGAGGAAGACTCTACATCCAAAAAATCTCAAGAATTCATTCTAGTAATAGAAGATGAGAAGGAAGCTTTGAAGGTTGATCTCCAAAGTTTTCAATTTAGGACAGCAGCCTTCAAGTGAGGAGGGAGAAACTTCAACCTATTTTTCTTCTTCTATTAGGAGACCTCAATGATTTGATGTGATGTCCCTTTCTAGAACATTCCTGATTTTCGCCCTAAAACAATAATTTCAACTTAAAATGAAAATTGCATTACATTTATAAATATAACTTTATCTAAAATGATGATATTTATTATAATATTTAGATTTATAACTTATGCAATAATTCTGAAAATAAAACTTATCTTGATTTTCTACAATAATTCTCCTTCAAAATGTGATGATAATGGCTTTGTCAAATATTATGAATTTATCCCTAACTCAGCAGTGGCAATATCAAGGGTTTTTGTCTTGCCGAGTATTCAAGGGTTTTCGTCCTTAAAACTCTTAGTCCACCTTGGAGGATTTCCAGCCTCCTTGGGTTTTTGTCCAAACTTGATAAGAGAAATAAGGGTTTTTGTCCTTATCTCCTGTGAACTTGGACGGGTTTTCATCCTCCCTATTTTTAAGACACTTCCTCAAATTCAAGACTGATTGCTTGATGTATTGATAGACTTATTGCTGGTTGCTTGATTGATCTTGTTGATATTTTGATATTTTGATTTCTTGATGGATAGATGAGTGATGATTGCTGATTGAATGTCAATGAACTGATTTAACCTTTATATCCATTTCTTGAAGGAGTCACCACCCTTCACAATAAATGAGTTACCACCCTTCATTGCTATTTCAGAATAGTAATTTATTTCCAAATTGATTGATTGATTCATTTCCAATTGATGATTTCTCCACAAGGAAATGATATCCCTTCTATATCTTATTATTGAGTGAGTCACAACCTTTCATATTTGAAGGAGTCACAACTTTTCACATTAGGAGTCACATAATATTTATTCTTAATTGTTTTCTTCATCCCTTCTTTTCATGGAATGATCCCTCCTTTATACCTTATAGGTGAAAGAGTCACCATCTTTCACCATTGCTACCCTTGGAAAATATAATTTAATTTTCATTACACTCTTTTGCTGGCACTTCCTTATGAATATTGCTGGCACCTCCTTGCATTGGTTTTTATGATATCACCTAGTCAATGATTTAATATGCAGCGATCTGGGCATTTTGGCAGGGCATGACATTTGAACAAACATTGAGGGATGCTCAGAAGCATGTTGAGGCTCCTAGAAGCACATTCAGGGAGAGTAGGCCTCCTAAGAAGTTTCCTAACTAACTAGCATTGATGAGTAACATCATTGAGCCTTCCAGCCTCCAGGAAGCAGTGGATCAGCAGTTAGCAGATATTATGACCAAACCCTTAGCAAAAAGGAAGTTTGAAGCATGCAAAGACAAACTTAGATTGATGCAAAATTCCTTCTTTGCTAAGAGGGGGTGTTGAGTTATTTCTAATTTGTAATTCACTTTGGTAATTAGAGTGAAAGTCTTTTATTAGTTTATTAAGTCTAATAAAGTGTAGATAACCACTAATGATTTAGACTCATCTTCCAAGTCATCTCTTGTGTGAGATAAGAATTCTATTTTAGAAGATTAGATATATTTAACTGAATAGTATAAAGATAGATTCAAGATAGAACTTCAATAACTCAGTACAGCGTAATAATTCTGTGCAGCTGTAGTTGACAGGTGTGGAGGTTTTGTTGTAAGCTTTAGAAGGAATGAAAAGCAGAATTCAAGGTGTAAATTGTTGTGTACTTGTGTTCATTTCCCCAGTTTGAGTTTTAATGTTTTGTATAATTAATTTAATTTTTAAACATTAGAAAATTAGTTACCATGATTGGAATTTTAATAAAGACTACGCCTTTGACAACTATTGTAATATGCAGTTAAACACTGGGGTTTAGAGTCTTCTCTGGTATTTCTGGTGTAACAATTTGCAGACACTTGTTTTCCTTTGTGGGCAATTTACCTTTTTGTAGAATCCGAAGCTTCATTTCTGCTGAAAATTAGAAACCTGTTAGACTAGTCAACATAGCCAAATAGAACGATGTTGTATTCTCTTTTCAGTTGTTTTAATTTAATCTAGTAGCTTTTTGCCTTGTCAGAAAAATATAACTACAATATTATTAACTAGCAAACCCACAACAAGCCACAAGACAAGTTCAAATTCATTTAAATTTTAGACCTGATTCTATAATACATATTGTCGGAACTTGGTAAGGAAATATGTACAGGCTTTTAGCAGTAAGCATAGATTTTTCCTACAGCAGGATTATGAATTCAAAAGAACATTGTTCAAACTATATGGGTAAATAAAAAAATTCTGAATTTTTTGTCTAGCTGAAAAATTCCAAAACTTCTATACAACTTGCAAACAATTTTTTGTCTTTTTACCTGCTCTAATTTACCATGCATATGTGCTATTAATATTGAAGCCATGTCCTATTGAACAAATAGGCAGCAAGTTAAAAACACAGGTTGATACAAATATGCTATTTTCTTCAGATATTAAACATGGGAACAAATGATCTAAATCATTGTTCAAATAACAGCAAAACTTGCATCGTTCTTGAATTTGAATAAAATATTAAACCAAGATGTAGAAATCAAATGAAGCAAATACAAAATCAATTAGAGACATCAATGATAATAAACACAAAGGCCATTGGAATTTTGATTACATACCTATTTTCTCCATACGTATTGGCTGAACAGATTTCAAATTCTGCTGGCCTGAAAGGAAGAGAGATGCTCTTTTGCACAGTATCCGTGTTGACATTATTAGGGTCCAAAAGTGAAGCACCAGAGCTCTCATCTTGCAGCACAGAAGCAGTTTCTCCTGCTGGATGTGAGAAGCCTTTGACTTTTACAACTACCTTTCCAAATTTATCATCTTTTATTTCAGAGATAGAGTCACTGGTTCTCTTGACTATTTTATCAAGAATTTTGGTAGGTCTGACATCTTTCTCACTACTAGAGCTCGACCAGGAATCTGAATCACCATCTGAGTGATTGTGTGGTGAAATTGCGGGAATATAGGGAGGATGTGGCTCCAGTTTATGCAGCAGTAATGCAGTGGAGGGTAAAGAATTTTTTTCTGGATCCAACTTATATTCCATCAAATTAACAGGCACACCCATTTTTTCATTCTTATCTAAATCAGGCGTTTCATTTTCATTTACTGCGTTTTCGATTCTGGTTGAAGTACTTGAAGTTGAAATACTTTGAATTGCAGGTGAAGCAATTTCAGTTCTAAAATATTCTACATCGATCTCATGTAGCTTATCATCCTTATCTTGCTCAGGTAAACTTGCACAAGTCTCATTTGGAATATTCAATGTTATTCCAGCATTAGATAACCCTTGCACCAGATTACCATCACTGATTAGTGCTCCATCATGTGCTCTATGCTTTTGTCCTAAAGAATAATGTGCCTTGAAAAGATCACCAGAATCATCACCTTCATCGCTATCCCCATCATCAAATAGCCCTTTTTGAAATAGTGAGAGACTTTCCTTCAAAGAATAATTACCATGATTTGGTTTGTCAACGTAATCATTTGTATACAATGTTTGGTCAGGATTTTCCACTGCTGAAAATTGAATTTTATCCTCTGTAGAAACTTGAATACTAGTTGGGATTCCATCTGTAGTTGGGATCATTCCATCTGACAGGTTACATTCAATTTGATTAAAACTTGTACTCATGTTTGAAGATGTTACAACATCGTCTTTATTTGATTCTGAAAGAGTGCCAAATAGTCTATCTGGTACAGAAGGTTGTGACCAGACATTAACAGATTCAACTGGACCAGAGAAGACCAACTCATCTTCATCATCAAAAAGACCTCCTGAAAATAATGTTTCCTGAAGGTGCCTGCTGAAACTGCTTGAACCAGAAAAATCATTATGAGGTTTGTAATTTATTATATCTCTTTCTCCATCTCTGCTTGTACTTTTGTGGACTGTTTTCTCATTATCATCTTTATGCATGGAATTCTGTAAATTTGCAGTTGGTACTGACATTAAATTATCAGATTCTTGTGTAAGAGAAGAACTGCACTCTTCCTCATTAACAAATGAGCATCCTGAAATAACTGCTGCATTTACTATTTTGCTTATTGAACTAAAACTTGAATCAGGTTCAAGTGTATCAGTTTTAACTTGAGTAGATGTGTTTTGTTCAGACTGTGATGAAACTCTCAATTGTGGCTTTTGATTTGACTTAGCAAATTCTTCAGTCTGATGAATATCAACAGGTTGTGACATTGATTGAAAATATTTATTTTGACTAGAGGTGGCCATCTCATCTCCACCATCAAAAAGGCTATCTGTGTTAACTATGCTGCTAAAACTGCTTTGATCAAGCCTGTCTATAGCACCTGGAAAAAATTTCAATATGTTCCTTTGAAAGGCAGCTGCTGGAAGTTCCTGACTAGTAACAGTGGGTTTGGCAAACATATCTCCAATAAACTGCAGCAAAGAGATTTTCTACTCAGAAGGGACAAACATGGACACAGTTTCCAAAAAAATACTTACCATGGAAAAAAATTAAATTCACATTTATTTAAAACAACTACAGACAAATCTTTGCAGCTTTTAACAGTGGCCATTCCTCTCTCCTTATCTTTCAAAAATAAATTTTAAATAAAATTCTTGTATGAGGAACACAAAAATATAGTCAGCATACCCCGAGGGTGAAACACCCCCTTCCTATCCCCAAAGAACAGTAAAAAGGGGGGACACCTCCACCATTTGGGGCATTCCCACACATAGGAAACCTCAAGGAGGCACCCTGCCATCTGTAGCATCCCTCAGGATGTCTCTCACAGCTGTCACCTGTTAACAGATGCAGAAAAACACTTAAAATTTAAAAAAGAGCTAAATGATAATAGTGTAGCCCACCAAGGCCCTCCACCCTAATGCAACCCCTAAAATTGTCTAAATCCTATGGCCATTATTGAGCTTGTTGCTCGATCCAGCTATCGGCTTATTGTTTTGGCATTTTGATGTAGGTTTAATACTCAGCTTTGGTTTGTAACTCTATAGTTCGTATTTTTATTCATAAACGTTATGAATATCATATTATCAGATAGATCATTAGATCAATAAATTCTCATATGAAATTCAGCACTTTGTATTTAATTGTAAAATTTCAGCTTATTTTGTTTGTTTAAGTTATTTTCTCACCATCCACAAAATCCGGAAAATTTTTCTTCATTCCTGAAACTTGGAGAAAAACTGGATACAGTCCACATTCGATGAAACTAACCTACAGGAAACTGCATCATAGAGATTTTCCATTGAGAATCACAGACATAGACACACTTTCCAATCATTGAAAACATTTTTTTCTGCTCTACAAAGAGCATTGAATGACTCACCACATGTTTAACCATCCCATGGGCTATTAGGCAATTATTCCATGATGGATAGTTTAAGCTGGCAATCTTTCATGAGTGCCATGGGGCCTTGTCCACATAACTGGATTCCTTCTGAACCACATATTTCAAGGGGCTTGCCAATTTGTCTAATTGGAAAATGACACTGAAAGTAGGCTTCAGACGTGTGCTATAGTAAGTTTAATATTAGATCAAGGGATCAATGTAACACAATGGATTTCTACAATGGTTTCTGTATATCTAGAAAATATTGACAAGAAAATTACAAACAGACGAGGATATGAACCATCATCAAGCAGGTTAACAAGGTATAGAAGTGAAGCCTTTTCAGATCACTGTTACACAGGGGCAACCCCACCACCCCCTAACTTTCACTGTATCCCTGTACCTCCTTCTGTTTCCAGTCCAAGGGGACAGCCAAGGACATCCCCTGCCAGTTAAAAATACAGGAAGTCTCGTGTGTGCCCTACATCCGGGGAGCATCTAACTGTCCCCATAACATCTGATTTTTTATTAAATCTTTAGAAACCATTCAAACTTTCAAAAACAAGAATACCTGAAAGGTCGAATAGCCCAGATGAGGTACAACTGTAGGAGGTGTAGTTGTTGTATATTTTTTATCTATAAATCTTATTGCTATGTCTATTGTTGGACGTTTTGTCATTTTGTAGCCTTAGGGCCATTTGTCATTTTGAAAACAATGAAAGTTTTATTGCTGATATACTTTGATGCTGTAGAATTCAGGTACACAATTGATCTTGCATCACCAAAAACATTAATAGGTTGTATACATATAAATAATTAGTTCTTTTGGTTTTTGTTGTTTTAGTCTAGAAGACTTTTGTCAAACATGCATATTCAGAAGGCTACACAGGTTGCTATAGATTAGGCACAGGTTGCGACAAATTGGATACAGGTTACCTGTAGGTGTTCTAGGCCACAGACCTAACTGTAACTATGGTACAGGTCAATTACAAGGTGCCTACAAGTACCCTATGGGAATAGCTGTTGAATCTTGCACCTACATGGTAAAAGGTCTATTGAGAAACAGGTTTTTTCAACTTCCTTCTGGTCCTTGGGTAACTTTATTCTTGCGGAATTGGTACTGAAACAATTTTTCATCGCTTTCACCATTAAGATAAACATCAAAATGAATATGTTGTTACTATAAGTGATTTTTAGAGTTGTAAATCCATTTCTTCACTTGCTTCTGGGCAGTTTGACTAACAATATTATGAGGATCACAGACAATGATGTAGGTAGTTTTATTTCCTTTCAGAAACCGTTTAACTTCCCAGAAAGGGGTTGTGATTTGTCTTTTTCTGTTCTGGTAATTCTGCAATTAAGGAATTCCTCTGCAATACTTCTACTCCATAACACAGTTAGATTAGCATACAACTATTTGCCACGTTGTCAACAAGATGCAAACATGTCCATGGCATATAAAACAACAAGAGCACAGACAATGGATTTAAAGCTTACAGTTCCAATGGATGATGATGCAACAGTGATGATGTTGTCAGTCTGAACATCCTCAGGAATCTTTTCTACTGCTCTCAGGGCACTTGAAACATCTGAATTCTTCCCAGGAGCATTTGGAGATCCATTCCTATCATCAAACTTCACCAGTCACAATTTAGCGCTCTTGTTATATATCCATTCATTTTTATGCATGCATGTAAATATGTGTGTGTGTGTGTATACATGTATATGCATATACATATATGTATATATATGTGTGTATGCGTATATAAATTATTAAATACATTTCTATATGTGTGCACACACAAAAACATATGCACATGTGTGTGCATGAGCATACTTATGCATACATTTGGTTGTTTATATCCATATATATCTACAATGAAAACATGTGTAAGGAGCATGAAAACTAGTCGATAGAGAACTTCAATCCTCAAGTTAAACAAGATAAACATAGAATACAACAGTTCAGAAAAAAAAAAAATCATGAGGGATGACATGCTGGTAGGCAGAGTAAACTAAGGAAGCATATTATGTTTGAAAAGCTGAAAGGTCAGGAGAATCAGACACCAAAAAAATGCTGCAATATGGATTTCAAAGAATTGAAGCATAACAAAAGAAGAATGCAAAGTTTTCCAGTTAAGTAAATGGATGTATGTTACAATCTAAGTTACTAAATACAATTGTCATTCTGAAGCCATTGCAATTTGCCATATTGGTATCAACTATCAAGAATATCAACATTAAAATGCAATTGAAGCCATTGCAATTCTAGACTACACAATGTACTAATAACACCAGCAAACAAAGAGGGAGTGTAAAGGAAACAAAAATACCAATATGTTATATAGAATGAAAATCTCTAAAACAGAGAAATACATTCATGTTCAAAATGGCACCATTTCACATGACATGCTTTTACAAACAGGTCAGTAAGATTTAAAAAGAAAAATTGGACTTGTATGCATAGTAGGCAAAAAAAGCGGCAAAAGAATGTGAGTTCTTCTGCATAATCACCTAACAGACCCCAGACTGTGCCGAGTCAAACTAGCACACCAGGTCTTTGGAATACCCAACCAACAGCAGTCAAACTTGTATTACCTAAATTGCAGGTTTTGGAAAAAACTGGAATGCAATTGCCAGGTTTTCAAAAAAATCCCTTAGTTTTACTTTTAAGTTTCTTGTTTATTATAAACACCTGATTTTTCAGTTTTTGATTCATTTTTTCGACTTCAAACTCCAGGATAAAAAAAATTCAGACTTACACAAGGCAAAGACAGACAACTTAATTGAGGGATCTTCATAAACAAGTCAGGGCACACCTTCAGCATTGCAGATTTACACTCATTTCACTTATTTTCAAGCTGCAATGTGAAAGAGGTAAGGGCTTTTTCAGACTTCCTTGTTTTAGTTTAACAGTTTAACCATAGTTTACATACTCAGAATCGGAGAGTACTTGGCAAGCCCAAAAATTTTGACTCGTGAAAAACTCAGCAAATACTTGACAAATACTCGGCAAATACTCGGCAGATGTGTGTGGATATTTATGTATGTGTATACTCAGTACTGCACTGTGCACACATACATATCTATAAACATACACAGGATGCCAAGTTTGCATGCATTTACACACACAAACACGCCAAGTTTGTGGGTTTTTTGTGAGCTACTGGTGATAACTCGATAATTTGACGGGAGAAAATCCATCTGCATACTGCCTGCGAGTAAAAGCAGAAATTACTCAGCATGCAAATTTTTTGGAGATTACTCGGCTACTTGGAGAGTAATCGGCGAGTATGTAAACTATGAGTTTAACCATTAATGAATGGTTTTTAACCCTGTGTTCTAGACCCTTAACTCTGATATCTTGTTTTAGGGTTAGGTTTACTGTTTTTTTTTAACTAAGCACTTTTATTTTTATGATAGACATAACCTTAACCGTAAACTATTTTTTTAGTTTAGTGTTATGGTTAGGATTTTATTTTTTATTTTTTAATGTTTAGTTATATGTAATTTTTTAATATTTTTTATTAACCCTAGATAATTACTCATCATAACATGTTTTTCATTCCTTCAAAAAGCATAAAAGGAAACCTCCACATGATATAACTTACAGTTGCACAGAAACCAATTATATGTTAAATTCATTTTTCCATCCATTTGGAAAACTTAGTCTTTCAGTCCTTTGGAAGACAATATGAATGAAAACAATTACAATCTTCTAGTTTGCTCCTATCTTTATACTAATTCAGCTAAAAATCTGATCTTCCAAAATAGAAATATTATCCCATACAGGAGATGACTTGGAAGATAAGTCTAAATCATTAGTGATCATCTACAATTCATTAGACTTATTGAGCTAAATAAAAGACTTTTACTTTAATCGCTAAAGTGAAATACAAAATAGACTAACTCAAAACACTTGAACTTTCCCTACATGTTCACACCAAACCTGTGCAAAAGTTCCTATCCAAGCTAAAAAACTCTTAACACTTTACTTACATTGAAGGCTCAATGACAGCCATAAAACTTCCTGCAGGGGTGGAATTCTAGTGTTCTCTTATACAATTTAAACTTGATCACTACAATCCCAAAGCAGCTGAGTAGTGTTGCATACAATAATGGAACAATCTATTGAGTGTCTATGCATCTGACTCAATAAGTAATGAGAATTGTTAAATATCATACGATTTGTCCCAGATCTCTATCTCCTGTTCAGGCCATTTAAGAGTAGATTCTAAGAGATTCTTTTGCTCAGGCCATTTATGAAGAGCACACAGGAAATACTGAGAGGGGTAGGTGGGGTGAATCAGTATTTCAAAACTTTTTAAAACTTTAAACCATATGTAAATCAGAAATCAGATCATTGAAAGCAACAAAAAAAATAACATAAACACCATGGAAAGATGAACACCATTTTTCACGTGGAAAACCCTTTCGGGTAAAAAACCACGGCAAGATATTGCTTTTATTTATTTCCAAAGGGCACCAACCCTGATTACATAAGTGAGCACCAACTCACTGGAAGCACCAACTTCCACGAAGCACCAACTTCGATTTCATTTAGTGAGCACCAACCCACTGAGAGCGCCAACCCTCCTTCAAAGCACCAACTCCAGTGGCTGAAGCACCAACTCTAGACTTCGAATACGATACTGCAAAACACTGGTTCAAGCAATGCCTTCACATGAACTGTGAGGCTCTCAACCATTCACACTGTCCAAAACAAAAGATCACTTACAAAACTGCACTCTCACACAAACCGAATCTCCTTCAAACTGAACACAAACTCAGATATTTTTTTTAACAAAACTTCAAGCACTTAACCTTTCCCAACACTTTCTTACAAGAACAGAAAACTCCTTCAAGGTGCATTTAATCACAGACTGAGCATTGCATCAATCTGATTACAAACACAAACTGGGCTCTGCGTTGACACACTTGCAGAATATGATCTCATTATCTGATTTATTCACTGAATAATGAACTCATATAACAGACTAAATTGCTGGTAACAAAGATGTTCATGTACAGGGAAAGCTGAATGAATTGCACCTCAAATACTGCTCAGAAAATTGCTGCATACTCAGTACTCAAAAACATACAAAGTTGATAGCATATATCCATGATAATGCTGCAAACACCATATGCAAGACAACCACCGAAATAGAAGCCACTAAGAAGACTTGACTGTAGATATCTTTCACTCTAAAGCTTGATTGTATTTATCAGAAAGAAAGAAATAGTTCTACGAAAATCTTTTATTCACAACAACCATAACTCCTTGGTCACACACCTAACCATAAGCATATATCCTCACTCACCAACTCAAACACATCAATCAATCAGCATACTTAACTTTCTTCAAATGCCTGAAATCTTTCTCATACTAACCATATATTATCAATCCCGCCTGAGCATATCCACGAACCTGTTCACCAACAGAGCATGCGCAAGCAGCACTCTCTACACACAAACGTTCCATACTACTTAACCACAAGCATCTTATACTAATAAGAGAACAAAGGCCCTGTCCCTTTTTTTTTCTTTTCTTTTTTTGGTTAATTCTCCACATCCTGCTTGATATACCTATGAGAGGATATCAATGGTCTCCTTTTAATAACATCCATAGACTCAAGCATCACACCCAACTCTCACCAACTCCACATTCCTTTTTCATTCCACAATATCATTTTTTTTTAATAAAAACTACCACTCCAGCAATCGTCAGAAGTATTTCCTAAAAAAAAACTTTTACCAGGAAAAACTCGTCATAAGTAAAGAACCATTTCAATGAGAAGATGCCATCATAAAGAATGAAGGAAACAATGCCAAAAATAGGAGCCGTTTTTAAGAGCCGTCCAGTAAAGAGCACATCCTCCTTTTTTAATGCTATCCAAAACTAAATGAATGCGTTTCTATTAATTGCTGTCAGAATTTAATTCAGACATCCACGATTTCACCTCATCAAATATATTGATTGATTTATAGAAGGCACAATATCACTGCGTCCCTTAATAAATTTGAAGCTGTCACAAAAGAAGAAACCACTTTTGAATGCAGTCAGAACCGTTACTCTTGCACAGGAACATGTCTTCATGCACGACTTCATCAACAGGAAGAACTGTCTACGCCAAGGACAATTTACTTAAAAAATAAATGCCAAAGAGAACGCATTTATCTTCAATATAGAAAATAGTATAAGGAATTGTCAGACATTTCTTTTTTTTTTAAATTCTTCCATAAGTGCATCTCCAGAACACACAGAAATAACTGCTTCAAATATTCCCGTCAAAAATAGAAGATACTAAAACCTCCAGGGAGAGATTCTCCTTATCTACAGCTCTAACGATTTCTCCTTAAAGAGCCGACGCACTTCACAGAATACACTAAGTCTGGAGCCGTCATCATCAAAAATAAATTCAATATAAAAACTCTTCAACAGGAATTAAATCGATGACAAAAATGAAGTCGTTTTTAAACTTCAGCCAGACAAGAGGCATTTCAAATAAAACCACCTCATCAAGAACACGTCTCTGCTATTCATATTTCCGCCTTGCCAAATAGTATTTGAATAAACTTAAAGACTCTTGAAGCCGTCCACTTTTTTGAAGCCCACGTAGCTCCTTATAAAGTTCCTTGTCATTTTCAAAGAGAACAAAACATAGCCACGTCCATAAATATAAGCCACCTCAATAAAAGAATCGAACCACAAAGAGAGTATTTTCTGTCAGCATAAAGAGTTAGACTTTTCAACTTCCTGTGCCACCTCATCCTTAGATAGATTGAATTTGTCTCATTCAACAAGGAACAAAAGCTTTATGAATTTTTCAACAAACCAAAGCCAACGCACCAAAAGAGCTCATATAAGACAAATTAATGCCACCTCAACAGCATAAAAGATTGTTCTTTTTAGAACATAGAAGAGAGCTCATATAAGACAAATTGATGTCACCTCATCAGCATAGAAGACTGTTCAAAGCAGACATAATGCTGATATGGCATGAGATGCTGACACAACAGACAGCCAGACAGCTGAAGCACATGACCAAGCAGGTCAAGCACCTCAAGCACCTCAAGCAGACAAGCAGGTAGCTCAACCTTGAGCTCAATGACAAACTTATTCCAACAATTTAAGAGTGGATTCTAAGAGATTCCTCTAAGGATCGCAAGATAAGCTACAAACCCTAGCATGTGTTTGCATCAACAGCTCTATTACTTTTTGAAATATATGAATATAAATAGAAACAAACATTACATGAGAGGGAAATCAAGACAGTTTACTATCATGTTTTGGACTTGTCACATACAGTTTTTAGAATTTAAAAAACAACTAGAAGAACCTCCACAATTTCCTAATTAATGATGTAAACATATGTAATCCATTTAAAGGTAAATCAAACTACTCATACCTGAGACTGTCAATGGCGACAACATCCGTACTGATGAGGCTATCACCAATGTTGCCAATGTAGCTAGAAGTACTATTCAAATTTGAAAAACCGTCATTATCTGCAAATGAAAAAACAAGTGAGAGAAAAGCAATTAAGACAGATTGATTTTAAAATATTCCAATACCACAGTAGTGAGATTTTCCAAAAATAAAATTACTAAAAATTACATGTCTCCTGGGTCTATTGTCTCCATCATGGAACAGAGAGCACAACAAACATTAGCCAATACGCCATGAGCATGCACACAAATAAATAGTGTGCATAAACTTAAATGTACATAAGCATTAAATAAATGCTGTCTTCCTTAAAAAAAAATGGGGCATTCCCGAAATGGATAAATGTTGCACTCTCAAGGTAAATAAACAAATCCAAAATGCTCAAATGACTTAAATATACATAAGCATAAAATAAATGTGGTCTTCTTTAAAATGGGGCATTCCTGAATTGGATAAATGATGCACTCTCAAGGTATATGAAACAAATCAAAATGTTCAAATATTTGGAACAGATACACTTAAAGCCATACATAAGAACCCTCAAAAACTGATTGTTGACCTAGCAAAATCCATGGGCAATGATAAGGGATTTAATATCCTCTCATTTCAGGGAAATCTATCTACAGGTTACCTAAAAGCTTTAGGAAACCCAAATTTAATCTACTCTATGAAAATTAAATTAATTTAAAGGAATTTCCCAAGTCCTCAAATAAAATTAAAAAATGGTTTCTTTTCTTCAGAGATTTAATTGGAAATATGAATGTGAAAATTTAATCTCCTGAGACCTGTTTGACTCTTCTATGAATGCAATTACAGTTTTTAGTAAAAATGGCAAATGTCCATATTTATCACAACCTGTCTAGGGTTTAAATGAATTATTTAACTTACACTGAACACAGTTAAAAGTAAAACAATGATAACTCAATTCCTTTGTTATTAGAAAAAAATTGAAATGCTCAGACGTGAAGGCTTACATAAGGAAATCATGTGGTAAAAAATATTATATAATTAATCTTTCAAACTTATTACAATTTCAATACAGCCTAGAACAACATTTACAGTATATCGCAATTGTTCACCCAAAAAATAGACAGCAGAAAAAGAAGCCGGCCCCTTTGTAATAAATTCTCCAATAAGTCTCCATTTGCATCTTCCTCTATTTTTTCATACAAAGCCTATTGATTTATAATGTCTTAAACAAAAAATCCTCAGGAAGAGGAAACCAAAGAGTTCAACAGCAATTCTTCTCATTTCACAGGGAAAGACAAAACCATAGCTCAATTTTCAAATTCCAACATATAACTTTCAAATTTAAAAATTATTAAAAAAAAAAAAAAAATCCTCTTTTTAAATTCCACATCCCCGGGCAATTTGAGAGGGAAAGCAGACAGAATTGTATGCACAGTCAAAGTGAGCAAAGTTGATGGTAACTACAATGCATTCCTCAGGAGACAAGTCTGCAAATTTATGCAGCAGTTCTAGCTATTTCATTTCCATTTTTACCTCTTAGCTCTTTCCACCTTCAACAGTGGCTCAATGGCATAGTCTCTCAATGCACACTGCCCCTAACTCTGTCAATCATGTAAGACAACAACCTTAGAGGTAATCTTCCTAATAAATTCTAGGTAACGACTTTCTGAGAGTTGATTGGCACTGTCAGATGACAAGATCCACCAAAACTAGACACACAACTCAATAACACGGCATTCAAATACATCCCGAGGGTGTACAAGATCTGAACATGTGTTTGCATCTCACAACATGACTCAAACGGGCTGAGGAATTGAAGCTTTCAATAATGTACGCAAGTATGCATAATCCTTGACATTTTGTGTATCCAACACCCTACAAGATTTTAAAGCTTCGTGCCTGTGAAGAGCATGCAGAATGGTGAATTAGGCAAGCCAGTGTGAAAACAATTACCACAGAAGAACTGACTTTGTACAGGGAAGCTGCAGGATGGTAACAGCTAATAGCATTGTGCACTTTACTAAAATCTCACTGTGAAAAGATCATTGATAATATAGTAAAGTAAAACAAGAGGAAAGGTTGGGGCAGTAACACTTTTAACTATTTCCCATACCAGAACTGGTGAATGATAGGTAGAGCACTCCAAACATGATGTTTATGGAGGTGCCTAATGATGTCACTTGTCACAATTGCCCATCATGAACCTGCAAATTTCAAAAAAAATCCACTAAAGTGGGTGCAGTGTTGCAATTTATTGTCACTTGGGAAAGCAGTGCAAATTCTTGGATGAGAAAGATATATGCCCTTCTGCACTGATTTAATTTCAAGGATCATTCTTTCATGGTTTTCTACCTTGCAAAACAATCTAGAGACTTAGAAAACATAGAAATAATAAGCAAAACAAAAAAAACATATATATATATAGGAGATAAAACGAAAGGAGATGAGCAATGGTAATCAAATAACCGACTCTTAGGAGCCTTATCATGCATTATCAATACTTAGTTTGTCCAAATAAGGAGGTGACCCCAATGTTTTAGATTTGGGTGCAGTGAAAACTCTTGTCAGCCTCATTAGAATTTGGCTTCCTAACAAAACACAAGCATCAATACATCATGTATAAATTATGTAGCTGCATATAACAAATGACAGCAATTGTCAAATTATTAATTTCAGTGTATAGTTCTACACTACAAGACTTGATTAGAAGAATCGTTTCCATGTAGGGCATTTGCACAAGGAAAAAGAAAACATGTTGAAATGTCTTCACAAGTCAATTATTTCCAAATCTTTCTATTTTACATGACAGCTATGTTGGAAAATTGTTGTCATTGATGTCAAAGGTGGTTTGCTGTAGTTTGGCGGCCCCAAAAATTATTAATTCATTCATATCTTGGTTGTCGCCCCTCCCCCACGCCCTCCACCCCCCATTGGAGTTAAAAATAAAAATTTAAAATAAATTTTTGAAGGAGTTTCTTGCCTAGGCCAACCCTTCCTAGGTAGGCACCTATTTTAGGGCTGTTTGCTTTTAAAAATTAAAAAATTAAACTTATTTTTGGTGGCTGCTGGGCCGACCTGATTTTAGGCGCCCAAATTAATTATGAAAAGGTGCATATAAATTGAAGGGTTTAAAAATAAAATTAAAAGGAAATCTTGTTGAACCGACCTTCTTGAAGGGATATGACTATTGATTGAAAGTGCCTCTTAAAGATGTATAAATAGAAGGTTGTTGTGGATCATTTAGTGTAATGTCCCCTTCTCAGTCCTAAGCTTTCTAGTGACTGTTAGCCTATTTCTGGCATCCCGTAGACTAAACGAAGGCCTCTGTTGAAGGGATATGACTATTGATTGAAAGTGCCTCTTAAAGATGTATAAATAGAAGGTTGTTGTGGATCATTTAGTGTAATGTCCCCTTCTCAGTCCTAAGCTTTCTAGTGACCGTTAGCCTATTTCCGACGTCCCATAGACTAAACGAAGGCATTTCAAGGGATTCCAAAATTCTTGGAGGATTCTTGCCAGCATTTTCAAGGTGCATTCAGAGAGGGTTGCCAGAGTGTTTTTTGGGTTTTTCTAGGTTTTCAGAGATCCTTAGTGGGCAATATTGCTATTTTAAGCACTTACTATTTTTAGTAAGTTTCAGTGAATCTCAATTTGGGCTAATGTGGCATTTGAACACACTATTTTTAGCAGTTCTCTATTTTTAGTAAGTGCTATTTTAGGCACTTGATCCTGGCAATAGTTCAATGCAAGGTTTCCAATTCTGGCAATAGTTGGCAGTTTCAGTTGGTTAGTCCTAATATTTTTGGTAGTGTATTCATCCACAATCTCTTGAGTTTGAAAAGGCAATATTATAACTTAAGTCATAAAGTTCAAAAATGAACCCCCTTGTACTTCCACGCCTAGGTTTGATGACTTAAGATGATTTTGAAAAGTGAACTTGCTCATTCTAAGGTGAACGCAAAAGTTGGAGGACTTAAGTGAAAATTAAAATAAAATATTATTTCCTTGAGATGGGCGTCCCATTTGAAGGGAAAAGGCATTCAAATTTTGGAGCCCTAATTTCTATTTAAACCCCCTCTTTGCTCTCATTTGGGTTATGCAAATTGAAGATAACAAAGTGTTGCTGAATTGGTGTCAGAATCCTTGGGCTTTGAGGACAAAAACCCTCAAGGTGACTCTAGTTTCGGAGTTGCAAGATACTCCCTAGTTGGACATAGGTGTGCCTTCATTGCAGGAGTCCCCATTGAGCTTATTGGTGATGGCTTTCGATTTGCTTTCAGTTTTGGCTTCATATGATGTTTTCTAGCTATGTATTTCTGGTGTGTTAACAATTTTTGCAAAGACTTGGAGTTTAAGAGTGGTTTTTTAAAGTTTCATACTTGCTGGTTGCATCTTTCATGCCTACGTTGTACCATCTGTTTGGCTCATACTGATTGGAGGATTTCTTCATTCATTTTGGGCATTGAGCCATTCTTCTTCTTTAGCTTGGGTGCCCCTTTGTTCCAACTTGCAGATTTTTTGGTTGAGATTCTGATTTTCTAGAGGTTATCGCCCCTCCTGTTGGTCGTACATCTTGGCCCTAGGGGGACGTGAGGGTGTAAAGAGCTTTCGCCTCCTTCTAGAAGCTGTTTGAGTGTTGTTTGGTGGTGCTCATTCCTCTATTTTGCATTGATATCAATCTGGAGGAGTTTCTTGCTGAATTGGGAGATGTTCTTGGGAGTCGTGCCCTGATTATGCTTGCTGTTCAAAGTTGTTACAGACCTGAACCTACTGCTGTTCAGTCCATTTTAAGGGCAGATCTAAGAGGAAGTTGCAAACAAATTATCATATTATTCATTTGGAGGTTGGGGCCTCCTAATTGAGGAGATCAAGAGTTTGGTGCCTCTTATTAGAAGAGATTGGCGTCTCTTGCTAGGTTGGTGCTCAATGGTGGGGATTGGAGTCTCCAATGGGTTGGTGCCTATGAAATTTGTAAGAAGATTTATACAAGCAATATTTTTCTGTGGTTTTCTCCCGTAAGGATTTCCACATAAAATTGTGTATTAAACATGTGTTCTTAATTGCTAGATCTTGCATGTATGTTATTGCTATGGATATTTAAGTTTTGAGGTAGTATTGTTGTGCTTGATTAAGTTGTGAAAAGAAAAGTTTGATCTATACTAATTCATCCCCCACCCCCCCTCTCAGTATAAGTTGTGTTTCATCAATAACTACACATTGAAAGTTCAAAAGCTTCACTAGAGACTCCTAGTGCATGTATGTTATGAAGAGCACACAGAAAATACTAAGAGTGGGGGGTGAATTAGTATTTTAGAACTTGAAACTTTAAAAACTTTAAGAACCAGCAATCAAAACAATAGGAACAAACACCCAGCAAGAAGAACATCAGTATTACATGGAAAGCCCTTCGGGTGAAAAACCACGGCAAAATCATTGCTTTCATTGACTTCAAAAGGGCACCAACCCAAGAGACTACAATCCCCAGATTACAAAAGTGAGCACCAACTCACTAGAAACACCAACTTCCTTGAAGCACCAACTCACTGTGAATTTTCACGACTCAACTCTACATCCTTGACTCCAACAATCTTCACTTCATCGTAATCTGTGAACGACTCAAGCTTGCATACATAATTGTTGTACAAACACTGAGTTTTTTGTATTCAAAATATTAACTTCATCTACAGCAGTACATAATACCTTCCCTTCATAACTTGCTCATACAAAGAAACATAGAACCAATCTTATCAAAACCAGCGGACCATGACTATCCAATACAGGAAGAATACCATACTCATGCAACACATCTCCCATCTAATTTGACCAAGGAAGAATGCTGACCTTACAATAGTAAAAACAGCTGAAGATTAATTATAGTGATCATAATATGTTTTCACATCACCTTGAAATGTATGATCTGCATTTGTTTTCCCCAAAAAACGCCATAAAGGCCTTTTTAAAGTGCTTTGACAGCTGCATAGAATTTTAAATTCTCATCACAGACTTACACGCACCCATGACACATATATAATTCGCTGAAAAAAAATTTCAAACTTAGTCTTCAAAAAAATGAAAATAAACTCCACGATGAATGAGATAAACCCATCATCAATGCTCAAGCCGCCTTCAATACTCAAGCCGCCCCATACAATGGAATCGGCAGATAATTCTAGAGCTGTCACCCAAAATGGAAACATCAGAGGTATTTCCTGAAGCCAACGCCCATCATGCAAACCATCACCCATTTGCAAGGCATTACAAAATAAATCACATTAAAAAGCAAAATCGCATCAAAAAATCTATTGCTACAAACCACCCACAAGCTCTTCTACTTCACCCAAAACCATGAAACAATCAGCCAATAAGCAAGCACTGTTCAAATCTCATTGAAGACGCTAATCATAAAAGGCAAATATCTGGGTTTGGTGAAGATCCCCAATCTTAGAAAGGTAAGCACGAGCTTGTCTAACATCTTCTGCATGGCGAGTATATGACCAAGAAACAAAATCAAAGTTGTTATGTTCTCTCCAAGATGAGGTGGCACGCTTGTCCACATCACTTACTGTAGGTAGATCAATATGGACTTGGGAATCATGCATTGTAAACAAGAATCAGTAAGAATAGCACTGTTTTTCACTAGACAGACCACATCTTTACCTTGTATTTTTGAAATCTCAAGTCACATAGATGTCATCTCACTTCCAGTGAAAAGGTAATGGCCAACAAATATTGTATCTCCTTGTTTCACTACATGGGCAAGTCCTCCAAAATTTATTGGAAGAATTTGGGATGAAGCTTCTTTGCTTGAATCTGAACTAAATGTCACAAAAGCATCAACCTCCAGCTCAATCGGTATCTCGTTCTTATTGACAACTTGCAACTCTAGACGCACTGTATCTAGCATCACCTCAAGTCAACATATGTACTTTAAGAAGATATTGACAACTTAAACATCCATAGCAATAACATGTTGAATATTTTTCCATTGATGTCAAAGGTACATGGTACAGTAGCATTTACTCGATTACTAGACTTATGTATATTAATAATATGCTAATAGGAATGAACTATAAATTTCAATATACATATATAATATGCAATTTATATTATTTTAAGAATGTGGAATGGACATCTAATGTAGATGTTGTTCCCTGGCAACGGCGCCAAATGTTTACTCGTTGAGTGCTACTTGTATTACAAAGTAAACTAATTTGCAGAATAACATTGAAGCATAGAAATCATTCATAGAACAATTGCACAAAAATAAGATTCAGATTATCATTAATATGGCTGCAATATTACAATTCATCACATCTGTGCTAGTCCTCGATTACAACACACTCGGCACTATAAATAGTTGGCCAACGTTGGTTGAGGATACCAACCGTCGGCAACTGCCCATGTACTAACTAATGACAATGACTAATTCCCGACAAAACATTATTCTTTTATTTTATTTATTCTATTTGCTAATTAACTAATTAAGCTGATTACATCATCCCCCCCTCAGGAAAAGTCGTCTTCCCAGACGAGTAATACAAAAACTGGGAGACCTTTACAAAGAAATTCAATGAGAGGAGGGTTGAGAGGACGTCCCTAGCGAAGTGGCCCCATTCGCTGCACTTCCGACATTGGATCATGGGCCGTCTTTGCCATCGTATTGTATCTTACTTCGTGGGGTACTATTGTTGCTCCTTTGGTTATTTCGGTACCCTCCAAGGCAAGCATTGGAATTGTTCTGTGATTTTGATGTTGTGTTTGGCAGTGTTGACAGTTCTCCACTTCTGCCTTTTAAGTTGTATGGGCATTCCTTGACAAAATGTCCCATCACTTGGCAAATATCACAAAATAACTTCTTCAAACAATTTGCTTTCATGTGACCTTCCCCATTGCAGTCCGTACATCACAGTTCTCTGGCCTCCTTCGTGCTCTCCTTATCGGCCTTCAATTCTTTCATCATTCTTAGCATATCTTTCTGGAGTGCTTGCACCGTTTTTGACTCACCGTCGATATTGTCCGTACTCTCCTCGCTGTTTGTCTTCCTTTTCCCTCAAGAAGTTTTATTTCGCTCTCAATATCGCCCGATTGTATGCTTCAGCATACAACAATGGAGGTATGACTTTCACTTTTTTCCTTAATGACAGCAGCAAGCCTTCGATGAACCACCTTTTCTTTAACCTATCAGTCGGCTGTGCCTCCAATTTCCCCAACAAATCTTTAAGTCTCTGATTATAGGTACTCACACTCTTGTGCTTCCCTTGCTTCGTATTGTAAATTTCTACTACAATCTCATTGTCATCCCTCAAGAGTTTGAACTCATTTTGGAATGCTTGCTTGAGTAATCTCCATGATGCCTTATGTACTTGGTCCAATTTTGAGTACCAATCAATGGCACTGTCTCTCAGTGTTGCTGGAAATGCTTTCAGCCAGTAATCCAGATCATCCTGTCTGTTGGCTACCCAAATCATCTCGCATGTTTTACAGTGGTGTATTGGATCTTCTAACCTGTTCCCCGAAAATTTCAGCAACTTCTACACTCTGCTAGCAGAGTCACCATCCTTCCCCAATGCCCTCCTTGTGTGTTGGACCTAACTAGACTTGTTCTCCCGCTACGTCCCGGTGCGTTACTTGCACTCTCGACCACGTACGAGTCTCTCCCACGTCTTTCGTCAACGTCCTCGACACCTTGAGTCTCTTGGAGTTCACTTCAGTACTCCCTCTGCCCTAGGGTCTTAGGTTCAAATCTTCCAGTCCTCAGCCCTTCGTCGTCATCTGCTATGGACAACTCCTGAATGTGTCAGATCTTGCTGTCGAGTTTTTTAATTAATTTGTTTTCATTTTCACTGATTTTATATCTTTCTACGTACAGAGTGTTGAAGGGTCCCTAGTCCCTTCCCTCAACAAAATTTTGATGTGCTCTTCCGATAGATTGGTCTATTTCCTCAAGATTTTCATGTGCTCTTCTAATGCTTTGGTTTATTTTAGTTAGGTCTTCATTAAATTCTTTATCAATTTGTCTTAGTCTTCGTCGCCGGTTTTCTTGCTCCTATAGCCTAAGTAATCACTGAACCTTCTCTTCTTGAGTTTTGTGCTCGATTGATACTAAATTCTTGTCTTTGTTAGGTTGTATGGGCATTAAAGGTTGTTCATGCGATCATTGGTTGCCAGGAGTACATCTTCAACTAGTGTCTCGTTCTTCCTCTTCCCGTTTGGTTCGCTCCTCGTACCGCTGCAATATTTGTTCCCTTTGGCTTTCCTAGTCACTCTCCGCCCAAAGGTCCTACAAGATGATGAAATGGCGGGCCAGCAATCTTGGCAAACGGTTGAGGAGATGGTCAACTTCGTCGTTCACTTGCAATATATCCCAGATGACTACCTAAGGGATCTCTTGTCGCAGAGCTTCCCTTCATATGTGGTCTCTTAGTGATATATCCTACATATTCACCAAATCTTGTGTCAACTCGTCTTCCCTTTCTTCATTACTTTCCACAAGCTCTTCCGCTGGTCGACCCATTACGCTGCCATCTTAGCATCAGGTGATTTCCCTGGTACACTTAGGCAATGACGCCAAATGTTTACTCGTCGAGTGCTACTTGTATTACAGAGTAAACTAATTTGCAAAATAACAATGAAGCATAGAAATCATTCACAGAACAATTGCACAGAAATAAGATTCAGATTATCATTCATATGGCTGCAATACTACAATTCATCACATATGTGCTAGTCCTCGATTACAACACACTCGGCACTATAAATAGTTGGTCGATGTCAATTGAGGATACCAACCGTCGGCAACTACCCGAGTACTAACTAATAATGAGGACTAATTCCCAACAAAACATTATTCTTTTATTTTATTTATTCTATTTGCTAATTAATAATTAAGCTGATTACACTGATTTCTCTGTATGATTGTATGCATCAAAATGGTCTCTCCTTAGTCGTGTCTAAATTAAACCTTCAAAGCATGCAAGTATCTTGGCTAGGTATCTAATACATCTCAAATATCATACAGCCTGAATAGATGATCAATTAGCCCTCTCAGGAGTGTCCTGATCTGCAACTTAGAATGTATTCACTTCTCAAATTTTGTTCAATGTCCTTTGCCATTAACTTTACTCCTTTTTATATCCACGTTAGGCTAAGAGTTACATCGCTTCAAGGTAGGCATTCAATTAGAAGACATGTCTCTTAATTAATTTAACTAATGTCTCTTTGTTAATTAAACTATCATTGTTTCCCTTAATCGACTAAGGGATAATTAATGTTTATTAATATTATCCCTTATTGTCATCACTATTTTGCCTTGGGAAAAATCGCTGCACTCTATTATGATCTATCCACTATGTTTTTAAGGAAGTTGTCCTTCTGATTCTTTGACTAGCGATTAATTACCTCATATATAATTTGTTAGCATAAATCACCCGACTTTGGGGTGGGATATCATAGTGTGTATAGTCTAAGCCTGCACTTCAAAGATGAAGTGTTTGCTATTGAGTTCGTTGACCACTCATGCCTCACTATTGCAGGTGTAGTGACGTGGTGGCCGCTTGCGGTTGCAGATTCCAAAAGCAGAGATGAGTGACAACTGCAGGCAGTAAGACTATTTACATTCGTTTAGGCTAAATGATACAAGAGGCCTTTGCGAGAGGCAAAGCTAGGCCTGCATCCACTAGGTCTTATGTTTATTTAATTTTTTGCTGCATAGTCTATCTTTAATTTTTATTTTTACGTTTTTTTTATTATTATTTTGTTTTTGTTTTTTAGAAAATTGAAGATGTTGTAAAGTCCCCTTTGGGGATAACTTTATATTTTGCCCTGAAATCACAATTCCAAATGTGATCCCAATGGCAGATTATAGTTAAAGGTATAATTCCCTACTTAAAATTGAGATGATGTAAATCTGGTTATGGAAACCTACAACCACGTTAGATAAATATGATAGGCATAATCCATGAAATACATTTAATTCTCGGTCTAAGAGAGATTATATATATCACTATAACAAGTCCCAAGGACTATGTGGGCTCAACCATAATGAGGACGTGATGAGGTGCCCCAAGTATCTTCTACCCTAGGCCCAACAGCAGGACCTTATCCTCTATGGCCTCATGTGGTCCTTAACCAATGGTCCTTAACCATCATCATGAGGTGCTGTACCTAGTGAGGGCTTTACACCGTTCTCCTCCATCATGCCAAACCTTCATCTTATGATTGAAGACCCTTCTTTATTTACTTCAACAATTGATTCAAGTGGGGATAGTAGGGGTTGCAATAGGGTGTCCTTGATCCTCCACCCTAGCCTCATGTGGTCCTTGACCGATGGTCCTTAACCATCATCATGAGGTGCCATACCTAGTGAGGAATTATTCACAGCTCTCCCTCCTTGCATAATAGGGTGTCCTTGATCCTCAACCCTAGGCCCAAGGCTAGGACCTTATCCTCCTTGGCCTCAAGTGGTCCTTAACCGATGGTCCTTAACCATCATCATGAGGTGGCATTCCTAGTGAGGAATCATTCACAGTTCCCCCTCCTTGCAGTCCTGCCTCATCCCTTCATGACCAATTATTGCCAAACCAGAATCATATCCCTGTTAATAATATCAATAAATATATGCTACATAATATGTCGTTATATCAGTGTTTAATATCTATATTTATCTAATAAAATAAGCATCATACCACAAGATTTGATTATGTTGTTACTCTGATTGAATTTGTTGTTTATGTGTAAGAGCTTATGTTGTTGGTCGATCACTTTTGTTGTTGTTTATTCACTGCAGATTATGTATATATAATACGTTTTATTCTTCCTATTTGATGCTTGGATTGTGAATGTATTTCTGAAGATGTTTTCCGACTTAATATTCAGAAGATAATGCTTCTTGCTGATTCGGTTCTATTTCAGAAGATACTGCTTAAAAAGAGATAAATAGATTAGATCAAATAAATCATTACTAATAAGGATTAATAATTGTTGAAAGCATCATTATTGCATAATCATATATATATAAGCTTACTTCCCTTATTGATTTATCATTTATCTTCATCTATCCTCCATTGAACTATCTTCTTCTTCATACATACTTTCCATATCAGACTTCTTATTTCTTCTTCCCAAATCTGAGTATTTCTTATTAATATATCTGCTGCTATGCTCAGGAAAGACTTCTGTTTCTGTCCTTATTCGCTGTTTATGTATATCTGTGTTTAAATCTGATTATATTCCATTCTGCTGCCTTTCTAAATGCAGATCATTATTTATATTTGAATGCCATTCCTTCCTATTCCCTTTCTAAACATTTCTTACCCCCTCTTTTATATCTTCTTGCCTCTATGAAGAGAGGCATCTCTTTTGAATAGACATAACCCTTGAAAATACACAACTTATTGTTACCACTCCCTAATGCTAATCGCTGCCCTTAAATTTACTTTAATTATCCTCCAATGCCACTGTATAAACTGCATTGCCTTTATAGACTCAAGCGCTGCCTTCAAACAGCATGATCACTGCATTTAACATGTTATAGATGCATTTTATATTGACTACTACTTTTAAAATATGCATCAATCTCTTTTCAAATGAGTTTTAACAGAAAGTACTCGCCGTTTTTTTGGCAAGTTTTTCAGAAAAACTCGGCCTCTTAGCAAAAATAAACATGCAGCCGGAATAAAGGCAATTTCAATTCATTTTTTGCGGTTTGTGTGGTTTTGAAGGTCTTAGTTTGGGCTTTGTCAGCATTATTTTTTTCCACTCAAAAAATCATGAAAATGAGGTGCCCCTCGACCCCGCTAGGGGCGTTGCCCCCAAACGCCCACGAGGGGCGTTGCCCCCAGAACCCCATGAGGGGCATTGCCCCTCGACCCCTCTGACACCCACAAGGGGCACTGCCCCTCGACCCCACTAGGAGCATTGCCCCGATACCCCCCATAAGGGGCACTGCCCCAAGACCCCATTGGGGGCATTAACCTCAAACTCCCATTGAATTCATTTGATTTTCTAAGTACTCTCCAAGTTTGCCTACAAGTCTTCATCTATAATATCGTCTAGTTGTACCTCTACCCTAGTTTTCACTAGACATGGGAAAGAGGAAGATGTAAATTTGTAAAATATATTAACATAGTATTTACTTTCTTTTTTACAAAAACAATTTGCTATTTTCATTTTCAGAATTCATCATCAAATTCCATATGAGGATGTTATTTGTACAATTTGTTTCAAATCAATCAAATACAACTAGACTCAGCTTGTTTCTTTTATGTACTCATTTATTGACTCATTGGATGCATCTCTATCATTGAATTTTGCAAAAAAAATGCATTTTTAGTGAAATTTAAGCAATTTTTTAAGTTGCTTTGAGTTTTTTCCGAACCGAAGTTTTGCTTGCCAGTACACAATTGAGTTTTCCAACTATGGGTGATTATACCCATTCATTTATCTTTAATTTGGCCGATTTAATTGTCATTAACTTGGGTGCTTTAATATTTGTATTTATGTTTTTACATATGAGTGTATTTTCATTTATATTAGTTTTATATATTTTATTTAATATTATGTTATAATGATTATCATAATATTTAAATTGTTAATTTGTATTATATTTTAATATTATATTGTTATTTATTATTTTGTGCCTGTTTTATAGTTTAGGTCAATTTTGTGGGCATGACAAATGTTAAGTTTTAAAAAGTGGCATTCATTTTGTATTTTTTATCTTTTTTTTATTAAAATTCAATATTTTAAAAAATTTAGTTTGGATTTTTAATCATTAACATATTTAATACATAAAATTTAATATATTTACAATTTATAAATTTAAATTTATAAACTTATTTATATTTTAATATTTTTAAATTTATCATAATGGCACATTTTTATATATTTTTTAAATTTATTTAGTAATGTTTAGGTATTTTAATAATTTTGTAGATTTATTTCTTATATTAATCAAATTACAATTTTAAATTAATCAAATTTCATCACATTTTTTTTTTAATTTTGGCAAACTTCATCTGAATTTTATTGTCACCGA
This sequence comes from Sequoia sempervirens, assembly GCA_007258455.2. Classification (NCBI taxonomy): domain Eukaryota; kingdom Viridiplantae; phylum Streptophyta; class Pinopsida; order Cupressales; family Cupressaceae; genus Sequoia; species Sequoia sempervirens. Next base: position 2,921,641 of record VDFB02292527.1, on the reverse strand, counting down.
ATTCGAACACAAACACGAACCTTTTGACATATGTCTATTGATTAAATTTTTCAATCTCCATGCTTCAAATGCTTGTCATGTCCTATGTACATTCTAAATTCACTGTATGCAAAGTTCTCACTCAAATAAAAGTTCATCATAGGACCAAAATGCCCTCCCACTCACAGATCTAACTAAAACCAAGCTTTGATCCCAAATGGTAGGAAATAATAACAATGTTTGATAAACTTTTACAAGAGAAGCTACACAAACAAAAAATAAAATAGAACAAAAAGTAAACAACAGCACATTCAAATACGACAAAATGATTTACCTTGGGAACCCTTTAAAAAACACATACAGAAAAACAGATACACTCATTGTATTAACAAATAATGTTCACAATACAATAAGCTTTCTCCTGTGCTAATCCTCTAGCACCAGCATGTGCTCCATCGCTAACCTATTGTGTGTTCTACAATTCCATGTACTTGTATTTATAAGCAGTAGGAAACCACCAAGTGGTTTTACAAAACAATGGGGAAAAAACCACACATAAAACTGTACACCCCATTCCAAGTACAGACAAGATCAAGAAGTTTCACCCCTTAAGCTAAAAGAGAAACAAAAAGTTACACCTCTTAAGCTAAAGGGCAAACAAGAAGTTGCATCTCTTAAGCTAAAGGATGAACAAGGAGTTTCATCACTTAAAAGAAAAGGAAAAACCAACCCCTACAATTGAGGGATCCTCATAAACAAGAAAACAGTTAGTTTCTCTAACATTCCACCTTGGAAAATGCACCCCTACACCACACATAGAAGAGGTGAACTGTTATGCAAAGCATATAACATGTTCCTGCATATAACAAGAAAACAATTACTTTCTCTCACATTCCACCTTGGAAAATGCACCCCCACACCACACATAGAAGAGGTGAACTGTTATGCAAAGCATATAACATGTTCCTAGCATAGATTCGTCATTTAGTATCCCACTAGGGGTAACCCTTCTCTTGATGCTTTTAAAGTTCATTATCCTCCAAGTGAAGTTCAGGTCAAGTGATGATTCCTCCGTATAAAGAATGTGATGACGAAGGGATACTAACCCAAGATCATAAAAGTTGTATATCATTGCAATTGTCTCAAAATAATCCAAAAACCTTTGATGATGCAGGTCAAATGAAAATTTGAATTGATACTGACGTTTGTTCTCAAACCTCTAAGGCCATATACTCAGAAAGATGGACAAATTGCACAATATTTTTCCTTTGCCTTGCAGTCTCTATTTAGCTCATTTAATTATATTCATCTCAGAAAAAAATAATTGATAGAATAAAGGTCCTGGTTAGTAGTTTGTTTCATCCAAGTGTATAGAGAATATAGTGCTACATTATTTGTACTTTTCATCTTGAATGTGCACTTATTTTTCATCTAAGAAGAACAAGCTAAAAATGTAGACTGCCATTAACTAGGAAAAAATACACTTAAGTTTAAACCTTAAAATTCATTGACAATAAAATCCACTTCTGTCAATTGACATACAAGGTATGTAAGGGCTCCGAAGGGCTGCCTCAAGCATTGCTTTGAAATCAAGGGCAGCAGAAACAGCAGGCTCCACTCCAACCTGTGAAATCATCAATTATATAGTGAGTGCCTAATCTAAATACCAAGATAGCAAGTATTTGAAAACCTAAATTAGATGCTATTTACTGCAAGATAGTTGCCAAAACAAACAAGAATAAGAAGATAGAAAAATATAAAGAATTCTCAAAAACTGACGTGATAAAAAATAACAAATCCTATCCATGGATCTTTGAAAGTTGAAAAACAACACTATTGACAAGCTCTCTAAAGCAACTAGGTAATTGGGTATTCATCCTCTGTATTGGTTTCTGTTTCTATGTTTAAAGAGTTAAAAAATTGTACAAAGATAAAAACAGAATAGGCAGAGACTGTAAGTTACATTTGGAACACATCAGATCTAAACTACTTTATATTGATATGAAAATTTTAAAACATGATGAGAACAGTTCCCGAAAGGAACACCACAAAATGTTCTAAAAAGAAGAATCAAACAAAAAAATGCAAATTATAGGGTTTGCAGACGGTGTTGTAAAGTAAACATAATATCAGCAAAACAGAAATAGCATATTACAGTCAGGGAAAGCATTTTGAATAGCCTCCAGACCCATGTGGAACATGAAGTCTGGATATTCTTAGACTGAGTAAACAAAAATGATCAAAAAACTAAAGAAAAAATCAAAGAGACGTAAATTTCCCACCCTATTGCAATTAGTGTTTCTCCGAGTTTTGGGGACCAGCAGAACAGGTTAGGGGACAAAATATTTTTCCAGATTTTGGGATGGTGGGGGATCAGCAAAGGGACAATTATTAGAATAATATGTAAAGTTTATATTTGATTTTTTAAAATAATACCAAAAAATAACATAAACAAATCAAAAGAAGCTGAAATTTTGAAGAGTAAGTAAAATATTATTTCTCGATATATACTTTATACTTACTTAGCATGGAGCTAAATTTACTTTCAGTCAGTCAGATCATGCATCTCTCTCCTCAACTAGATATTGTTTTCAACATGCATACATGCAGCATTGTTTATAGAGAGACCCACACTACAGTTGTTCAAGGACTTGAGGATCATGGTCTATATAGACTTGTTGATTTTGGTGATTCTCAAGAGCACGCTATGGCAGCCAAGAGTACTTCCATCAGCAACCTCTGGCATCAACGTTATGGGCACCTGAAATTGGATTATCTCTCTCAGCTATCTAGAGATAATCTGGTTGGTGGTCTACCTGTGATTCAAACTCAGAATCATGGAGTATGCAAAGCTTGTCAAGCTAGAAAGTAGCATCGAACTCCATTCTCAAATAGTGACACATGGAGAGCTTCCAAGGTATTACAGATGGTTCACACTGATGTACGTGGACCAATGAACACTCCTTCAATTACTAGTTGCAGGTATTTTCTGTTATTTGTTGATGATTTTAGTAGAAGAATGATTTTTAAAAACAAATCAGAGGTGTTCAGTATATTTCAACAGTTTAATGCCTTAGTTAAGAAAGAGCTCTCACATAGTAACTCTTAGGTTTGATAATGGAGGAGGAGGAGGGGAGGGAGTTTTGTTCTTTTGACTTCTCCAGTTTATGTGCTACACATGGCATTAAGCGCTAACTTACCACCCCTTACACCCCTCAGTAGAATGGTGTCGTTGAGCATCACAATTGCACCATTACTGAAATGGCTTGTTCTATGTTGGAGCAGAGAAATGTCCCTAAGCAATTATGGGCTGAAGCAATTTTATGTCATTAAGAAGATGACTCCTAAAGAAGCCTGGTCTAGATGCAAGCCTAAGATCAGCCACCTGAAAGTTTTAGGCTCTACTGCTCATTTATGTATTCCAGATGCTAAGCGCACTAAGTTGGATTCCAAAAGCCAGAAACTCATGTTCACTGGTTACAGTGAGAATCATAAGGCATATAGGCTGATTGATGTAGATACAGATCATCTCATCTTCAGTTGTAATGTTGGGGTTGATGAAGCTAGTGGGCCCTTCTATCTATCTTCTCCTATGATCCCTAAGGATCAGTCTCTAAAGGCTTTTGATTTGGGTGTTTGTCTTCCCCTAGCTCCACCTAATGGGAGGGATTATGCAATTGTGCAGGCATCTTAGCAAAACGTTCCACCACCCACCCCTCCTTAGGACAATCTGGATCGTAATCCAACTGATTTTGTTCCAACCACCCCTACTGATGTTGTTCCTCCTGCTTCAGATGTTGGTACTTCTACTCTCCGGCCTAAATGGTGGGCTAAAACCATAAGTAATTTTCATGATGATGAATTGACTGAGGGTAGATTTGCTCGGAAAAAGAGAAAATGGCATAATACAGTTAATTTTGTTCTTATGGCCAACCTTCCTAGCATCTCTGAGCCTCAAACATATTCAGAGGCTAAAGGCATACCTGAGTGGGAACAGGCTATGGAAGCTGAACATCATAGTCTTCTAAAGAATAGCACTCAAATCCTCTACAATCTTCCACCTGGGAAGAAGCCCATTGGCTGCAAATGGGTGTAAAAAGTTAAGTACAAGGCTAACGGAACTCTTAATAAGTGGCTCAGTTAGTAGCCAAAGGGTTCTCACAAACAAAGGGCATTGATTACGAGGAGACTTTTGCTCCCACAACCAAAATGAGTACTATTAGGCTTGTCCTCACTATTGCAGCCCAGTTTGGATGGAAAGTCCATCAAATGGATGTCAAGAGTGCATTCCTCAATGATGATCTACAAGAAGAAGTCTATATGACGCAACCTCCTGGATTCAAGGTTGTTGATAAAGAACACTAGGTATGTTGACTAGTGAAAGCACTCTATGGCCTTAAATAGGCTCCACGGGAATGGTACATGAAAATTGATAAGTTCCTCGTTGATCATGGTTTTCAGAGAAGTCTTTCTAATTCTAATTTGTATGTCAAATAGTCTAGTGATGATATTCTTTTGCTTGTTGTCTATGTTGATGAACTAATCATTATTGGCAACTCAGAACACCTGATTGAGGAGATCAAACATAATCTCAGTCAATCATTTGGGATTTCTTCATTATTATCTAGGTGTTGAGGTTTGGTAGACAGATGGTAGCATCTTTATCTCTCGGTCCAAGTATGCCCGAAGTCTACTTTATAAGATCAAAATGCATTCTTGCAAACCTGCATCTACACCTATGGAGAAAGGGCTAAAACTATCAGCCAAATCAGATTCACCCATGCAAAATGAATCAGCATTCAGGCAACTAGTAGGCAGTCTCATTTATCTCACTGCTACTAGACCTAATCTCAACTTTGCTATGAGTTACATCTCTGGCTTCATGACAACTCCTAAAGCTAAACATTGGGTTGTAGCGAAGCGTGTGCTAAGATATGTGAAAGGCACTTCCGACTTTGGCATTTTGTATGGCAGGTGCAAAGATCCTAAGCTAATTGGCTTTACAGACTCAAATTGGGCAGGTTTTGTTGATGATACGAAGTCTACTTCCAGGTATGTTTTCAGTTTGGGTACAGGTGCAGTTACATGGACCAACAAGAAGCAGCAGGCAGTGGCTCTTTCCTCGACTGAAGTTGAATATCGAGGAACTGTTAAAGCAGCTTGTGAGGCAGTTTGGCTTCGAAGGATGCTTTATGACATGCAAATGTCTCAAGCAGGGCCTTCCCCCTTGTACTGTGACAATCAAGGGGTGTTGAATCTTGCCAAAAATCCAGTCTTCCATGAAAGAACCAAGCATGTTGAACTTCATTGTCATTTCATCCGCCAGCTTGTCAAAGTTGGATCAGTTGTGTTGCAGTATGTTCCAACAGAGGATCAAACTGTAGATATTCTCACCAAGTCTCTAAGCCCAGATAAGTTTGTCAAATTTAGGGGGCACCTTGGTGTAGTTGATAGATTGCACATTAAGGGAGGGTATTAGATTAATATTTAGATAGTTTATTAATGGTCAATATTGTAACATATTAGATTAGACTGTCTCTATTCTTTAGTTTGCTTTAGTCTTTTTTGAAACATCGATATTCTTTATTTTAGAAACTTTGTTTGTAAATCTATAAAGAGCCTTTGTCTCTTTAATTTTAATACATCAAGATTTTACCAAAACAATTCAAAGGGAAATGTAAGCTGCTAAGGAAGATAGGGGTTCAATTCTAGGAGGAAGCAAGGTAAGGCAGCACTCCTATAACCCCTCCTAACACCTAAGGTTGATGATCCCCTAAAGGTAGAGAAAAAAGTAGTAATGTGTACTTTCCATGTCACCTAGGCTATTAGCAAAGGTCCTTGGAAAAAAGATGTTGCAATAATGAAATTTTCTAAATTAATGAAATAGTGCTTTGACCCCATTTATAACAGAAAGATATATTCAAGGGGGAAGAATCTTAAGTAATACTTAAGAAGATATAAACAATAAACACGTGGACATTTCAGGAGCGATGCATAGATTCAAGTCCCCTCCATGGAAGTAGGTTTCAAATAAGAAGATAAGATTAAGGAATCCCAATAAAGCATCTTATCTAGCAACTTCTATTATATGGGAAACAAGTCTAACTTGTGGAAATGCTACCAAAAGGACACTAGATGAAGATTCCAACACCTCGAATGTGTACAACAAAGATCTGCAATAAGAATAAAGAGCTACAAAACATAAATAGAATCCACATAGTATCTATGATTGGTAATAATATGCAAACGATATCAATCGGTAACACATGGACAAAAGACACAATGATGAATTGATTTGGTCAATGAAAATGAAGCTAGAAAATATAAGTTCTTTTAACATGGTTTTACCTGATCATCTTTATCCGAATCTGTCCCAGGCCAATTAGCCTCTAAAAGTGTTCTACTTCCAGCCATTTCTGATTCCAAATATATTCCTTCCCTCTCTGCATCGCTGTTGAAATCAAGAGGATCCATCCCCAAATTCCTATCATCTAAAATTAACAAATTATATATTAGTATTACTGAGTTTATTCACAAAAACATGTAATTTATTATTTCTATATGCTTCAAATAACTCTACATAACAAAGAGGGGGAAAAACATATTAGACTACTAATCTAAGCCCAACAAAAAGCAAGGACATAACCTGTTAGACCACAACTATTATCCCGCATAAATTCTTCTGTTCCAATGATGTGAGGAAGGTTTCCATCATTCCTCCCAACCTTCAACATATAAAAATAAGGTAATTATCTCTTTATGCTAAATTTTTGGAATCAATAAAACTTAATGGAGAGCCATGTATGGCATTAATGCAATGACATTGTTTGCAACAAAGAACTAGAGTAAGTAATAATGAAGATTTCCTTGATGTTTGAAAACTATACACTAGTGTACTCACACAATTGAGACAAACTAATTTAGAGGAAAACGAGGAAACAGTTCTCTCTTGAAGATGAATTGTAATGCAAGGAAGAAAACAGACTAAAGTTGGATCCAAAATATACTTGGTGACATTGGGCTACATGCTGCACTAGGAAGAAAAAAAAAAGTGAAGCAAACCTTCTAAGTGCCATATACATAAATTTAATTTGCTAACTGCTTAGGTCACAATGTTAGACCGGTGCCAAATACAGCATGTAAAGCTGAAACCAAATACAAAGTGGAAGGGGATATAGAAAGAAGAAAAAAGGAACCTATATGACAGCTGATTGTTCAGCTACAAGCCTACAAGTAACAAAACTCTAAGCTCTTGGTAATGTGTGAACTTGCAAAGTAAAGAATTGATATAGGAATTTCTCATAGCAAGAAAGAATAGATGAACAATTGAGTAGAATTTATGTCTCTCTTATAGCTTGGAGAAATATATCTTATCAGTTATCACAATACACATTTTGCCAATGTCTATTTTAAAACCCAACTAAATATGCCCAGAATACATAAAGCAATTACATCATGTAGTGCCTACATTATTGCACATGGTACCAGATTTTATACATATTTTGCTTTAATATGCTCCATTGCTCACCTTATGTGGAATGGCTTCTGAAGTATTTCTGGAAGTCTTCTGAATGTACTGCTTGTATGCATTCCAGCCTGTAACTAATGCTTCTTTGTATCTAGGTACTATATCCTCTTCATAACCTTGTGCAGGCAAAGATGCTTCTGAAAATTGTACACTAAAATCTAAATTTGGATCCCCCATATCGTCATCTTCATACACACGCTGTACAAAGAAGTAAGCCTAGCATAAGTGAAGCATTATTTTCCAAGTCCATGACAACTTTGCTCAACAAACATTTAATCTTGTCAATAGTCTTTCAATTTCTTCAAGCATTCAAACATCTCCAACTCATTACACTAACAATGCTTCTAGAAATCATCTCATATTTCTTAACTAGCTACCCAATGCAATATGCATATCTTTAAAAACTCAACTATTAGTTGAAATGTGTAACCTATACTACTTAATTGAATAATTCTTACATTTTCAATGTACTGGGTATTTGAAAGTGCCCTGAAAGAATTAAAGGTATTGTAGAAATCCTGTTCAACATCTCCAGTCAGCTCCAACAGATTGTGCACATTCTCAGTCACGTTACTTGCTTTTCTCTTTAACCTTTCTGAAAAATCTTCCAGCCATTTTAGCACCTGCATAAGCAAAGGTCCTTTGATTATTTCTTATTTTCACAGAAAAATGTAAAAGATAAAAGAAACATTTCACTTGATAGTTGGCCAAGAAACCAGGTGAAGTGATAAGTGCTGGAAATAAAATAACCGCATAACTTTCAGAATGCACTTTTCCTTCGTAAAACTGGTAGGAAAGATATTTGTGACCATAACAAAATTTTCCTATGGCACTGTATCATTTAATAACAAAAGATGAACAGAAACTTATCGGTTCCAATATTCAAGAGAGGGATCAAGGATGATGATCCATAAACTGATTATGATGCTCATAATCAACTCACCATTTATGAATACAAGCTTGTGACTACTCAAACAACTTCCAAAAAATGTATTATCAAATTTTACAGTTACAGGACAGTCATAAATATTCATTCAAGCACCATGAATAAATATAAAACAACAGCAATGACGACGTGACAATGACTGAAACAAACCATTTTGATCTAAAGAATTGCAAGGAAGGAGAAAACTCCAGTTTTGAAGTGCAAAACACTCTCCAAGTCCACTATATTCAGTCAATTATGATCAAGGATGATGTATGTAGGTCTGAACACAACCAATACGGCTCATCAACAGGTTACAATAGCTCAACTGCACACAACACTGCTCTGTTCCAAAAAACCCTGTTCTAACATGACCAAGAATGCCAAAATCCACTTGCTATTAACGTAAACATGAGTCCCAACACGTGTGCAGGCACCAAAACATGTTTAAATAAGTGTCCACACATTCCCAAGGTTGGAAATTTGGAGGCATACAACACAATGCATGGAAGAAGAAACAAACAGATGCAACCCTTCAAACTCCAAGTTCAGCATACACACAAACGAGTTTGCTGGTTCTCAGAGAAATAGTTTGCTACTTCTAACAAATTTGCCAGCATCAACAATTGTTTGCCACGGCAGTCAATGACATCACCAGGTGTTTGGCCTATTTGCCAGAGCAAACATGTGTTTGAAGCCTGTGTAAGTGGGGAACTCACCAAAAGTAGAAAAATACCAAGTTTTCAAACCTGCAATCACGTCCCTCTTCTTTTACAAGATGTTTCTGATCACCCCAAGTTTTCAACAACCCTACATACTCTCAATGTTCCAGAACTGATAAAAACTCACTTACTCTCATAACAAACCTTCCAATTGTGATCAGGATCCAATTTTTGGATCATGCCTCTCTAGTGAATCCCTAAAAACTTAGGGACTCATAAGATGTGGAAATATTTATTTCAAAATTCTCTCTAGGTTATCATTTTGCCTTGGTTGAGAGAGTTGTCCTATGAATCCAACAAGGTGTCATGTAATCCTCTAAAGATCTGCCTTTCTTTCTTCTCTAGGACAACACTTTGTTCAACTTCTTCCAAAGAATGTAGATTGAGATCTTTAATGGATAGCTCTTAGCAATACCAACTCTTCTTCTTCGTCCAACATTGAAGGCTCAAACAATCGCAAGTTCTCTATATTGACCACCGAATATACTTTCATGTATGGTAGCAAATCAAACTAGAAGGTATTTTTACCAACTTGTTCCAGAACTAAAAAGGGGCCATAACCCACTGACTTCATCTTTGTTCTGCTCCTTGAAGCCCGTCCTTGACCATGTACAATGAAACTTTATCAGCTACCTTGAACTTGTGCTCTATGCAGTGTAAAGTGTTCACTTATATTTCTCTTGGCTGTCCTTAAGCTTTTCTTGCACTTGAAGCTGCACTTGTTTGATGTTTTCAATTACCTTTTCAGCCTTTACCAACCTCTAAGTAAAAATCTTAGCTCTTCTCTTGTGGCTTTCCTGCAACTATGCCAAGCATGCTAGCAGGTAGAAAGCCATAGCATGTCTCAAATGGTGAACAATATACCAAAGAGTAAATTGCCCAATTGTAGGAATGTTGTACATATGCAAGACTCTCATCCCATGTCTTCAAATACTTCATTCTACACCCCACACAACATCTACACCAATGTTTATTCACTGCTTTAGTTTGTTCATCCATTTGTGGCTAGAAAACTATGGTACATGGGGATGTGTCCCCGACATTTTTTGCTTCTCACTTTGGTCAGTTAGCGATAATCTTTCTGTGGACCTCTGGTAATTTGTTCCATGTAGCTTGGCAAGGCAATTTCGAAGCATGGGTCCACGACCTCTTACATATAAGACCTATTGCTCATGCAATTTGGGATCCTCATTTTGGTCAACCGGCCGTAGAAGCCTTTACCCGAGGAGGTGCCCCCGGTCCGGTCAATATTGCTTATTCCGGTGTTTATCAGTGGTGGTATACAATTGGCTTACGCACTAATGAAGATCTTTATACTGGAGCTCTTTTCTTGCTATTTCTTTCTGCTCTCTTTTTAACAGCGGGTTGGTTGCATCTACAACCGCAATGGAAACCAAGTGTTTCATGGTTTAAAAATGTCGAATCTCGTCTCAATCATCATTTGTCGGGACTCTTCGGAGTCAGTTCTTTGGCTTGGACGGGGCATTTAGTTCATGTCGCTATTCCTGAATCAAGAGGACAGCACATAAGATGGGATAATTTCTTGAATGTATTACCATATCCCCAAGGTTTGGAACCACTTTTTACAGGTCAGTGGAGTCTTTATTCTCAATATCCTGATTCCAGTAGTCATTTATTTGGTACCTCTCAAGGGTCGGGAACTACTATTCTAACTCTTCTCGGAGGATTTCACCCACAAACTCAAAGTTTGTGGCTAACTGATATCGCTCATCATCATTTAGCTATTGCATTTGTTTTCTTCATTGCTGGTCATATGTATAGAACCAATTTTGGGATTGGTTTAATTTATAGTGATATTGTTCATTTTCTCGAATTAGGAGCTCAACCTACGGAAACTGTTCAGGCAAAAATTTCTCATTTTAAACGTGCTTTAAATTTATTAAAAAGGGGGGAGATATAATGCGTCTACGTCTAGGTCCAATAAATTTATCAATAGGTTTCAATCATATAAGATTTTTTTATTATACACGTTTTGTGTCATGGTTGTTTTCTTATTATCCATTTTTATTTCTCTTATTATGCGATGTTGGTCGTTATAACGGAGTATGGCACAGTTTGGTAGCGTGCCATCTTGGGGTGGTGGAGGTCGTGGGTTCAAATCCTACTGCTCCGAAACGAACGGTAAACATTAATATATTCTTATTCGTTCCAAAGCTACGGGAGATGTATTATTTGTTTGTACATTCCCGTAGCGGATAAACAGCATCAATCATTAAAAGAAATTTGGAAAAGTAACTTCGTAAATATTATTTTTTCCCCAATATTAACGAAATAGAGAACCAATAGAACTAAATAGAACCTGCACCGGGGATGTTTTGGAGAGGCGGGGATGTTTCCTAACCATCACCAAAAATTTAAAAAAAAAACAGAAACATTTCCGAGATGGTGGAACTAGGGGGGAGGGGGGCAGCATGGGGATGGTCGGTCCGTCCCCAAGTCGCCAGCATTTTTTAAAACATATAACTTCAAAAAAAAAAAGCATTTTGTAGGCCCCCATGCCCCTCTAAACCCTAAAGCAACAAATACCACACTCCTATTCTAACATTTGTTCATTTTTACATGAAAAGAAAAAATTGCAGCCAAGTTAGAAAGACAAAGTAGCAGGGTTTGAAGGTGTTGTTGGAAAAACCAGCAATTGGTGAGGAGTGAGGTAGCAACCAGCAAGAGAAGTAAAAGAGGTATGTTAATCTTCCATTTGTTCTTTTTTTTTTCAATTTTTTTCAAAGAAAAGATGGAATGTATGATTCTTTGTTTTTTTTTTTTTTTTAATTTTGAGTTTCTAAATTCCAAAACAAAATAACATGAGTAGCAGTAGTGAGAGTAGTGGGCATGTTGAGAGGGAAGAAGAAAATGTAAGTGGTATGGGTGAAGGTGTCTCAAAAAGAATCATTTGAATGCCCTTCTGAAGCTCTAAAAACTTATGCAAAAAGCCCCTTTAATTCTAAAAAACCTCTTCTTCAATTGGTGAGAGCCCTCGACAAAGACAAAAAGAAAAATTCAAGAGGTACTAGATGGTGGATGTGTCACATTTGTCATGATCATTTTAGAGGGAGCTACACAAGGGTGTATTCTGATCTATTAGGCTTTAAAGCCAAAGGGGTGAAGGTTATTGAACAAATAAAGGAGGATGAGAGGGTAGAGTGTTATAGATTGCAAATAGAGGCAAAATCAAAGTCTTGGGTTGCCAATGCCAACACAATCTGCACAATCAGCTATGCATATGCTCTCTATAGTTGGTAGTGCTAGTGGCAATGTCCATGTTTCCACAAGAGGGAAGGGGAAGACTATTAATAGTGAGCAACCAAGTACAGTTGCAAGCATAGTTCCACGGGGACACGTCCCCCCCCCCCCCAAAAAAAGGTGCCATTTCGAAGATGGGGACATTTCCAAAACGCGGAGACGTCAAGGAAACGTCCCTCCACCATCCCCCCCCATCCCCCCATTTCTCCATCGCCTCAAAAGTGTTTCGATTTTGTTCTCCATCGCCGCAAAGGCGTTTCGATTTTGGGGGGACTTTTGGACGTCCCCGAGACGTCCAGGCATCCCCCAAAATCTAGGAGACTTCCAAACATCCCCCTTCAAATGCAATTAAAAATGATTTGTTTTTAAAAAAAAAAAGCTAAAATTTATAAATTTTAAATTTTAAAGTCTTTTTGAAAGCCTAAAAGGCTAAATCGAAATCTTTTGACTTAATTTTTCAACTATACTTCATTTCGGCCTTTACACTCTACACAAGTCTGAGGCTAAGCGTGGGTGTTTGAAGACTGAAGCAGAGCTGCAAAACAAGTGTTTGGGCGATTGAATCCAGGCATGAGGGAGGGTTTTCAATTTTGTTTTGTTTTTTTCATTTCTTTTATGCTTTGTTGGATGTCCATACCCATCCAAAGCTCCCGACAACAAGGGTCGAACGAGTATTTTATGCAACAAGAATGGGCAAGGGACTGTTAGGCTGAATGTGTCAAAGAGATGTCATCTTGTGGGATGCAATGAAGTGCGGGCTTGCTCACACTTCATTGCATTCCACGAGATGACATCTCTTTGAGGCATTCAAAATTTCAGTCTAGACTCTTAACAGTCTCGTGCCTTGCCCATTTCAATTTTTAAATTTTATTATTTTAATCGATATATTTACACTTATAGGCAGGAGGATGCTAGCAAAGGTTGTGGAATCTGGCTTTACAACTAACAGTGTAAAGCCAGATTCCACAACCTTTGCCAGCATCCTACTACCTGTAATAAAATGGGCGTTTTCAAGTTTTGGAATAGGGTAGGTACATCCATCATTATCAAAGCATAAATAATTTAATAAAGCATTAAGATTGCATTTTAATTTTATTTTTTTGTAACGTTGTAGCCTATAGGTCTGATTTTTTTTTTAACTTTTTTGCAGCAATGTGTTTAAACTCTAAACTTTACTTATTCCTTAGGCTTCTACAATTATACATCTTTTTATAACTAATTTTTCAAGTACTATATGTATTTCAGCGCATCGCCCCACCCAAACTTAGCCCCGCCTCGAGACGCATCCCTTGTCCCGCCGTCCCTGTCGCCGCGTTCGCTACCATCCCCGTCCCCGCATCCCCAAGATGCATCCCCCCGTCCCCGTCCCCGTCCTCGAAACTATGTGGAGCACTGGTTGCAAGTTTATTCAATGTGCATGCACAAGATGTGGCAGAGTCCTCCAATGTTAATTTTTTCTATGCCCACGCCATCACATTCCATACAACATGTTCTATTGGTTCCTCATTCACCCCTCCTGTAGAGCATAAACTACGCACTACACTCCTTGACAAAGAATATTCCAAGGTGAGTTTGGTGATGGAGGACATGAGACAATGTTGGATTAGGATGGGTTGCTCTATTGTCATGGATGGGTGGTGGACTGATATTAGACATCGGCCACTTATCAACATCATATTCACATGTTCAGTGGCTCATATTTCATCTTTTGTGAGATGCTATAGAGGAGGTTAGAGCCTCCAATGTGCAAATTAGTTGGCATGATGGTGGAGGGTGCTTACAAGCACATCTTTTGGACCCCTTGTTGTGTTCATGCATTGAACAACACATTGAAAGACATAGGGAAAATAGATTGGGTGTAGCAGGCAGTGATAGAAGCTAGAGATATTCAGATTTTTATTTGCAACCATCACACCTCACTTGCTCTCTTCAAGACATTTTCAAAGAAGGAATTTCTCAAACCTGTGGAGCCAAGGTATGATAGTTATTTTATTTTGTTAAAGAGGATGCTTGAGGTGCACAAGGCTCTATAGATGATGGTGAATTCACAGTGGAGTAGATGGCCTACTGCTAACACTGCAAAAGGAAAAAGCATCAAATAAAAAGTTCTTAATGATGATTGGTGTTCCAAAGTGAGGTAAAAAATTGTTATTTTTATTAACTTGTTGATTTTCATTTTATTAATAAATTTATAATTTATAATTTGATTGTTGATTTCATTAAAATAATAAAAAGAATCTGATTTTAATTTTCTAACTTGTCTTTTTTCAATTTTTTGTTTGTACTTGCAGACATATTTGCTCCTTCATTTCATTAGTTGTGGATATCATTAGATATGTTGATACGGACTCTCCTAGTCTTGGAGAGAATTAGGAGACATTTGAAAACATGCTTGGAAAAATGAAGCAAGCAATTTTTAATAGGGATCCTAATTTGGGATTGTATGAGCAACACATTAAGCCCATTATGATGCAGCAATGGAACATTATGAACACCCTGCTTCATATGGAAGCTTTTGCTCTCAATCCTAAATGGTATGCGCCAAAAGTTGATAGGTTGCCTCCTTGTGATGAAGAAGAGGTAAAAGAAGGGTTAATGAAGGTCCTTCGAAAGATGAATTCAATTGAGTTGAGTTTGCTTCGCACACAATGGCTTGCTTTACTAATCTTAGTGGTCCAACATTTAGCAAAACAGAGGTGAAAATAGATAGAGCTACATTAGCTCAAACGGGATGGTGGACATGGCATGGAAAAGAAAAGATGCACTAGAGTTGAGGAGGCTCATTATTCGCCTCCTTTCACTGGTTGCTAGTTCCTCTGTTGCATAGAGGAATTGGTCCACGTACAACTTTATTCACTCTATCAAGCGGAATAGGTTGACCTCTAGAAGTGCAAAGAAGTTGGTGGTTGTGCATAGTGCTTTGCGACTCCAGGATCGTCAAACTTTAGAGTATCGGAAAACTCCATCTTTACACTAGGATGTTGATCCAAAGTACGCCACCTAGATTGATAGGACACACGAGGGGGATTGGTGGGAGTCCCATTAGATGAGCCAGCCCCTCATATTCATAGTGGCAATGACTCGAAGTCAAACTCTAATTTTAATGTAGTCTTGGGAGATGCTAATTAGAGGTAATCTCCTACTTTCCATCACTATGTTTTATAGTTTGACATTTGTGACTTTGTCATTTTGAAATTTGTAGTGCAAACTTGTAGCCTTAGGGCATTTTGGTTGTATGTGGTATTATTTTTTTCTAATTTTATATCATATGTACATTGACAATGAATTACGGAAGCAATTAAATATTAATTTGTTCGACTCTCATGTGAACTATATTGTTGTGTTTTAAGGATTCTATAATGTATATGTCAATATGATGAATGCCTTATCAATGTTATCATATGAATATTTGAAATTTCCCTATATTTTTATATAGCCATCCCCTTTGTCATCCCCAAAAATGGCCTCAAAAAAATCCATCCCCAAAATGCGTCCCCACATCCCCTCATCCCAGAAACTTGGTGGAACATAGCTAGAAAGGAAAACCTACCAAAAAATCGGCAATTCCTATTTAAATTAATGATTTGAGGCAAACCAAAGTGAATCCATGCACTAGAAAGGAAAATTCCAGTTGCATCCTTCAATATTAAGCTCTTCTTGCATGGGATTAAGATGCACATTTTGATAAATATGTCAACCAATACAAATAGTTAGTATGCCTTTTTTTGTGTTATGGTCAAGCCATCTACAAAATCCATCAAAATACTCCCCCATGGGCATGACGAAACCAGAAGTGGTTGATACAATCCTAGTTTAAAGTATGTGCTTCTCTCAAAAAACACTAATCTCCTCTCTTTTGCAACACACAATAACTTGCACTTGGAGAGGAGTCCATCTTTCTAACAAAAATCAGTTTTTGGAAGAAAATTATCATGCTCAACTTCCTTAAGTTGTTGATGCAACTCTCCAAAACCATTGTCATGCTCATAATCTTCCACACAAAATCTCTTTTTCCAAATGGCTCAAGAAGGGACAGAGTAGAAATAGCTGTTGATAATGGTGCCCTAGGCAACAAATTAGCAAGTTTGTTTGTTATACATTTTTTTTACTCGATAAACATGTGGAACTACTATAGGAAATCCATACACAATCCGTATGTATTATGGTCTCTTTGTGGAACAAATAATGTTTCCACTTTTTAACCTCTTGCTCCAATGCATAAAGCTCCTTGTCATAGGTGTAATAACCAAAGGCAAATCCATGATATAATTTCGAATGTAAAATATTGGTCCTCCACCTTGCATTAGAACAACCCCCATCTCATAATTGCTTGCGTCCATTTCTACTCCTAATGGTAGTTGCAAATAAGGAAGAACCAACATAGGTGCATTGCTGATTTTCTTATTCAATTCATTAAAGGCCTTTTGTTGCATATTGCTCCATTTAAAACTTTTATCATGAACTTTTATTGCATGCAATGGAACTCCTATGGGAGCAAATCTTTTTACAAATTTCCATAAGTACTAGACTGCCCCAACAAAGCTCATTGTTTTAGTTATGCCAGTGGGCTTGAGCCAATTCATAATAGCCTCTACTTTTGTCACATCAATTTGAACTACATCATCACTTACAATGTGTCTAAGATAAACCAAACTCTGTTTTACAAATTCAAATTTCTTACCATTTACACAAAACTTGTTCTTCACCACAATCTACAACACTTTTTCCAATGTGCAACATGTTCTTTATGGGTCCAACTGAAAACAAGAACATCGTCCACGTAAACAATTAAACTCTCATCAATGTGAGGGCATAACACTATATTTATCAATCTCGTGAATGTTGTCAATGCATTGCACAACGCAAATGGAAGCACTAGCCATTCAAACAACCCTTGCTTAGTCTTGAACATGATTTTCCAGACATCCTCTTCTTTTATTCTTACTTGATGGTAACCAAACCTCAAATCCAATTCAATAAAAATATCTAGCACACTGCAAGTGGTCAATCAAATCATCTATGCATGTTAAAGGGCATCAATTCTATACCATAATCTTGTTCAAATCTTGTAATCAATGCATATGCACCACGATCCATCCTTCTTTGGCACCACCACTGTAACAACCTTCCCAGACTACAGTTTAAAATTTCCAACTGACAACTAACTTTCAGCTGAACTGCAACTAAATTGTTTTTGAAACTAGGGTTTCCAATTGATTCAACTAACTCAAACATGCAATTATCTTTTTAATTTTTCAGTTTCAGTTTCAGTTCACATGAATCGTTCAACAGTTTTCTGCCAACTGATCATGACAGATCAATAACTGAATAACTGCCCAACTAGGGTTTCATTTGCAGCAAGACGGAAAAGAGAATTCAATTCAGATGTCGTTACATTATATACCTCATCAACTAACTTTTAATTTCATTTTCAGCTGAAAAGAAACTATTAACTATATCCGTCTAACAAGAAATTGCAGAAGAATAATAATTACTTTTCTTTGCTCCCAGAAGATAACGAATAATACTACAGCTATGAAACAATATAATAGCTAAATAAATTCAAGTAACTATCTCCCTAAGTATCTGAGAATCTTACTATGTTCATTAACATAAAGAATAGCATTCATGGCATAGATGAAATAGAAGTTCAATTACCATTGCATGTACCTGGATTTATGAGAGAGGAAGAATTCCATTTGACATCATCTCCATACTATCATACTTGGAAATCTTTATCGAGAGAAAGAGAATTATCATCAGGGGCTTTACCGCCCAACCAAGACCTACTGGTCTCCCGAGTTTCTTCAACTGAAGAACCCGCCCTTCACGAGGGTAATCAACATGGATCAATTTATCATCATGCCTCTGAGCCTGATGTCCACGAACCTATACTACTGATCGATCCTTCCTCTATAGGTACCTCCTATCAGAAGAATCATCCTGATCAGAGTATATCTGGCCATGGAAGCTGACATTGCCAAACGGGCATCTACCTTGGCCAAGGATTTTTAATTAATTATTTGTGGCATCACTGTGCCGTCAGCACGCATCCTTGCTCGGTATGATAACTCTTAGAACAATTTAATAATTTTGCATCAACTGATTCGGTTATTGTACATTTCTTAGATTAGGGAGCTGATACCATTAAGCATCTATTCATGGAGAGAGAGATTCAGCTCAACGTCTTTCACTTCCTTTTGAGATCAACTACTTTCTCTAAACAAAGAATGTTTCATTGAGCACCTATGACCAACGACGTATTCCATTAAGTGGTCTTTATTCAACTTTGAATTTTGGACCCAAGTTTATACTACAAGGTCTAGTTAACTTTTGCAAATGAAAATAAATGATCTGTTAGCCAGAAGCATGACAAGTGAAGAAGTCAAAGTCTTGGCACCCGTAAGGAATTCTCCAGATTTATCAAACTCTGTATGAGAGAGACCCGTGCCAACTCTGATTTCCAAAACAGAGTGGAAGGATTACTTATCTGAATTCGTTTAAGACTGACCTCAGTCCAGATTTGGTTCCCAATCTTTTCTTAATTTTATGGTTAACCTCCTGGTTAAGTTATGTGTATAGAGAGAGACAAAATTTAGCTGATTCAATATAATGTCCTTCCAATTCTTAACCAATTACAAACTAGTTAAGGATCTCGGATTAGAGGAGAGGTATACCTGAACCAATTCAGCATTTATGAAAAGCGTGAACTCATTTAAGACAAAGTGAAACAGTGCTCAAGAAAACTTCAAAAATGTTTTGGACTACTTACTAATTAGATGGCAGGGTAATTCGGTTTCCTTTCTAGGAATTTCTCAGAAGTTAACAACAAAGTCCAATACCGTATAAGCTTTTGAAGAAAGGATGAAAGACCTGTGCTTATAAGGCGTGGTACAAGATACATCTATTGATATATATGAATTGCCAGGACATAGGTTGGAGATATTATGCTAACCATTAGCAGCGCAACATCTAAAGATGATACCCATCTCCCACGCTATGCTTGGATATTAGGTTAGAGGATGTGTGCTCTCAGACCAACAATCTTCACAGAAAAGAGAACTCAGATCACGACCAAGAGTCAATATTGATTAAACAAAGTTCACAGCTTCAAGACAGAAAACTTTTACTAACATTTACAAGATGTTCACCCTACTCAATTCCAGATTATTAAACAGTGAACAGAGGTTACCCGAATGCAAGGCAATTCTAGATTTGGGTTCAAGGAACGGATATGCAGGTCACCAAATAAGAAAGATTTGGAATTGCTCCTCACAGATCGACCAAGTACAATTTTAAACAATGAAAAGGGTCAAGCCTTGTCTCGGGCCAGAGAATCAAAATAAAATAAATAGGACTGGTGCTAAATGATGGTCCCAAACAAGTTAACAACAAGAATGATTCAACATTGCGTTCCATTAAGGAAAGATTACAACCAAAGCGGATTCCTAAGCTAAAATCTATCTGATCAAGAATTTGAAATCTTATTTCTTTTTCAGAACTTATTTTCCTTGTATTTCCACAAACGTAGTGAAGAGAACATTTAGACACATAGGGTTTTGCTTTACATGCCTGAAAGAAAAGAACGATTTCCAATAATTGTTAATTCTCTGAAAAGCCCGCTAGCTCCTCACCGTTCCAGCTGACGCGACTTGGATGGCAATTACGCTAAGAGAGAGAATTGGATTTGAAGCGTCTGTATTCCTTGTTGCGTACAACACTTCCTCTAACCACGTTCGAGGCAATGGCTCAAGGTTAACGCGAGTAAATCAGAGAGCTAAGACGGAACCAGTTCCAGTCCCCGATTCCGAGCATGGAGACTGTGATTGTTAAAAGTGAAAAAGAATTAAGAATATGGTCGGGAGATTTGATAAACAACTCCATACTACTTCCCCCGGCAATGCAAGAGAATCCCCCTTATGACGAAAAAGGAAAAGATTGAAAACGAAGGTCGGATTTCCAAAACCGCTCCAAGAATCCTTTCATCTGCCCAGTCTTGGGCGTTTCTCCACCTGGAAGATGAGGTTCCAGAAACCCGCCTCAAAGACCCCCGACACCAAAGAGGTTTCCTTCAAATTTTATGCCGACTTTAATATTTACAATGTCATTTAAATATTAAAACATGAGTTTCCATTGTTTATTTATATCATTTATCATTCAAATTCGTACTTCTTTTTAAATTATAAAAGATGCATATATGTATTTATATATATATATATATACATTTTTACATTGGCCTAGGTGATTGATTAATTAAATTGAATTATTTATGACCAAGTTACGACTTAGATAATTGTCATACACCGACTCAAGGTAGATGATAAAATAGATCCATTGTTAACCATGTCCTCTCCCTGACGATGTTTCCCTTTCTCTCGTGGCATTGGCAATCCTGCATCCACTGACAAGGATTATGGTTAGATCGTTCTCAACGGCTAAATAATATGCATTCAATTTAACTCTTATGATCTCATTCAACTTCACATGAATAATAAATTCACTTGCAAGATAAGGAGTTCGTTAACATTACAGTTACAATAAAAGAACGTTCATTGCATTATCCATGTCGTAATCTCATGAAAGCAGTTATTTGCAACTAACATTGCATTCAAAATGCATAACCAACATATAGTCTGAATGCGAGGGATGTGACAACCACTATAGGAGACCACTTAGTGACATCGTAAGCCTTATGACACAATGTTCCAACAACTCACAAAGCTGCTCTTTCACCTCATTGGCCTCTAGAATGCTTTGACAATAGAGACCTATATTGAGAAGCAGGCAATCGAGTAAGAACTAAATTTCATGCTTTGAGGATCGGTGAGGGGGCAGCCCTTAGGGTCCTCAAATAGCACAATAAATAGGCGTATCAGCTGCTCCACATCCTTCTTTTCACTATGGGAATGCAGCCCATGCATAATTATATCTTCTACCACATGCTCATCTTGTTACATTCCCCACAACATCAACAATGTGAATTTTCCAATAGCATTAGTGATATCCCCTAGCTTAAGCAGTACTTACCATTGGCACCTTAGATTTTCCCTGATGATTTCAGTGTCATCTCTTCTCCATCCTTAATCAACCGGAACTTCTTCAATCTCCTATAGAAGATTGTATCCAGCTCATACAGAGAGGGGCTACCAAGCACCATTATGAAAAAATCCAATGGAATGACATCTACAATTACCTCATCTTGAAGCCTACTGAGTATGAAAATCTGATTGTACACTGTATTTTCACAGAAGTTTCTACACCTTATTTCAGCCAACCCAAGGAATAAGGTTTTGGATGCTTCTTTGTCTCTAACCCAAGCTCTTACATCAAATTTTGAGAAAATAAATTTACCTAAGAACACTTATCAAAAAGTGCATCTACTTTCCTACCCTTTCACCTGTACCTTGACATGAAACAATTTGGTAGACTCGTCCTAACCATGAATATCATCCTCCACTACATTTGTACCTTTCTGCATAGTTGCACAAGAGATTCTATCATACTTATCTGAAGTCCATTCGATTCCCTTCACCTTATGGGTAGCGGTCACATTCTTGTCCTTCTTGAACTTCTTGAAGGGGTGTAATTCCAGGTGCAACTTCCAACAAGCCTCTTCATTACGACCCTCCTCCCTGTCACAATGATTGCAAAATAATTTTTCATTGCCTTTCTCATTGTTTTTCACATTGCTGCCCTTCCTTCTTACCCTGCCGCTTATCCTTACATAAGCAGGATTTCTTCTTATCCATCTCCAAATAATGGCCCTACGCACCAGCCTCATCAAGATTTTGAGGTTTACCCATTCGGACAGAACTGCGCGGATAACCAAACAAGCCTCCAATGTACTTCATTAGCACATCTTGTTCCATCACATCCCTACCAAGTTGCACCATCTTCTTACGGTATTCACACATGTAGTCTTCATATGGAGCCCTTTCAAATATGTATTTAAACCAAATAGTAACGTGTGGCACTGCTGCACAAAAGGAGAAATATTTGCCAAGGTTAAATAGTGATTAAAAGAAACAAAATGTGATGCACAAATGGACCAGTTGCACAAACAAGGTCATGCAAATACATTTCCAAATAACTGCCCATCCCATCAAGCAGGGATCAAAGATTACAAATGTTGTTCGTAAAAATTTATGGAATCCACAAAAAGGAGCTCAGATAACCAAACCGTGAGGACTGAGGGGTGGAATAACAGTAAAATACATAAATTTGTATGTTTTATAAAGCCACATATTAGTGATCTTGATGAGTATTGGATGTTGATAAATTACACTAATTGTTGTTTTAACTCAACTTTGATAATTCTGTTTTGTTCATGATTTTACTATTTTCCAACTATTTTTTTCTGTAAATCGTTGGATTATTTTCTTTCTTTTTAACTATTTATGGACTAATATTCATCTCTAGATACAATAAACACAACGAAAAGTGGTCTATCTTTTCATCAAAGCAAAATACGGTTTCATAGAGTTAATGGATGTGTTATTTTTTCAATCAATTTTGTTCCTAGTTAGTATTTCAAAGTAATCAGCCTTAATTGAGATCATGATGCTGGAGGCCATATTCCAATTAGAACCTAGAGGAAGAATACATTCCAAATATATTTCCTTCATAGAATCAAATTTCCTATTTTTTCAAGTATATTTGCTAGTAAGGATTTTCCATATAGCAATAAGTGCTTTCTAAAGCCTCTAGCTTGCTCTCATAGAAAAATCTTTATTGAAAATGCTGCTTCTAATGTTTATAAACCCCCTATTACTTGGGAATGCAAATATTTTCCCATCATACCAAAAAAAATTTTACCTATCTTCTACTCCTTTCAATAAAAAGTGTGTACTATTTGGGACATATATTGTCTACTTGGGCTTTTCTTTTATTGATTAGACACCTCTTTTGTGTCAATTCTTCAATTGTCTATTATTTGGGACATATATTGTCTACATGGGCTTTTCTTTTATTGATTAGACACCTCTTCTGTGTCAATTCTTCATTTTTTGAAGAGAGTAAATGATCTCATCATTTTCTCATTGCTTGATTGGGATCCCCATAGCTGTAAAGAGCATTTTTTTAACAAATTTACAAGATTTGAGATACTTGCACTGAATATCCCAAGTAAAAATTCTTGGTCATCAATTCTAAATAAACCATTTATTTTAAATCATTTATTTGGAATTATGGATTAAAAATCATTGATGTTAAGGCCCTAAATTAATAGTTGCAATATTTGGATAGCGTGGGGAAAAAGACAGAAACTTATTATTCACTACATACCCACCAAAATAGTTTCTTTTGCATGCATTTAACATTTTTATGAGTTTCATGTATTGTATAAACCTTATAATCCTTGAATATAATGCACCTATTTGAAATGGGTGGCTATCACCCTAAGAAACTATCTAGGGAGCAAACCTAGAAAGCATAGCTCACATGTTACTATAAATTTAGTCATGACTATCTACTTCTTGAAGTAGCATGGAGATTTATAACTACTTATAAAAATTTCAAAATCTTAATGATCTTCTACTAAAACAACCTTCAATACTTTAAAGAAGTCGCTATAGCCTTCTTCATCATTGTTTTCGAAAGTCTATTGTTTAGGATCATCACTCTTCTATGGTGTCTCATGCTATAGATACAATCATAATTTGCTAAAAAAAAATAGTATGTCATATTATAAACTAAGTTGTCGATTTGGGTACAGGTTCAGATACGGGTACAGGTATGACAATATGGCAATTTTTTTTCCCTTGGGTAAATTATAAGAACAATGATACTCGTAAGACATAAATGATAAACATAATTGCCAATAAATAGAATATTTAAGTACCTCATATAATTATATTCATAATTTGCAAAAAGTAAATACTCAAGTCTCAAAATGTCATTACACAGTAAAAATTACAATTACAATCAATATTTAATTTAGTAGTCTTCAAATTCATCTTCATCAAAAGCATCAAGGTCGTGGTCAACACTTGGTTCAATTTCATTTGAACCACAGTCAATTGGATTGCCACTCCCACTAGGTGTGTCAAGTGCAACAGTTGCCTCATGATCATCTATAGAAGCTAAGGCAAATTGTGCAACTGTAGCATCTAAATTAGCACACTCCGGGACTAGATCCCAATTCTTTGTCATACCCTCCTTGTATTTGTAATGTCCCTTGGCCTGGTTTGCCCTAGAATTCTTCTAATGAACCAACTTCCCAATTGGGTTAGGGTTTATCTTCGGACAGACAACTTGTTGGTGGAGTCCTCGATGGGAAACCTGCATGCAACATAGGAACAACATTGCCAAACATACACATATATATATTGTTAGCATTAAATCCATGGTAATATATTCAAAGACTATTCATAATGCAATCCTATTGCGAACTAAGAGGAGTGGCATGGTGGGTCCGCCCTAGCCATATGCCAACCTAAGAGGTTGTATACCACAACACTCCCTGTTGGCGGCCTGTACCTACTTTCCCCAACCAGGCCCTTGCCTCAACAAACACTTGCCCTCTTGTGGAATGGCAGAGCTTATAGGCAGTCTTGGCATGTTCACCCCTCCATGGCCCATCCCTTCCATCTAGTTTTGAGCAGACCATAAGTGGTATTTCCACCCCTCCATGGCTCATCACTTGTCCAAGATTGGGCAGACCGTAAGTGAATTGCACTGCTGTCTCAGGCCATCTTCCTCCAAGGGGTTTGCAAACAGTTTCAAGCACTCAAATATTGATACACAAAAATGCAAACACTTCTATAATTAGCAGATTATGTGTAAATACATCTACGAACATTTATTAGTATACTTAAAGAAATCCTCAGATTAATAGACGTAAGTAATCAATGCCTAAACAAGTACAGAGTCAAATGATTATAAACAGACAAACTATACACCTATATAAATAATCAAATGGCTTTCAATAACAGTCAGCAATTGCAGATATACATTGAGACGAGTTATGCAGATACAGATTTCTACTTTAAGAATCAGATCGATTGCACAGGGAAGGATTAGCGAATACAGTTACAGTAAGTCAATTGTTCTTAGTATATAATTCTTTCTTACTAGCTGAGGCAGAGATACACCTGATATAGCTGCGTGAATCTCAGAGTCTCTTCTTTTGCTGCTTTCCTTTAATTCTCTTCAGTTGTATCTATCTTTTGATGATCTTTTGTTGTGGTCTTACGTTGCTCTTATACCATCGATCCCTTGAAGGACGCATCCCTTCACTTACTGCTTTATTGTAAAAGACACTTCTTTTGTTTGCGTCCCTCAAGAGGTAATTAGTCTTCAATAAAATAACACTGATTGTCTCTTAATCATCACTTCTCCCAATGACGTCGATCTTGTGTTTAATATATTCATTTGGTTATCCCGCCTTGATTCGCTGTGTAAGGGAATTAGTCTTGGGCTCGTGTGAGGGGACATGACAGTATTTAGGTTTCTTATGTGAAAAGAGACAAAGGTTGAGGTGTATATAGACCAAATCCTCTGCTTTTTTTGCACCCAAACGATTGCACTTGACCGAGTGGATGAAGGAGTATGTACTCCAATTCCACTCAGCTGAAGAAGAACTCGCAACCTGGTGAGTTTACATGCAACATTTTGTATTTAATTTTACTTGCCGATAATATATAGCATAATAGCATCAAAAGAAAAACGAATAAATAAAAAGATACATACTTGGGAGAGTATTTTAATTGCAAGAGGCTACAAGTAATTGGAGCCTTGACCATGTAGATACCACCAATCTTAAAAACCTAGCCATAGGTTTACTTAGCAAAAATAGCTTAAAATCATGCTTAACCAGAAGAAATTTGCCAACAGGATTTTTAAAAACTTATTCACGGGTTTTTCACTTCACCCTAGATTGAAAAACTCATTGCGAACTTCACAAACCTCTAGTCACTATACTAGGCAAAAAGAATCCTCTGTGACTTCTCACACAAAAACAAGCTACGATTTTTATCCATAAAAAAAGTGATTTTCTTATTTCTTACATGATTTTCCCACAAAAAAACCCACACGATCTCACAAGAAAAACCCTAAAAACCCCTCAATAAAAGAACCCATGAAACTACAACAACCATGATTTACAAAAAATTTCCTATGCAATTTTTCAATAAGAAACCCTCGAAATTCCTTCTTTCAGCTGCATGAATTTTTTTCAACTCTTTTGGCTTTGATACCATGAAGAATTTTCAAAATATCTAGTGATTATGTCTTGATGCTAAATAACATTGCATAAATCACACAATTATGAAAACTTCAAAATGCAAAAACATAAATAGATAATTACACCTTAAAATCAATCTTTCATTCCTTCAAAAAACTTACAAGGCAACCTCCAAAAATGATATGAATCACAACTACACGGAATCAACAATATGTAATATGTTGTTTTGGTATGTTACAACTTCAATTTATCAATCCTTAGAAAAAAATTTGAGGCCTTACATTCTTCTATCTTGCTCCTATCTTTATACCAATTCAACTAAAAATCTAATCTTCCAAAAATCAGTTTTAATTACAAAAGCATCCCTATCACTTATAAAGACAATATGGAAGATAAGTCTAAATCACCAATAAATAATTACACCTTAGACCTATTTAGCTAAATAAGAGACTTTCACTTTAGTCATTCAAAGTGAAATGCAAAATAGACTAACTTGGACCACTTGAACTTTTCCAACATGTTCACACTAAACTTGTGCGGAAGTTCCTATCGAAGCTAAAAACTCAACAATTCCATCAACATCACTCCACAACTGTCAATTGTATTACTTCAGGCAAACCATCACTCATTGCCTTAACATAACCAAGCTTTATCACTGTCCGTTTTATCTTATGCAAGCTCTACAATTAACCTAGCATCATCCTTGGCTCCTCCAAGACAATCTTGGAGATTTGGGAATTTGACGACATCATTAACACTTAAAAATTATTTAGCAATGGTCCCAGGCATGCACTTGCATTTTTGTTCTAAAATTTGAATTAAGAGTTATTGTGTGTGCACTTGCTTTGATTTCCTTCTATGCTTTCTACTTCAAGTCTTGTATTTCATAAGCTACCTTGATGATCAGATTTAGTTTACTAATTCAAGTTTATAATCAGAATACATATATGCCATTGTTTGCATCATTAATCTGCTTGCTTGCTCTTAATACCTATATTAAGATTCATCTATTCCACGCTATTGGTAGCTTCACAATTAATTGTGATCATGTATTTCAGGTATATTCTAGTGATTGCAGCAATAGATATTAAAAGTATTATTGTAATATTTAATGGTCATCTTGGCCCATTAAGGGGCCTTGTTGGGTTAAACCAACTGTAAAGGGGTCAATGGCGGTAGCATGGGAAAAGCCAAGAGAAGGCTGGTGGAAAATTAACTTTGATGGAGCATCAAAAGGGAATCCTGGACCTTCGGGTGTAGGATTCATCATCCTAGATTGGGAAGGGAATATAGTAGCATTTGGAGTGAAGAAGATGAGGGAAGGAACAAATAACATAGCTGAAGCCTCAGCAGCATTGTTGGCAGTTAAACTGGGCAAGAAACTAGGAGCTTCAAGAATACATTTAGAGGGCGATTCACGCATCATCGTGCAAGCTGTAATGAAAGGGGAAATAGGTACATGGCACATTCAAAATACAATTGCTAGAATTAGAGAAGAATTAAACTCGTGAAGATTTTGTTGTCAGTCACATAAGGAGAGCTAGTAATTCGGAGGCCGACATCTTGTCGAATTGGGCTACAAATTTTAGAGAGGTTGGTGAATTAAGAATTGAGGACTTAAGAAATATGGCTATAATAGATTAAATCAAAAAAGATGGCAAGGACATAGCATTAAATGAAGTGAACTAAAGGGCAGAGCAAAGTAACTTGAAAGGACTGGAGAAATGATGCTGAAGGTGGCGGTGGCAACTCCAGTACGAGGGGCAATTAAGATCGGTGTGTGCAGAGATAAGGAATTTATTACCTCTCGGCCCTCATTTAGCGAAGATAATAATAGTGATTGGCGTGGTGAAGAAGGCATAAGGAGAGTGTGGTGTAGGTGGCGGCGCTGTAGTAGTAGAGTTTAATTGAGGCTAATTTCACTCTACAATCGAGGAGGCAACTGAACCCGTTTCATGGGGATGCCTCTGATCAAAGATTAATGGGAATGTTTTTCTTCAATGATGGGCAGTTGGTGCAAAGTGTTCGAATGATTTTGGGGAAGTCTTTTGGAAACCTGCGGCATAGATACAAGACGAACGTAGATGTTTATTCACTGATAGTAGCATGGGGTTAGACCTGGGTGAATCAATAAGCACAGTAAGAGAAGTGATGACAACGATTGTGCATAGAGACTTCCTGGAAGGACTAGAGTCAATTTTAGAATGGGCAGTCCCAGGTGAAGGTTTGGACATCCGAGAAGGTTTTGAGAACGAAGAATTGGAAGGGGCAAAAGGATGTATTCCTTTCATGCGTTGGCCGGAGGATGAAATTAAAAACCATTGTAAGGAAGAGGCAAGGCTAGGTTGGCAAGCTCTAAAACTTTTTATAGAGCTGATGAAGGTGGAAGCCATTATTGCCCAGGCGAAAGAGGAAGCAAGGCAGATGGAGGCTGAAGGTCAAAACACGAGGCAGCGGAGAGTGAAAGCAAAAAGGAAATGGGGTTCTAAAACGGGTAGCACAAGCTAATTACATGGTTTTGTTAGTTTTTGCAGAAGAAACGTAGGGCTGTTACTGCATTTTTTGGCTTTTTGGGGGTTGAATTCTTTTTGTGGTTAAAAAGAGATTATAATGTGTTGGGTAAAAATCTGTCTGTAATTATGTAGATACATGTAGGGCTGTTACAGAAGGAAGTTGAACTGGTTTTAGTTGGGTAGGGTTACAGTTTCTATTATCAAGCATGTTAAGATGCTTTTTGAAAAAACTCTATTAGTTGTAGGAGATTTTTGGATGATGGATGATTTTATGAGACAAATGATGTAATTTGTTTTTCAAGCAATACAAAATCCTATTACCGACCAAAAAAAATATTTTAATGGTCATCTTAGCTTTTAGTTAGTCGTTAGTTTGCTTTCAATTAACTTTTAGTAACTTTTTGTTTCTGCTTTAGTTTGTTTTAGTAGCTTTTTGTTTAGCTCTTTAGTTAACGATTGTTTCTTTTTAAAAACATCGTCTTGTACTTTATTGTAAAATGAGTATTCCTCTACTCAATTTAATATATGATTACATCAATTAATTATCATTTAATGGCATCAAAGCTTAGGCTCAATCTTTTTTGACAAATTTTTTAGCAATAAAAATTTGTGTTTTCCTAAGGGATTTTTTAATTTCTTAGATGTTTTGCTTGATTTTAAAAAAAAAAGAATGTTAAAGGCATAGATGAAAAAGACGCCAATAAATCACACAACTCGCAAGTAATCGCGCATAGGAACAGAGGGCGAGTTAATTCGCTTGTAAACTCGCAGCCGATTATTATGAAAAATCACCACGATTTTCTTTGCATATCGCGCCAAAACGCATGCGTTTTAGGGCAAAAAATCGTTGTTAATGAAGTCTAAAAGTGAGCAAAGGAAAAATTTTGAGATTTTATTTCATTTCAAACCCTTCAGAGATGTGATTTGCAGGACGACGCAACAAAAATATCAAAAGTCCGTAAACCACTATTAAATTGAGCTTGCCAACTTTCCGGCGATATTTCATTTGCAAAATTTCGCCATCTAGATCAAAAGTTATGCAAAAAGGAAAAAAAGGCCTAGAAAAAGGCACTTTACACTAACTGAGTGCAAAACTTAAAGACTAAAATGGTACAAAAATGTCGCCCTTAGTACGTCATATGACCCCTGCTAGAAATGGTTTTTAAAAAAAATAACCCCGCCACCGCCATTGGTGGCGGACGGGCGGAGCGAGGGTGGTGCCCAGGTGGCCGTGCCACACGAGAGCCACACCACCCCACGGGGGTTATGCAATAATCGCCGGCATTTACAATATATGCCGGCCACACAATAAATAATCCAAAGTTTACAAAAATAAAACCAAAACTTATAGAAAAAGCCGATATAAATATTTACTACAATTCAAGGTACCGAATCACAGAGAATGAACACCGATGAGACTGTTGTGTATGCCAAGCAAGACGGATGTAAAAGGATGGGCTCGACCGATGAAATAAATGCAACCTAATTTGAATTGAAAACGATGAAGATTTGACAGCCGACTAGAGGATTAATGCGTCGACAACCCTAGTAGCTCAGAATGGGACAATGATCGGCAAGAATGTTGGGAATTAGGCGATGTAAATATGCAATCCTCTTTACCCGCTGACAAGCTTTGACTAGCAGAGAAGAATGAAGTGAAGGCGCAACGATGTGACCTTTGTTCCACCGATGTGGTGGTCGTTGGCAACACAGGTACGGTCAAAGGAAAGAGAATATGCTCTGCCGAATAGATGCAGACCACGAATAGATGGTGGCCAATAGTGATTTGAATGCAGTTGGCAAATCTTCAAATGATCGCAGCCAAAGCAAAGTCGGCTGAAGGAAGAAACAACCAACAAGTTGAAGAAATTAGCTGGCAGTGTAGACTGTGGGGTCGGCGTTAGGACTTAACCGGCCCGTTCAAACACCAATTACCGATGGTAATGGAGGATGAAGGTACAGGTGATGCTAGATAAAAATGCATACCAACAAATGCAACTCTAACCGCCGATTCAGTAGATGTAATGAGTGAACGCTGATCCAAGGATCGTACCCACCAATGCCAATGAAGAACAGCCGAAATATTCCAATCAAGCAAATCTTACCCAGCCTGGAAGATATGACAGCAACCGAAAAAAGAAAGGGTGCTAAATGTAAGCCGATGTACCCGACTGTCAATGTAGATCTGACTTGCCCTCCAAGAAACCGCAGAATGCCAAGCAAAGAAATTGGACGGTGATTGGAAGGTCTTTGGTGGGCCCAATGAATACAACCAAGTCTGCAAAACATGGGCTGGCCAAATAAAATTTGCCCCAAATTTTGGAATTAAATCATAGAAAATATTTTTGTAAATATTTTATTACGAAAATTATATTGACCTAGGGGGCCATACGACCTGTTTGGGCTACCTTAGCCTCCAACTGAAAGTGTCGAAAATCGACGATTTGGTAGTTGATCTTCAGGTTTTCGGGCCTATCGGACACAATGGCAGGGTCTATTTTGACCCAAACTGCTCCGAAAGATCAACTACCTCTTGTATCTGGCAGCCAACACCCAACTTCAAACCCTTGCAGATTTGGCCTCCAGTATCCAACTGGGACGAAACAAAAGGAAAATTTGACTTTCTCGACCACTCCAGACGTAGTGGTGAGCTCAGATATGATGCTACAAGCTCCCAAAATGCACCTGCAATATAAAGCCAAAAATGGAACCCCCCAGAATCTGATATTTTTATCACACCTTTCTAATTCTCAAGATCATGCAAAGATACAAGAGAAGAGCATACTCAATGCTTCAAGAAAATACACGATTGCACTCAAAATCTCCCAAAAGACTAACCAAAGGCACTCAACATGCTCTGATACCATGTAAGATTTGGCTATAGAGATAGCCACCCAAGATCTAAAGGCCTATGGAAAGCACAAAATACTCAGAAGATCAATAAGACGAGAATAAACTGTATTCTTATCAATGAATGCAATGTTGTATGTACAATGTGTAAAAGACCCCTTGGTTATATAGCCAAGGTGAGACACAAGATGTCATAGGATTATGACAAATGTTTTAATCATATGACATGAGACAACTTGACACAACTACCTAGGTCACATGTTGTAATGTCCCTTCCGAAGTGAGACATCTGTATTCAGTAGATTAGCCTATCATTATGACCCTCGTAGGCTAATGAAGGTGATGAGAGGGTCTTCTGAGGATTGTATCACCTCCAGCGTTCAGTGATGATCAGCTTTGGCTTTCGTTTGAGGCTTTCGGGACTCAGTTGCTCAACTTACTATTTATAGTAAGTCAGACATGGACAGAGTGGGACCCTTACTATTTAAGTAAGGCATGTGATCGTATGGTGAATCGTCTGATGAATCCCTAGTTCAAATGGCGTGATGAGAAATGATAAATTTAAGGAGTTATTAATATTATTTAGCTCAAATAACATTAATTAATTAAAAGGTGATATTTTAATGTTATAATTTGAGGGTCAAAACGTCATTAAAAGGGGGCCAAATTAATGAATTAATTTTTTTTGAGTGCCAACTCCTAAGTTTTGAATGAAATATTAAATGATGCAAATAAATAACATTTTAATGTTATTAAATTGCCTTTTTGAAGAAGTTCGACTTTCTCATGAAGGCATATATATTTCATTTTGAAGTTATTTGGGATTCATTGGATTGGGCATTGTTGTTGATAAATTTGTGTCTGAGAGTGAAAGCCAAGGGTTTTCAATTCCTTGAGCCATTGGAGAACATTCCTTCTTCAATGTTTGCAGTCGTTGAAGCAGTGAAATACCTATTGAATTTGGCATTCCGGAGAGTATCATTCAAATGTTCTATTGTGCAAATTGGAAAGACAAAGGGTTTGATTTTATTGTTCAGAGATTGCAAGAATCAGAGTAGGCGATTGCAGATTTATCAATTGCCATAATAAATCAGATTCAAAGAGGTACGGTTTTGGGGTTTCAGCAGCCTTCTTTTGCAGCAAGGCTCGGCCCTATCCAGGAGGGGTGATTTTGATCATAGAGGCTTCCAAAAATTATACAAAGGGGCGCCCAGACCTAAGGAAGACAGCCACACCTTTTGTCATCGAAAAGGCAGCATATTGAGGGAGAATCGAACCATTCTGCAAAGCTGCTTTTTGGGCTGAAAGTGATCATCAACAGCTGCATGTCTTCTAATAAATTCGGGTATGATTGTAATAATTTGTTCTCTTGAATATTGAGCCAATAAGACATATATTGGAGTGAAGAGCACAAAAGATTTACTAAGAGTGGGAAGAGGGGGGAGGGTGAATCAGTAAATCACCTTTTTAACTTTCTACACAAACTTAAACTTTCATGAACATCAACTTAATGCTAAGTTGCCGGTTCGGGTACGGGTTCAGATACGGGTTCGGGTTCGGGTACGGCTGTACTATATATATATATATATATATATATATATATATATTACATAAATTTTAAAATTTATAAACATAATGATAATGCCATAGACTCATAAGCATGCTCAAAATTATAATCATATGATCATAATGCCATAATGCCATAGAATATTGAAACAATGAAATACGCCATACGGTAATACCTCATATAATCTGTAATCATATTCATAATTTGCAAAAAAGTAAATAGTAAATGGCAATGTGAAGGGGCGTTTCAAAGTTCAGATCTGTACACTAGATGGCCTTACCTAGATGGCATGACATGTCACGTAGGTAACAGAGCAATGTGAAGGGGCGTTTCAAAGTTCAGATCTGTACACTGCCAGTGAGTTGTATTAGATTAGTTGCTCCCTTTTGAATGTATGTGTTTCCTAAGATATCATGAATAAAATCTTTGTTGTTAGGGGCTTTATGAGTTTTTTTTTTTTGTATGTATTTAGTTTAGGACATCTTAGTGGTATTAAAGTTGTGATCTTGCCAGCTTTTGAAAATCAAAACAAAATAACAAAATGAAAAAACAAGCAAAATGGGGAAAAATAAAAAATAAAAAAAAATCAGATATCTGTATTGCATACTAGTGAGTGATAAAGAATTAGGTACCAACTTAGAGAACCAAGATAGTAGAAAATTGCACACAAGAATCAAGAGAGAAAAGTGCTAGAACATGAAAGTGCAACAAATCTATTTCAGAGACCCTAATTGGAATTCAAAGGGGCAAGAAATAGTGGTAGAGCTAATGGTGCAAATGTTACATATTCAAAGTAACATGCAAAATCCAGATCATAGCAAAGCATTTCAGAGAGAGGGAAGTTCAATTTTGCATGACTGACCAACAATTAGTCAAATGAATCTCATTAAAAACCCACTAAACCCATATTTATACAAAGGAATGAAAAAACCAGATACCATGACAATTATTTGCACAAAGCCACACACTTTTCATGGAGTATCAAGAGAAATTGGAAGATTTCAAGGTTACTATGACTTTTGTCAACTACTTTGAGTTACTCAGATATAAGATCAGGTGTTTTTGCAAGAGAAAAAAAGAGAAAACCTGCAAAAATCAACTATTTTAGCTTGGAGGCAAAAAAATGGTGTTTTTGCTCTTTTGAGTTTGCAAAATGAGCCTCATTTGGTCGGCCAAGTCAATATAAGGCAATCTAGGCACTTTTTAGGGTTAGGTTTTTTGTTTTTAAGTTGAGATTTTGCCTTTTTTAAGGCTGTATGGCGTGGGTCCTCCCGGGTCCTCCTGGGTTCTCCCCGGGTTCTACCAGGGTCCTTCATTTTGAACCCGGGTTCTTTGTGGGTCCTTCACAGAGAACCCGGGTTCAAAATGAAGGACCCAAAAGGACCCAGGGTGAAGGACCCACAGAGAACCCGGGTTCAAAATGAAGGACCCAGAAGGACCCAGGGGAGAACCGAACCAGAACCCGAACCCACACGTATTTTGGTGGGTTCGGGGGGCTAAACCAAGGGACCCGATAACATAGACTTAATGATATGAAGTTGAACCAATTTACACAAGTTGATACAACTTTATTGAAATAATAATTTTTTATTTTTTTTAATGAAGTAGGCACCAACCTACTTGACTTACAAAAGAGATGATTTAGTAGACTGCAATCTACAAGGGACACCCAAACCTCTACAATTTTAGTCTACAATTTTAGTAGGCACCAACCTACAAGGAGCATCAACTCCTAATGCAAGGCACCAAACCTTGACTTGATGGATGAAGTAAATGTCTTCAATCAGATCTGCACTCTCCCAATCGTCCAATCTGCCTTTGTGATAAAAAATCTCTCACTTAGCCCACACAAGAAGATGGGCTTTTGATATAGACCACTATCAACTTCACAATCACACCTTCAAGGCTAAAATGAATGTCCAATATATATTTTGTTCAAAGGTTGCAACATTTGATGAAAGAGCACAATAATTTATTCACACCTCTTCATTAGATTTATTTCTATCTTAACACCTTTAATTTTTCAGTTTTTAAATCTGTTAAACATATTTGATTTAACAAGCAGATCGAACCCTTCAAACATTGCAATGGATGATGATATCCTTTCAATCGAATGAGCATATCCTTTAAAAGAAGCATCACACCTCTTTGTTTAATTTGAATTTCCTTTGATATATTTGCATAAACAGATCGAACTGTTTTAGAAGACAAATCACATCTGTTCAAGAAGATATCTTTAACTTCATTCGCATCTCTTGATTAAAAGACGTCATTTCCTTCAGACGTATCTCTTGAAAATGGCACCACTTCAGAAATAAATCACATCTCTTAACAGATGCATATTATATTTGTGAAAATAATCAGTTTTGAGGTTCATTTCTCTTTAACAAATTTGATAATCAATGATGGAGACCACTTTTATTTGAACTCACAAATTTTTCCCATAGACTTTGAGATGGAAAAAGCATATCCTTCCATCAATACCTTGATATCATTAATATAATGTTCCCTATTTTAGTGACGCATCATCTGGCCCACGATGACTCACTTCTTGACTCAAATATGGCGACAAACAACCACTCTTATTTGAATTCATGGCTTAATATCCTAATACTCCACTGTTATAAGAGTCATTCGACGAATGCAACACGAATTTATATATCGGCAACAAGCACGCTTGATAGAAACTCTAGCGTAATGATCTTCAAAGCTTGATTCCACCGTATATGTCAATTGGCATGTGAATATTTCCGTTTAATATCAACCGCCTGTGAAATGTTAATATCGGTATGTTTACTATCTTCCCTTAATTTCTCGGTGATAATTTCTCATATCCTCTCCTCAACGCAGAATTCTTATGGAGTCTTCGATTGTCACCCAGCTCTCTAGATTCTATTTTACGCGATAACTAGAATATATGATACCAACGTCAACATCGTCTTCAACAATGAACTTATAGTGATACTTTAGAATAGTAATACTTTATCTGTCAGACTCAATGGCCATCAAATGTTTCTTAATCATATTAAGATCTTCATTGTAGCTGACTGCATTAGACGTATTTGTCAAAGAGTCTTCATCATAGCCAATTACTTCATATTGACTTCCATCTGTAGATGATGTTCAAAGTTTTGATCTAGGCGTTTAGTTTTAGTCTGTGATAAACTGCAAGTTAGACTATATTCAATAATCTGATTCTTCATTCAAAATCTGATTCTTAATTTTGACTTGCCAATTTATTTTTAATAATTTCTATTAAGCTCAACAATGAATCATCCATCTTCAACGATTTGATTTCCTTCATCTATTCAAATCTTCCCTCAATCTTCCTTTAATGGTCTTTCTTATTTGTAGATCTGCAGGTGTCCCTCTTATTCCTAATTCTTTCGTATGATCATATCTTAACTAGCCACACCCATTCCTCATGCCACTTTTGACATCAATGACAACATTTCCAACATGGAGGAGCTATTTATTATAGTTGTTTGTATTCCTTTATGCTTGCATTTTATTTCTTTGCAAATATTTCAAAAAAACAAAAAAAAAAGCAGAAAACCCTCATAAACAATCAAAACACAAAATCAAAAAAAAACTAGCATCAGAAACTAGGTCACAAGGTGTTCTTACACATGTGTTAGTTGTCAAAGGATAAGATAACAACTAATGACAACTAACACCTTCTAGAAGGGAACTTAGAACGTAAGTAAACTTAACATGTGAATATGTCCACTAAGTCACTAATAAGTGAAATAACTAGGTACAAGACATTTATTCACACCAACACCTAGCAAAGCTATTCTAAGGTATATCATTGAAGAATAATGACTCCTGATCTTTGTTTTGTGAGACTAAAGTGTCACGACTCCTCCTCCCTAACTTTTACTGCACAATTTTGATAGACTTTAATGCAGGAACACATGTTAAATCCAAACTAAAAATCTAATACTCATATGCTTGAAAATCTTGCCTGTCATTAATTATTGATTGAAAACTTGAGAGCAGAATTTGAATGTCGACCAAATTCAGTGGACAACTATGGAGTTAAGGCGTCATGCATGAATTAGAAAAGGACATTTTGACCACGTTTTCAATAGAAAACTGCACAGTGAATCAAATCCAGATAAGCAAATTAAAGTTTTAGTCAGCACAGACCTACTGGTAGGTCACATTCTGCCGTCTTCAGCCGCCCAACGCCGAATTCACTGCCGAATTCACTGACTTTGTATCATTCACGTGGGTTGTGAATCAACTGCCACAATAAATTGCAGGTCTAACCGCGTTCTACAGTTTACAATGAATTTAATGCGTTATATCCATAAAATGAGGAATGGATTTCTGTTTTAGAAGGAGAAATTGAACGTTCTGTGGGAGACTCCAGAGAGATGCTTGATTTTAGACTTCAGGATGGAGGAGAGCCAACCTGGGCGCACTGATCACTTAGATCTCTTCCAAGAATCAGCGCACACAAGTAGGTATCTTACCTGTCCATTTTGATATGCAACATATTTGATCTCCCGCTGTCTCTGTCAAATATATGCATAGATTAAACAAGTATGGCAGTCAGCTATGACTAATCTTAAATCGCTGCTTGTGCTTATATTCGTTTTCTTTGATTTATGAGTCACCATGATCTGAGTTTATTCTCAACTTGTATTTTCTTGTACCTATCAAGTTTGATTTTGTTTGTTTTTTTTTTTTTCCAATTTTCCTTGTGGTTGGCATTTGGGTAGAATTTGAATCACTGCTATGAGATGATAGGGCATTCATTTATATTAGACAAAATCTCTTAAGGAAGTTTTTATCCTGTAGGTTAAAGTCCAAGTATGCAATTTGATCTTAGGAAAATTCATAATCATATTCTTATGTGTTGTTTGTATTGTATTGGTAATCTAGAATATGCTACTTTATATTGTCTGATATCCGACCCATGGTGATAGAGTAGGTTTCGACATACTTAAAATTTAATATTATATATATATATATATATATCAATCATGCATACTTTCTCTTTTTGAAAATTTGGTGTAAGACATGCCTTTATGGTTCCAATTATCTCTATTGCCTCAATTACTTTATTTAGGAGATATATATGTATTTGGTTACAATCTTTTGTTTAATGCCCTTTTATAAATGAGGGTAAAATTTAAATATTTTGGGTTAAGTGATATTCAAGGTCTATGTACTGAAAGACAAGGCCATGTAAATATGGTTACTCTAATATGTTAGATGAATGAACGGACCTTGTTGCTTTTCTTACTGAAATTTGAATTGGTGCATATAAATGGGCATCGATCTAAGATATTAATAACCATCCTTAATTTTTATTTCATAATAATTGAATGTTGATTTGGTATTTAGATATATACATATTTCCTTATATGATCTAATCCGTTAGGGAGTCTTACCAAACACTTGGCATTTGTAAATTATTTCTAGTATGATTAGAAATTTGCAAATAATCAAATTAAAGATATTGTTAGCCTAAAACCACGTATTAACATTGATAAAATTATCTTGATATATTGAAGCATTCAAGTTCTCTTTTATTCTAGTTGGTCTAGGACCTTCAATTTAAATACAAAGAACAATGAAACCCCTTCTACACAAAGGTAGATCTTCTATAAAAAAAAATAGACAACACAAGTACTCCATTACTCTAGTTAGTGTTGAATAGTTACTTTATTACATTCCATAATATAGTCATTGGAATTTTCACATCCTAATGCTACATAAACTATCTAGAAGAATAGAAATATGAGTGGAATAATAGGACTCTAATCCTTGCAATAATTCTTGAAGATATTTAAACTCTAGGTAAAATTGATTATGTGTGCGTCTTTGATAAGGGAAGTAGGGAATGATATATGTTAGGGAATTTTTCAAAATAATAAAGTACTCACTTAATTACGTTGCATGGGGATTTTATTTTTTTTATAAATGGTTAAATAATTCTTCTTACTATAAATTGTTGACCAATGCTTGTTGATTTATTTTTAATGAATATTATTAAAATTACCATGCATTATGTGTTTACTAAGATTAAGTATGTTAGACATAGATTTGAAACTAATCAAAAAAAAAGGAAAACAAAACTAGCAGCGTTCGGTATTAACGATGCCTCTGGCTCACGTTTACGGGTAAAGCCGTCGCGCTTGAGCTACTGCATCTATAGCCTAACACAGCTGCAATAACGGCGTCTATGGCATCGTCCCTATAAATCGCCGGGGAGAAATAAGGGACATGAGTTGTTTAAAATCCAAAGGGAGGGAAATCCCCTTTGGATCGATAATCTAAAAAGATAAAACAAAAATGAATCAAATCCGCTAGTGACAACCTAGAAAATTGTAACTTAGGAATTTTCAATGGTGCAAATGTAATTCTAACTCAAAGATAAAATCATGTGGATAAATCATTAGGGAATGATTTAAACGGGTCAAGGGAGACGAACTTCATTAGGGAGTAAGGTTAGATGAATGTTAATAGGTAAACAATAAATGGTCAAGGCGATCGTTTATTATCCATGCTTACCATCGTGGGTAGCAGCCGCAGAGGAACTGTCTAGGGGAAATAAAAACCCTAGAAAGGGTTGCGTACCCGCTTTATAACAGTTCACATAAACATAGCCTAGAAAACAGAACTACATATTTTACGCCTTGATCCCGTTTGGAAGCAGGGTATGTAGGCAGTCTGGGAAACGAAGGATGCTCCCATTACTCAGGCGTTCGGGGATGGGGTTTAGGGATGGAGAGATCACATAACTAGTTATAAGAGATAATCAACTAAGATACATACAACTATACTCGGAAGAATCCCGTATGGATTGCTTGATACCCCGGGGCCATTAGGCTAAATTCCGAGGCGGGTTCAAGCTTAGAATTACAATTTACATACCCCTGAGGACGACGACCTCGGTACACTTTTGGAAGAAAGTGCGGTCATCAGGGAAGCAACTCAGGATCCGGATGATCCCGATGAGTTCAAGACTCTGGCCAGAGCACATACCTATCATATGATAGATGCCTGCCTCGTTTAGGTGGATTCCTATTCCGATTATATGAATAGATGTATTCCTATTCCATATGAATAGATGAAGTGAATTCCTGTTCCGTATGAATAGATGATATATCTGTCCCGTATGGATAGAAGTTCCCGAGTATACTTGTGAATGAATACTTGAAAAAAAAAATATAGCGGTATTTCGGTTGAAATTAATTGGGTCTTTACATAAAGACAAACCTAAGTTAAAATTGAAATGGGGACATTACACTCTAATAGCATGGCCAAAGCAGAGACTCTTTTGGAGATGATGAATTGCTAATAGCAAGTCCTAGATTCAAACTCTAGCTAGTTTGTAGAAACCTTGAAAGGACCTGCAGCTCAATGCTAACAAGAGGTCATATTTTTGAGTCCTAGCTAATATACATGGAAATCATGTAGCATCCAAGCCAAACAAGGAGCCCCAAGCTAAAAAGTGTGTCTTGGGAGGCAATATTGAAAGAAAAATGCACACTCTAAATAGCAAAGCGATCACTAGTTCATTGGTTGGCTACCTCAACATACTAATAGGGGATCATAGATTCAAGTTCACAGAAAATAACAAGGTTTCCTAATTAGACTAATGGCCCCAAGCAAAGAACTGTGTTTAAGTAGACAATGTTGGAAAGAGACCAATAGCTCAGTGCTCATGCACCTCAACATGCTAATAGGAGGTCAAAGATTTAAATCTTATCTAGTTGATGGAGAATAACATGGAATTTAACCTGAACTAGAAGCCCTAAGCAAACAAGTGTTCCTCAATAGGCAATGTTGAAAGAATAATCTACACTACATACTTTAAAGAGGTTAGCCACCCAATGCTAACAAGATAATATAGGTTTGAGTTGTAGCTTGTCCATGTAAAATAGCATGGTTTCTAAACCAGATTAGGGGCTCCAAACACAGAAGTGTGTCTCACATGCAATATTGGAAGAATATTACACACCAATTTGTGATTCTAAATAGATAATGGAAACTCACAATAATTTATAATTATAAAAAGATAAATTGCATTTTTTTGTCTGCTTTCTGCAGCAATCTTTTCTGCTATTTTTGTGATTTTTTCCCTTGCCCTAACCGTAACCCAATTTCTTCCTAATAAACTGAAAAACTATTTTTTTGGTTTGCCAAGCTACTCCCAAGAAATATTTTTGCTTTTATGTCACAAACCACAAAGGCGGCAACAGCTTCATGCTTACACAAGGTCACTGATTTGAGTCCTAATTAATTCATTGAAAACAACATAGAGTCCAAATTAGACTAGGAACCCTAAACAAAGAAGTGTATCTCAGTAGCTGATGTTGGAAGAATGATCCACGCTAGGAACCACAAAGGGGGCTGGTAGCTCCATGATAACAAGATGTCACAAGGTAGACCTCTAATTAATTTTAATTGAAAACAATTTTGCATCCAAAGCAAACTAGGAATCTAAAGCAAAAAAAGCATATCTCAATTGCGATGTTGAAGAATGTAATGTCCCCATTTTTACAACATCCTCTTTTGGTTGGATTGATTCAGGCACACTTATTATTTTTAGTAAATGCTATTTTTAGCAGTGGGTCTGGTTTAGTGCTTCGATCTTTGGTGAGCCTTCTCGAGCGTCTCAATTGTAATCCGGTTTGTGTTTCTTGGCAATACTTACTATTTTTAGGACTTTCTAAAAATAGTAAGTCAACTAGGGTTAGCCGGTCCTAAATAGGTGGGTCTCTGAAACACATTCTCAGTTGGGTGAAATTTACCAAGGTTGAATCATTCAAACATTTGATTAAAGTTTCAAAAATTGAGCTTTAATGGAGTAACTTTATATTTATTCATTGAGGGTGAAGGGGTCATTAAAAAAAGTACCAAGGTGCCTAATGCATTAACTTAAGTTGTTTTTAAAAAATAAAGCAACTTAAATATTTTAATAGGAGGCCTCATATTTTGGACGCCTTAGTCTTGGTGGTGAAATAAATAGATTAAAATCTTTTAATTCTTTCCAAGGCGTGAAATTTCAAAAGGAGTTTAGGGTTTTAACAAGTTGGGCACCCAATTCATGCTGAAGGTTATATATTCTCAATGGGAAGCTCA
This sequence comes from Sequoia sempervirens, assembly GCA_007258455.2. Classification (NCBI taxonomy): domain Eukaryota; kingdom Viridiplantae; phylum Streptophyta; class Pinopsida; order Cupressales; family Cupressaceae; genus Sequoia; species Sequoia sempervirens. The sequence continues at coordinate 2,879,009 of VDFB02292527.1, read as the reverse complement.
TTTGCATTATGGATGTTTGAATATTTTGGTGCTTTGGCTTTGGAGCTTGGCTTGGGGTGGATTTCAACTTGGTGAGACGAAAACCTCTTCAAGATCGCCTTTCTTCGTGTGTGAAAGACCACATCAAGAGAGGATTTTTGGAGGCTTCGTGTAGGAGCTTCAATTGTGCTACAAGTTGCAGGTTACTGAGTTTAGAGATAAAAGATTTTTGATATTTTGAAGAAGGATTGTTGGTTTTGGCTTGATAATACTTGGTTTCGATTTGGGTGACAAATAAACTCATTTTGGAAGTGAATTTTTAATGATTTTCTGGATATTAAAAAAGATCCTGCACTCATGTTTCTGTTTGTATCTATGAGAAGGAATTTTAATATCAAATGGGTATTGTAGAGAAAGGCTTCCCTCTTCATGGCGATTCTACAGAGCACTTGCATGCATTTTTAGAGTGAATATTTGAATTTATTTAGTGAATCAAACCTTTCTGAGGACGGCTTGCTGCTGGGGTGAGTTTTCAGACTTCAAAGAGCTGGTTGAGGTTGCATTGAAAACACCTCTGTTGACTGATCTTAGTGCGTCCTGGGAAAACTTGATAGCCTTGGGAATAAGGCCTTAATCTGTTTTCAGCTCGTAGCTTTGAAGGGATTGTAAAAACAGCTGCAGGACATTTGTTCCAGGTTCAAATGTATTCCATTTCTTGCTGCTAGCACCCTTCTCTGGGAGTTTCCTTCAAGTCTGGTCAGTTTGGGTGTGGAGATACATTGCGTGGCTGGAGCTGTTGAGAGGTGATTATCTGGTGTCTTGCTTAGGGCTTGAAGATATTAGTTGGAAGAGACAAGGTTAAAGTTCATCCTCTGCTGTTTGGCCCTCATTATCCAGGTCTGAAATAAACAATATTTCTGAGTATTGTGTCTTTGAAATGACTGTATTGCTGTAATGTTTTCTGTATCAATAGAAGCTGAAAAGGTTCTCATGTCCCATGCTAGTTTCATAGTATTATTTCTGCACGTGTATGTTTTATAATTTGGCAAGTTCAAACTGAAATGGGCATTTAAAACATAAGCAAACATCTCAGAAATTCACCAAACAGCAAACAGAAAACTCAAAGTAAAGTTACAGAAAGGTATATCAGCAGTATTAGAGTTTTAAAAAAATTGCATTTGGTGGTTAGCCATTACAAAGAACAATCCACACAAAGAGCCATAAAGGGCACCAGTAGCTCCATGCCAACAAGAGGTTAGATGTTCAACTCCTAACTGATTCATTGAAAAAAAAAAAACAATATAGCCAAATTAGGCTAGAAACCCCAAGCAATGAAATGGGTCTTGATAGGCGATTGGAAGAATAATCTACACCATGAACCATAGTGCAGCTGGTATTTTCCACGCTAATTAAAAGCAACATGGCATGCAGATCAAACCGGGAACGTCAAGCAAAGAAGTCTATCAGTTGGTGATGTTGAAGAACAATCCAAACAGGGAAGGTGGATTCATGCTAGCTGGAAGTCACAAGTTCCAGTCTTAACTATTCATTAGAAACATTATATACAAATCAAACTAGGAACGCCATGCAAAGCAGTGAACTTGGAAAACAATTAGAAGAGCAATCGACTCTATAAACCCTACCATAAAGGAGACCAGGTATTTCCATGCTAACAAGAGGTCACAGGTTCGAGTTGTAACTGATTCATGGAAAACAGCATAGCATTTAGACTACAAATCAAACCAAGAACCCAAGCAAAGAAGTGTGTCTCAGTAGGCGTTGGAAGAACAATCCATTGGAAGGCCCTGAATTTGAGTCCACGCTAGTCGATGGAAAAATAAAAAATCAACTAGGGCATCAACTTGACAACATCTAAGCAAAAGGGCATACCCGTAAGGAGAACGGACCAAATTAAAAAATGAAAAGGTATTAAAACAAAACCGACAACTGAGTAATTTACCTGCACATCGGCCTGCAGAGACCATCCCGATTTATCTGCTTCCGCAAATGTTGAGATCAACGAGCTTTTATCCATGGCCCGAACGAATGCAGCTTCTAAAGATTTGTTCTTCTGTTTGGCTTTTTAGGGCTTCAACGAAACTCGATACCGATGCTTCACCTTTTCCTCGTTTGAGAGCGCCATTAGAGAGCCTGGAGTGCTGTTTAGGTTTGTATCAAAGAAATTTATTGATTAGGAAAACCAAAAAAACATATTATTGAGAAAAGTCTCTACGGCAGAACTGTTAGAATATTTGTGTATTTTGTGGCGCACGTGTTTCTTTGCGTATCCCCGGGATGCGTCCCTTTGGGTTTTTTTTTTAACCGTTATAAGGGATGCTTTCGGGACGCGGAAACCAGTAGAGAAAGATATTTCAAGATATCAAATTGTACACAAGTTTTAATTAGTAGGAAGTTCGTATTTTATCTGATTGGCATCTTTTGAGTTTGGAGTTTTTATGAAGATGTACATCAAATACTTAATTTATTTTATGTTTTTGTTAGTCTTTTTTCTAAGTTGAATACTTTATGATGGTAGTGTCTACGTAGGTGACAATTTGCACCAGCCCATCGGATGTCTATGCCATGCTCCTCCATACTCCTCTAACCGTTCGTGCACCAATCAGCCGTGTGTTGCAGGTAAGCTGTATTTGTCAAGATTTTTTGGTTTACAGTGCCCAATAAATATTTTTACCCTTTTTTTTAAGTTTGTCATTCGCCTTTTTATTGCTACTTTGCCCGCGGCTATTGGTTTTTGCTCCTCCAAACTCTTCCCACTGGTATTGACCTTACACTTTACAATTTAGCGAGCTATAGCCTAAAAATTAGGTTTATACGAAGGTTTTAAAGTATGTTTAATAAAATGGAAATAATTAATATATTAAGTATATATTAGCATAATTAATATATAATGTATATTTTATATATTATATTTTTAACAAAACTATTAAATATAATAGTTTTAATAATTTGTTTGGAAATCATGTTTTGTAAAATATGAGGATCACGACATAACAGAGTTTTGGCGAAGTCTGGCGCTCAGGTGTGGTGTTTCTCTGCTAGGGCAGCAATGCCCTAGCTTCATTGGTGCTTCTCTTAGGTGTGTGTGGGTGTCTCGTTTCCTCCTTTCTATGTGTTGTGTTGTGGGTGTGTGTGGTGGTGTCGATCGGTGTGGGTTTTGGTGCGTGGGGAGTTTGTGGTGGAGGCGTTCAAGGGGGCTTTTTGGTGCGTGGGGTCTGCTGCGTGGGGTTCAGGGGGTTTTTTTTGGTGCATGGGGTCTGCTACGTGGGTCTCGGGGTGTGTCAAGTGGGGTGTGGGATCTTTTGTGTGGGGTGTGGTGGTTAGTCGGGTGTTTGGCTATGTGGGGTGGAGTTCTTTTTGGTTGGGGGTGTCGGTTGTGGAGAAATGGCTAGTGTCTCCAAGGGCTTGGTGATTGTGGGTGTGAAGTCGCTTCTGGGTTTCTCTGCAGATGTGCATGCACCACAGAAAGATACCTCTTTTGTGGGTGAGAGCTCTAAGCTCAAGAAAGTGAATGGTTGTTTGTTGCGAAGTCAAGCTCATCCAGTTTTGGTTATCTCTCTGGAATCAGTGCAAAAGGATTTTTCTTATTGGACTCAACATGTTCTGATTTGTAAGTTCTTGGGTATTCGTGTCCCCCTCTCAACTTTAGAGTCTTGGTTGCGTCGATCTTGGCAGGTTGAAGGTGATTTTGATATTTTGGTGGTTGGGAATGGCTTCTTCATGGTTGATTTTTCTTGCATTTTATATCGTAATCATGTTTTTGAGGGTGGACCGTATTTTTACAATCATGTGGGCTTGTTCATGAAACCCTGGCATGGGGGTTTCAATACGGCAGAGGATTTGCCTTCCCAGGTTCCTGTATGGTTCGTCTTCCATGGCTACCTTTGGAGTTCTAGAGAGAAGATATTTTGCAACAAATAGTGGCATTGTTGGGGAAGTCGGCTGCCATTGCTTATAATACTTTGGATAAAAAGGTATTTCCTTTTGCTTGCATTTGTGTTGAAATTGACTTAAATAATCCATTGCTAGATTCTCTGGAGATTTGTATTGGTTTGGCCTCGTGGATTCAGCAGTTAGATTATGAGTCCCTTTTTGTTGTCATTTTTGTCATGAGTATGGACACCTTCAACGCCAGTTTCTTCAGGCAACCAGAACGGCTGGGGTCTCTTCTTCTCCTTCATTGGGCCTTCGGTGGAGAAGGGAGATAAAAGCAAGGTTTCTATGGTTGAGGGGGGAAAGGCTGAGGGGGGGCCTGATAAGGATGGCTTCATTCCTGCTAAATCAAAAGTTAAGGGGAAAGGTCAGAAGCGGCCCTATAAGGATAGGCAGAGTGATCAAGGATTCAATCATTTTGAGGTTTTAGATAATCAGGCTTTGGAGGAGGGGATTCCTAGTGAGATTTTGTCTGGAGCCACTGGTATGGATTCAGGGTTGCAACAGGAAATTGTTGTTAAGGATACCTCTCTGCCTCTGGAACAAGGGGGTCAAGGCCTCCTAATGCCCTTGCAGGTTTACAGGATGATATCATTTTAGTGGACTTGGCTAAGGAGGTGTTGTCTTCAGGCAAAGGTCAAGGATTGGCTTCTTATCTGGGGGTGTTGCAATTCCCTCTTAAGAAGGGGCATTTTGAAAATTCCCCTAAAGTTGGTCACAAGAAGGATGTGGACAAGATTAAATCTACTAGGGATTTGTTGGTGGAATGGGGCTCGGTTAAGACCATTGATGCCCACTTTGCTCAACCTTCCTCATGATTATTCATTCATGGAATGCAAGGGGGTTGAATAGCGCCTCCCATCAAAAAGCTATTCAGGATTTGATTGGGGTTCATTTTCCTAATTTTTTTGTGTTCAGGAGACTAAGCTTCTAGTGGACTGCATGCTTCAATAAGCTCCTTGTATTTGGTTCTCTGGTTAGTGTCAGTGTATTGGCTCTAGGGGAAGCTCTAGAGGTTTGGCACTTTTCTGGGATCCTCGTAAGATTTTTCCTCGCTGGTGGATTTCTAGCCATTCCTCTATTTCGGTGGTGGCTTCGGTTTTGGACTCGGGTGAGACTATTTTGGTTAGTAATTTATATGCTCTAATTGATATCTGTGGTAAGCGCCAACTTTGGGCCCATATCAGGTATCTGAGGTCTTGTGCACCTTATTTGCCTTGGATTTTAGCTGGTGATTTCAATTTTGTCTTATGTCTAGAGGAGAAAAGAGGGGGGTTACCAAGACTGAGTCATGCTTCAGATTTGTTTCAAGCTAATGTGGATTATCTTGCTCTTATTGATGTTAAACCTTCCAATGGCTTATTTACTTGGAATAATAGGTGGAGTGGCCCAGAGGCGATTTTTGAGCAGTTGGATAGGTTTCTTGTTTCTAGTTTTTAGGTTGGGGGAAGCTTGGTTATTTGCTCTGAGATTCTTGATTGGTTTGGCTCTGATCATTGGCCAATTAAGTTTTCAACTTCTTCTTTCCCCAATCCAAAGAATCCTCCTTTAAAATTTTAGCTTATGTGGCTTTGTGATTCTTCTTTGCATAATCTTGTTGCTCAGTGGTGGTGGGATGGAGCCCCTACGTATGGTACAACTATGTATTCTTTTATGAAGAAGCTGCAAAGTGTCAAATATCATTGTAAGTGATGGAATCAGTTGTGTTTTGGCAATTTTTGGGCCATGAAAAGGGAAGCACAGGAGCGTCTGGCTGTTATTACTCACCAGATTAGGGATTTGGGGTTTTCAGAGGCTCTTGGGCATGTTGAGTCCCAGGCTCTAAAATTGGTGGAGTGGGAGCTTCATGAGGAGATATTCTGGAAACAGAAGGCTTGGATTGACTGGCTTCAAGAGGGAGATAGGAATACTTCCTTCTTTCATCACTTTATGTAGGCTCATCGGAATAAGTGTTATATCTCTTCTCTTGTTAACTTTGAGGGCTTAGTTTTATCTTCGCAATAGACTTTATCTAGAGAAGCTCGCCAATTCTTCTCTACTCTATTTACTGAGGATTCGCTTCTTGCAGAAGATGAGGAGAATTTGATTCTTGCTTCTATTCCTTCTTTGATCTCTAATGAGATGAATGCTTCTCTTATTTTCCTGATTACTTTGGCTGAAGTGGAGGTTGTGTTTGAGATGAATAAGGGGAAGGCTACTGGCCCTAATGGGTTCCCAGTTGAATTTTTTCAGGAGTTTTGGGAAATTGTGAAGTTGGATTTGTTGGAGGTTGTCTGTGAGTCTCTTCATAACAAGCAGATTCTTCAGGCCTTAAATGTTACTTTTCTAGTCCTCATCCCTAAGAAGGAGGGCGTTGATAGGTTTGAGTTCTTTCGACCAATTGAGTTCTGTAATGTGGTGTATAAGATTATTACGAAGCTGATTGCTGAGCAACTTAAATCTTGCTTGCCTATTGTCATTTCGGAAGAGCAAGGAGGTTTTGTGGCGGGTCGTCAAATTTTGGATGGGGTGGTGATTGCCTTTGAGGTCATTCATTCCATGGCGACCTCTAAGGATAGGTCTATGTTCATCAAGTTGGATATGGCTAAATCTTGCGACAAAGTAAAATGGAGTTTCCTTCAAAAAATTATGTTGGCCTTTGGGTTTTCTTCTAATTGGGTGAGTTGGACTATGAGTTGTGTGACTTCCTCCTCTTTTTCAGTTATTGTGAATCGTGAACCTTTGGAGTTGTTTGGTTCTACCATGGGCCTTTGTCAGGGGGACTCGCTCTCTCCCTATATGTTTATTATTATGGTTGAGGGGTTGGGTCGCTTTTTGAAATTTTAGGTCTCTCAGGGTTTGATTCATGGTTGGCAGTGGGGGTTGGGTCTGCCTACTCTTCCTCATCTCCAGTTTGTGGATGACACCTATCTTATGGGGTTGGCTCGTATTCGGGAAGTTGAATCCTTTAGACAAGCTTTGGATATCTACCTTGCTGCTTCGTGTCAAAATGTCAATGAGTTGAAGTCTTCTATATTCTTTTCTAATACTCCTCAAGCTATCCAGCAAAGGATTGCTACTATTTCAAATGAGGTTTCAAATTGGGACTCTCCCCTTTGTCTATTTGGGGATTCCTCTTGTTGTTGGTCGTCAGCCTAGGTCTTCTTGGTAGATGTTCCTTGATAAGTTGAGAAAGAAGGTAACTCATTGGTGGTTGTCTACCACTGTTATAGTTACTCTCCTTAAGTCTATTATCGAGGCTCTCCCCATCTACAGGTGTTTTGTTCAATCAGCCCCTATGTATTTCCTTAGGGAATTTGATGCTCTCTCTCGCCAATTTCTTTGGAGTGGTAACTTGATGACTTCTAAGTGGAGCCTTGTTAAATGGGAATCGGTGTGTAGACTGAAGCAAGAGGGTGGTCTTGGTTTACGCTCTTCTATTTTGAATGGGAAAGCTCTCGTGGCTAAGCTTTATTGGCATTGGTGTACTAATCAACATCAGTTATGGGCTCATATTCTCAACCACAAGTATCTTCGAGGTGTTGCTTCTTTTGAGGTTCCTCGCTATCCTCTAGAGGGGTGTGGTTCTATTATTTGGTATACTTTGAAAGTGGGAGCTCAGTTGATTAAGCGTGCTCTTTTCTGGATCTATCACTCGGGGTCTCAGGCTCTTTTTTAGTGGGATTCTTGTGATGGTTACCCACCTATTCTTTTTTATTTTCCTTGTCTTCAACCCCTTTGTGATGTTTTTACTGTTGTTGGTTGGGACACTGTTAGCATTATAAGATTGTTGAGCAGTGTGGCTCTGCTATTACTTTTCACTAGATGCACCCATTTGATTGGCCACCTGGGGGCTTTGAGGGAGATAGGTAGGAGATTGTTCAGCTTTTGGCTTCCTGGGCTTGTAATTCTTTGAGGGGACCCAATATTTTGGCTTGGGATGGTTCTGATATGTCTGGGAAGTACTTTGTGTTTGCTGGTTATAAGCAGTTGGGTCAACAATTGTTTGGGGATATTGAGGTCCCTTGGTGGAAGTATGTTTGGCACAAGCTGTCATGGTCTAAGTGCAATTTCTTCATGTAGTTAGTGGCTCAAAACTGGTGTCTCGCTTGGGATAATTTATGAAAGCGTGGATTCCAAGGCCCTTCAATTTGTGTGTTGTGTCGTGATGCTAAAGAGAGTGGTTCTCATCTCTTCTTCCAATGTTCTTATGCTTGGGAGATTTGGCATCTTTGGTGGAGGGTGTGGAATATGCCCTATGGGCATGTCTCCTCTTTAGTTGAGTTTGTGTATCGATGGAGTAGGGCCCCTGTTTCTACTTCCTTTCTTCAAGTTGCTTGGGTGATTGGCCCATCCTTCATTATTTAGAATATATGGTTGGAGAGGAACCATTTGATTTTTCAGGATGTTCTGATGGGGACCCCTCACTTATGGTGGAAAATTTTGTATTCTTTGGGAGAAACGGTTGCGGCTAAGTGTGATCTGACAGATTTGATTGCTCCTTGTGATGTTGGTTGTTTCAAACGCCTTCATCTTCCTCCTACACAACAACAACTCATGCGCAACAGATATAGGCATCCGACCCCAAAGGTGAATAGGGAGGGAAGATGGTCCCCTCCTCCTTAGGGCATCCTAAAAATTAACACGGATGGCTCTTCCCGTGGTAACCCTGGTCATGTTGGCGTTGGTGGTGTTGATCGGGATTGTTAAGAGGATCTTCAGTTTATTTTCTTTGTTTATAAGGGTCTTCATACTAATAATCTTATGGAGGCTCAGGCTATTTTATTGGCTGTGGAGCGGGGCAGTAAATTGGGTTGGCGTAGGATTATATGTGAGTTTGATTCCCAAGTTGTGGTGAACTTGTTGAACAGGAAGCGTTTAGATGATGTTAGTTGGCATTTGGGTTTGATTGTTGAACAAATCCTCAATCTTTGTGCTTCTCTGGAGTTTGTTACTTTCACTCGTATTCCTAGAAAGTGGAATGGTGTTGTTGATTGTTTAGCTAAATGGGCTTTTGATCATATTCATGATTGGAATGAATTTGGTTGACCGAGGTCAATTACCCCTGATTTGTCTCAGTAGTTGGACCATTTGGTGGAGCTTGATAAGGCTTTGTAATGCCTTTATGTTGTAATTTTCTCTTGTTTTAATAAATTTTTACCCATCCTTTTAGATTAATAGTTTTAATAATTTTATATATGAATTTAATAGTTTTGTTAAAAAATATAATATATAATAATAATTAGTATAATTATATTATTTATAATTTTTTAATTATATAAAATATACATTATACATTAAAATCATTTTAAGGCTTAAATCAATTAGTATTTTAATATATAATGTATATTTTATATAATAAAAAATAAATTATAAATAATATAATTATACTAATTATTATTATATATTATAGTTTTTAACAAAACTATTAAATACACATAAAATTATTAAAACTATATTTAATATAATTAGTATAATTATACTATTTATAATTTCTTTTTATAGTTTAAAAATTGCACATTTATATTATACTAAGGATAGTGTAATTATAATATACATTATATATTAAAATACTAATTGGTTTCAGCCTTAAAATGGTTTTAATATTATCCATTGAAATCCTAATATATATAATTAAATTCTTATCCATTAAAATCCTAATATATAATTAAATTCTTATCCAACCCTTAATTCTAATAATTCTAATTACAACCCTAACCCTAATTCTAAGTCTAATTCCAACCCTAACCCTAACCCTAACCCTAACCCTAACCCTAATCCTACTACTAACTCTAACCTAACCCTAATCCTAATTTCTAATCCCTCTTATCCTAACCTAACCCTATTCTTATCCCTAAAATCCTAACCCTAACCTCATTTTAACTCCAACTCTCTAACACTTATAACAATCCTCCCTTGCCTAACCCATTCATCTCCTAGCTCATCTTAACCCTAAACCTAATCCTAACCCTAATACTAACTCCAACCTTGATACCACTTATATCTCTAAACCTAACCCTAACCCTATTCCCAATAATAAAATTAATCCCAACCCTAATAAAATTTTGAACCTAACCATGTTTGACCCCTAACTATAACTTACATTAAATTTTTATATTAAATGTACTAAAATATTATTATTTATCTAATAATATAATAAAATAAAATTTAATGTAAGTTATAGTTAGGGGTAAACATGGTTAGGTTCAAACTTTTATTAGGGTTGGGATTAATTTTATTACTGGGAATAGGGTTAGGGTTAGGTTTAGAGATATAAGTGGTATCAGGGTTGGAGTTAGTATTAGGGTTAGGATTAGGTTTAGGGTTACAGTTAGCATATATAAAAAGGGTTAAGTTTAAAAATGTGTTTGGGATGAGCGATAGGGTTAGGGTTAGGTTTAGGATTATGTTTAAGATGAGCGGTATGGTTAGGGTTGGAGTTAGCATGTATAAAATGGGTTAGGCTTAGAAATAGGGTGAGGGTAAGGATTAGGGTTATATTTAGTGTTAGAGATTAGGGTTGGAGTTAAAATTAGGGTTAGGGTTAGGATTAGGATTAGGGTTGAAGTTATGAATAAGTTTAGGGTTACAATTAGGGATAAGAATAGGGTTAGGGTTAGAGATAAAATTAGGATTAGGGTTAGGATAGTGTTAGTAGTAAGATTAGGGTTAGGGTTAGGGTTAGAGATAAAATTAGGATTAGGGTTAGGTTAGAGTTAGTAGTAAGATTAGGGTTAGGGCTAGGGTTAGAATTAGAGTTAGAATTAGGGCTAGGGTTGTAATTAGAATCAGTCTTAGTTATAGAATTAGGGCGGGTTAATGGATAATAATTTAATTATATATTAGGATTTTAATGGATAATAATTTAATTATATATTAGGATTTTAATGGATAAGAATTTAATTATATATATATTAGGATTTCAATGGACCATATTAAAATCATTTTAAGGCTGAAACCAATTAGTATTTTAATATATAATGTATATTTTATATAATAATTTTTTTTATAAATAATATAATTATACTAATTATTATTATATATTATATTTTTTAACAAAAGTATTAAATATATATATAAAATTATTAAAACTATTATATTTAATAGTTTTGTTAAAAATATAATATATAAAATATACATTATATATTAATTATGCTAATATATACTTAATATATTAATTATTTTCATTTTATGATATTGCTATCAGGATTCAACCGTGTAGTTTCGAGTCAAACTCATTGACCCATGTTTCATGAGTAGTGGTTCAACAAGAACCCATCTCTCATGATATCGAATGGTCCACTTACCTCCTACTTATTTTCATTTTATTAAACATACTTTAAAACCTTCGTATAAACCTAATTTTCAGGTTGGTGCATAGACAATGAGAGGAGTATGCAGGAGCATGGCATAGACATCCAACGGGCCGGTGCAAATTGTCACTTGCATAGACAATGCCCTTTATGATGTAGTGTTATTATGTTTTTACTAACTTCAAATTATAAAAGCAATGCATTTTATATATCTTTTTTTTTTTTTTAGTTTTGTCCACTTTTTGGTCTCAAACTTAAAATGATGCAAGTTAGACTTCAGTTGAGCTATTAACATTTTTGTTTTCTTCTCTATTTTCACTCTTATATAATCTTTTTGTTGGTGGTCCTATGTAGGATTGAAATTTCTAACACAATATTATCTTTTCCTCCTAAGTTGTTTTGTCCACATGGTTGCCTTAACTTTCACTCTCACATATCTTTTGATTTTCACAGTAGTCTTTAGACACCCTTGCAAGCTAATATCCCACTTACTCATCTAGTTGTCATTTTGTTTCATTCACTTACTCTTCCTTCTATTTAACTTTTCCTCTACTATCATTTTGGGCCCACTATATCTCCATGTTTTATATTCTCTTTAAATAATTTAATATCAAAATCAAAGTTGATGCCTCCGAAGGAAATTTTTCAACCTCAACTAAAACGATCTCATACAAAACCAATGTTTTTGTGATTAGATATTTTTGTAACCTCTTTGTATGTCTCTATTTCAACATTGACGTGTTGCTCCCCCAAACTTCACACCCATATAACACCACTAGCATGACAGTCAACCCAAAAAATATTCTTCTTAGTTTTCCAATCCATAATTCAACATTTTTGCATCTATTTTGTTGTAGATATAAAGTTTTTCAACCCCCTTGTATCATTTTTGTCTTACAATCTCTCTGTTGAATTTATTGTGAAAATCAAGACCAAGATATTTATATTTATTTACCATTTGCAAGGGTCTTGACCTTCAAAAATAAAGTCAATTTGTTTCCTCTTTCTTCTTAAGGTAAAAATCATCACTTTGGTTTTATTGGTATCCATTTGCATCCCTACTTCTTGAAAAAATAATTCTAGATCTCTCAGGTGCTCTCTCCAATCGTGTGTTGTTTCTACCATTAGTATAAGGTTGTATATGTATAGAAACAACTTTATTACATAGTTGGCCTAGTGCACCCCTCCACCACCAAACTTGCTTATTCAATCCTCTAAATTGTCAATGTATAGCCCAAATAAAGTAGGGGATAATGAACATCCTTGTTTGACCATTCTCTATAACCCGGCCAACATAAAAGAGATCATTTGTTAATAATAATAATTAGAAAGAAAAAGATGGAAGGGCTATAAGGGAGTATAAGACTATAAGAGCTATTTTTTTGTGAATAGAGTATTATTCTCTTTTTAATATATATAAAGTAATAAAACCATTATTCATAAATAAAAACTCATTTTATTATTTTTATATTATAAAAAAAGGCAAAGAGAATGGTTGAGATAAGAGGAGAGAACAAAACTAACAAAAAGGAAAGCGAACATCAAAACTATGGACCATTTGAAGTAAATTCACTATTCATATAGATTATTTGATTTATTTTTTTTAAACTCGAAGTTTCAAGCATATAAGAGGATTTTTTTGTTTATTTTTATTTTATGTTTGCATTTGTAACTATGTTTATAATTTTCAACAAAAAATAATGAATAACAATGAGGGTATTGAGGATGAAGAGGTTATTGTACAAGAACGAGTGGGGGTTTTTCTTTGAGTAGACTCTTGTAGGCATTGTGAGTATAAATAATTTGTTTGAATGCAATTCTTAACAAAGGGTCCATTTAATCCTAAAAAATTCCTTTTAAGATTTACAATAGTCATAACCAAAGACAAGATTTTTTTAAAGAGGAGCAGACTATTGTTATGTCATTTGTACAACAAACACTATAGAGATAATTAACAAGGGTTTACTCGCATGTTTTGTGCATAAGTTGACAAGGGGTAAAACATTGTGAAAAATAACCTTAGCTAAAATGGTTGAGTTGACTAGGTTGTACATGAATAGCAAAGCAAGAAATAATGGAATATTAATATAGACTATACAACTTAGTATGTCATTGCCTATCCAAACCATTGATGTTAAGAATCAAAGGGGAAAGGGTTCTACCAAGTGAAAGAGATGGGATACTAGTGTTGTATGGATGTTTAATTTACAACCACAAGTAGTGGTCAAGTTTAATATTGCCATTTTTTCTCTAACCATGTTGGGACTCGATATTTTAGTCTCAAAATTGTTCATTAAGCCCCTCTTAGTTTGTGTTCACACACACTTGATCCATATCTCCATTATCATCATCAACATAAAAACTAGAACCATGAGACACTTCAAGTGAAGAACCTTATCCTTCAAACTGTCTCACTATTGCAAGTTCACTTTGGCAATCTATTGTGGCATAAGTGTTGTTAAAATTAGACAAGTAACACAACTCTTCTTCCACATTCAGTATTGTAACATCACTTTCTTGTGAGCCTTTTGAAGAACATTGTGCATGAGGAAGACTACATGCTTTTCATCAAATAAATATATTATCATATACAGTCATATGATCACAAGTCTCACAATCTTCATGTGCAAAGTCTTCAAACTAAGAGTCATTGGCTACCTTAAAATACATATCAACAATTTTATCTTCTAGTATATAATCATGCCTACATCATCCTTATGCACACAAACATTAGATGCTTAAATTTCAAAAATAGAGACAACAAAGGGTAAAAAATCAAACAAGAGACTAGTCTCTTGCTCATCATTTTCATGTACATACACTCTATATAATCAACCTCAAGAGAAAAATTATTTGACTACTCATCCTTTTACACATCTTCCTTTTTATTCACAATAATGTTACAAATAGAAGGGCCAATTACCTCATCATCAAAATGTTGGTCATCATTCATTTCTTCATTGTCATCACTCACACATGACCTATCCAATTGAATGTAGGTGTATATACTATTTTTATCACTAGTATCATTTTCATGTGATGTTGCACCAATGTCACCTTTTTCTTGCCTACATACACAACCATCATATTTCAATGGTGTTCTTACCCTATTTTTTGTATCCAATTGGCTTCTATAAAAATTAGTCTACTCATTACTAGCAACACTTGTATACGAGGATATTACTTTAGCAATATATTCATCCGTCACCTTCTTTATGGAATCAAGCAATGCATAAGCTTGTTGCATATTTTTAATTTTAAAATATACTTGCACTAAACTCAAACCAACCTCATACGCTTCCAATAACATGTCAATGTAATCAAGTGTGTTGGGTCTATAAACGCTTAGAATCTAGGAAAGAACAACAACAAACCTATTTCTAAAATCCATGCTTGACTCTCCATCTTATTTTTTGATACTTTCTAAGTCTTGGACAATAATAGTATGATCAACATTTCATGCAAATTCATCTTCAAATGTAACCACAAGGTCATTATAAGAAGCAAAGAAATATTCTTAAAAACTCACACACTACTCATGTGCATTTCCATAGAGAAATCTAAAAAAATATATATCATTTACATGTCCTCATCTTCAAACAAATACTTGCCCATAAATCCTAAAATTACAGAAATATATGCATCCCCCCATGAATATCAAATCTATCAAATTTTTGTATTTGGTTGTAGATTTTGGACTTCATGGTTTTCCTTTTATAATCAACCCAAGAAAGGTCTAGCTATTTATAAATTGGGTCCACAGGAGGTGAGATGGATGGAATAACCTATTTTTTTATAATAATTGGGTAAGCTTGGGATTGTAAACACCTGATTTTTTCTTCATAATTCTTTTTTAGCATAGCAAGCTCCCATTTTTTTTGCTTATTCTTTTGTATGAATTTTTGCATTTAGCTATGCATGGGTTTTTATATGATACATGAAAATTTGAATACCCTAATTATACATCTTTATAACAATCATAAGAAGATGGTGTAGCACATTTCCTAGACATCTAGTTTGATGAAACTCCTAAAGGGGTATTAAAAACCATACCAGTTAGCCATGACTAGTCACACACCACTATGTAGGGTAGAAAATAGAGGTATTAAATTGGTGTGTCAAAATTTTGAAATAAAACATGTATATTTAAAGACCGACTACTTTAGGATTGGAGTGTGTTCATGAGATGTTAACAACAACAAGGTATAATAGCAAGGATGAACTATTATTTGGACTACAAAGTAGCCACCTCTTATGAAAGAAGAAATTTGTGAAGAAAATTGACCTCCAAGGTAAATAATTTTTGGGTCCTCACATCAACAAAGTCTTCAAATTTGTTTCAGCCCATCAATGTCCTCTTGATTTGGAAGCCCCCTAACTTACGCCAATAATATTCTCCCCAACAACAATAACATTATGTTGGGTCCCAAAAATGCTCTCCCAAATCCTAGAGATTTTGTCCACCTTTGAGGCTAAGGTTTTTCTTTAAGAAGGTAAATAGAGGCTCATCAATAGAATTAGGATAGTTAAAGGATAATTATAGAATCTCTTATTCTCTTTAAGATCAACTTAAATTTAGGAGGGTGTTCCCAGAGATATGCCTTAATAGGCATTCAAATCAAATCAAATGAACATCTAATATTAACCCACACCAATTATATCCAAATATAAACTTAACCCCTCTAACTTTCACTAGGTTAAGCATGAAAAGCTATAATAAGCCTCTTTATAGCTGATAAATAACTCACACATGCATCTAAAAATAATGAGAGTGTTATAATTCCTTAAGATAGTTTCATTTATAACTTCATAGACATTGACAAAGTATGAACATGTTGGAAAAAAATTACAAAAAATGTAACATTTTATTTTACTTAAGATTCATCCCCGGTTTAGAATATTGAATCATAAACAAGTATTAATATACTCCTACTGTCTATATTACCAGTAAGTAATTTCTAATAATCTTAAATTTATATGGAAGGTTTGAGTCTTCAAAACTAGTGCCTTATTAATACAATCATATACAACCATTACAACCCAAGAAAAGAAGTTGCAACAAAGGTTTGATATAGAGAAAACACATCTACTTAATGATCTTTCATCAAACTCATAAGCATTCATATGCAACACAAAGAAGACCAATACAAATGCCAACTTGTATTGATTTAAAGTGCTATGATGCTTATATAATTTATGTTACAATCACACCAAAAAATAAGGTGAAGGAATATTTTAAAACAAATAAAAACCCATCATACCCTACTACTCAAAACCTTCCAAAGCATCTACAACTAGTTAGAGAGACATATGGTTACAAACATATACTTTTGTAACTACCTTCTTACAAGTTATGAGTGATGGCTCTAATAACAAAGAAAGAAATAACAATAGAAACCCTAAGAATCTTTGCACCTCTATTCTATGAAAATATGGAGTGACCAACCCTTTGAGTTAATGAAAAACTTGTATATATAGATCTATTACCAAGGTACTCAATCTTTGAGAAAAGAAACATGTAGATCTAGTATTGTAGAGATTTCCCATGCCCTACCCATTTTTTTCATTAATTATTTGCACAAAGATCACCACTTTGGGATATGTAAATACCTAAGAAAGTGAGAAGATTATTATTTTATTTGTGCTTCACCATACCACCAAAAATTAATGGCCTATGATTTGAGTACAAGAATAGAAAAATCACTCACAAATTATGCTAAAACAATGTCTTGGAGAAGGAGTAATATTGCCATCATTCCCTTTTATTTCTCAAATCATTCCCTTTTAAAATACATTTTTTAGCTGCAAACAAATCATATCATGCAACTACAAATTTAATATGGTGGTTGTAGGGTCTAATCAATCATTAATGGTGATCTTGGGGTAGTTAAGGAAGGTAGATGGGAGTTGCAAGGAAATGGTGGGGAAATGGGTTTGAACTAGATGCAAAAGAAGTAGAGGAATGTGGGAATTTGTATTAAAATTGGAGGTAGGAAAAGTTCAAATTGATGGAAATGCAATAGGGGATTGAGATTCTACAAGCCAAGTGCAGTAGGAAGATGCAAAAAAGAGTGAAAATGTGGAGGGATCATTGGGACTAAAGAATTCAAAGTAGAAGGTGAAATTCTCACAAAAGGAGGTCATGGAAAAATATGGTGAAGTAAAGTGCATACATGAGGTGAAGTTCATATGGGGAAGGAATCTGTGTAAGGTGAAAGGGAGATGACATTAGAAAAATGCCATCATGACATCATGGTGGAAAGGGAGGTTGCTTGGTGGATGGTGATGTCAACATGACATTAACATGGGAGGGAACTTACAAAAATTGATGTCAAGGTGCACCTTGGAATCTGAAGTGAATGAAAGGTGAAGTTCACTTGGAGGTTGAATTATTACAAGTACAAATGGGAGTTTTAAACTATTGATATGTTGGAGTATAAGAGAAACAAGAAGTTGTGCCAAAATGGGATGTGGAATAGGGCAAGTTTCAAAAGGGAAACTATGACAAAGAATAAGACTTATGGATGTCAAGGTCAAGGAATTGGGTAGACCTTGTGATTGGTACCGATATAAGGAATGGATGAAAGTCCAACCCTAGAAGGATAATTGAATAAATTGATGGAGTTTTGGGCTTTCAGAGCAGTAGGAAATAGGTACTAGGTTAAGGGTTGGTTGAAATATGAATCTAACAAGTTTTTCTAAATAATATTGAAGTAAAAATCAAGGTTTAGGGGAGCATGGAAAAGGGTACCTAATTAAGGCTTGATCAAAACTATGACTTTAAAAGACATAATTTTTTAGAGCATGAAAAAATGGTGTAATAATGAAATCAACATGATATCATGATGATTTCAATAAGTATGGATTAACACATGACTCTGACAAAAAGATGACATTAACATCATACAAATATGTTGTTAGCATTAGGGAATCAAGTTGGATGAGAAGGTATGCATGTAGAACCAATTTTGAAAGTCCAAACCAATTAGGCAATTCATCAAATTGGTGGATGATTGGGATGGTGGGTTTTGGAGGGAAATGATATTCAAGGATGGAAAATTCTAATACTCTAACAAAATACACATAGAAAATCATATTGTGAAAGCTCGTTGAGGAGTCGATAGTGGGATGGATGGAAAAACATCTCTAACAACTCAAAAGGTCAATAAAAACAACACTTAAATAAAACTTAGCAAGGGAATGAGTGGGTTTTTAGAGTTTGTATGAAAGGTATTATAGGATGAATAACCCAAAAGTATGAAACTTTTACTATGTAGAAAACACTAAGAAAAACACTAGAAATAACCCATACTTGGGCTTTTTATTGATTTTTACATCTCTTAACACTTATGGTACCCACTTATGATGTCTCAAAATTTTCATCAATAATGAGTCAAATAGGGTTATGGTACACAAAGAGGGAAGGGACTCCAACAAAATTTAATACATTGGGATTGAGTTCCAATATATAGTATTATACAAATTTTAGATATTTATAGTTACATAAAGGAGAAACACATAAAATATAAATAAATTTATACCACAACATGAATGTACATGGGGGAAAACACTTTTGGGAGAAAAACCCCACCCTCCAAAGCATGAACCAATCATATTATTAGCAATAGAGGTTATAATATAATATTAAGGACATGGTGTCCTAAGAGTATCACCAACATAAAACTCCAATGTAATTCTAACATCATAACAATGCCTACTAATCAGCTATCAAAACCTCCATCTCAAATACACAATAAGTATAAGCAATACACAAAACTATTAAATGGTAATTACAAAACCATGAGCTAAAACTACCTAAAATATATGGTACATAAATACTTGGTTAGAAAACCAATACTTAAATCCCTTGATGAGTTCACATAATACATAACACATCCCTTTCACCTATCATAGTGCATCATAATCCACTCATCAAGTTGGGAATTTAATTTTTACTTTGTTATCTACATTTAAAGATACATTATGATGTGTCATAAGATGCATCATAAGTTGGTTGAGCAAATGTAACTCCTTCTTACAACTCTTTTTTATGTCCTAGAAGTTTTTACATTTTCAATGTAGGAGGCCCAACTTCAAAATGTCAAAACTTTTGATCTAGGAGGTCATTGAGGTCCATTTTTTTTTAAACAAATCAAACTTTAAAATATCTACACAATAAGCATCCATGGAAGTGATTTTGAGAAACCCAATTTTTTTTTTTTATTTTGGCCAAAAACCAACTCTATAGCCTATAAAATAAGTTTTTATATTTCATAGTCCAAAAAATAAATTTACATTCTTAACATTAGGAGCAAGGTTGAAACACATTTCCACATATCTTTTATGTCATCCATGTAATCTGACAATTTATTTGAGAAATAAATTGGCTATGCAATGCATCATTTGTTTTCTTACAAGCAATGAAATGTGTCATCTTTGAAATTTTATAAAAAACTACACAATTGAATCATATCCTCTTCGAGTCCTTAGCAATCCCAATACAAATCCATAATGATACCCTCCCAAGGTTTATCCAAAATTGGTATTATTCAAGTATGATCCAACATTTTGACTGACTCCCTTTGCTACTTGACAAGTTCTATAATTATGTGTATATTTCTAACATCCTTACACATCTATGGCCAATTTTATTTTATTTTTACTAACACAAATATCTTATCAACACAAATATGTAATTCCAATCCATCACTATGTTTTTCTTTTATCAACCTCTCCCTTATAGAAAATCTTAATAATACATAATTGATTACCTTTAAATAACATATATTCTTAAATTACATAATCTAACCATCTAGTCATACCTCCATTTATTAGTAACTTAGATGAATTTCATACATTAGGAAAATTAATGTCAATATCATACAAATGTTTCAACTCACCAAAACCAACTTGAATCCTCATTTCCATCAACAAAATATGTCTCCTACTTAATGCATCTACTACTCTATTAGACTTTCTAGTTTTATGCCTTAGCAAAAATGAGTAACTTTACATAAATTTAACCTTTTTGGCATGTCTAGCACTTAACTTTATTTGACTTTTTTATTGCAATGCTTTAAGTGTTTGTATTTTTTAAAAATCCTCAGATAACAAATCTCCATTTTTAATGCTTATATAATTACGTAAAATTATTGATCATAAATTGATTATTTCCTTTCAACATCAATCAAAATATAACTAAAACAAGTAATAGGTCTAGGTCTCCCTTCTTTACTTAACACAACTCCAATTACATTCCCACTTTCATCTTAGTCGACTTGAAATAACTTATTAAAATCTAGTAAATCTAACACAATTTGTTCAATTACATTCTTCTTTATTTAATTAAAAACTTGTACTTACCATAATAGTCCATTGAAATCCATTTTTATTACTCCTCATGACATCACTAGTAGGTGCACACATCCCACTATTTATTTTAATAAAATCCTAGTAGAAATTAGCTAATCCATAAAAATATCTAACTTAAAAAATATTTACTATTATCATCCATTAAACAATAACTTTGATTTTCTTGGGATCCATATTTAACCCATCAATAGAAATAAAAAAACTCAAATAACCTAATTCTTGTTTCATAAACCTACAATTATTTACATTCATTGGTAAAAAAAATTCTCATAATCTTTACAATACTAACCTAATGCCCAAATGTTCCTTTTCATTTTTATGAAAAATTTATAATGTCATTGAAGTATACAAGAGAAAACTTACAAATATGTGGCTTTAATACCTCATTCATCAAGCTCACAAAACAATAAGTGTATTTGTTAATTCAAAAGGAATTCTAACCATTCATACAAATCTTCTTTTATTTTAGACGCATTCTTCCACTCATCTCCTTCTCTAAATCTAATTTGATAATATTTACTCTTCAGATCTATCTTAGTAAAATACTTTGAGTCGCTTAAATAATTGATGAGATCATATATCCTTGGCAAAGGAAATCTATATTTGATAGTAATTTTGTTTATTTATCTAGAATTTATACACATTCTCCAATCCTCTTATTTCTTTGGTGCTAGAATTGTTAGCATTGCACATGAGCTCAAACTTTCCCTTATTAATCCTTTCTTCAATAATTCTACAAATTACATATTCAATTCTTCACGTTTATCTTGTGTAAAACGTATGAGTTTCCTTATTAGGTAAACTTGCTACTAGAATTAGATCCATATGACGAATTATACTCCTTGCTACTGATGAACCTTTTAAAAACTTATCAAATATAATACCACTATACTATATAAATAATTTAGAAATGTTAGGATGAAATACACATCTTCTTCTTCTACTTTTATGGTATCCCATTTTCTCATAACAACAAAACTAAGCTTGTCTTTCTTCACATTGTTCAATAATTACTAAGCATTAATTATCATTCATTCTTTCACCATCTTCCTTAAAAGGTATGAATATATGTTTTATTCCATCCTTTGTCATGTATAGCCTTCATGTTAATCCACCATTGTCTGTACCCAATAAAATATGTCTTTTGTTATATCACATAAAACTTCAGTTTTGTATGCTCTAACGTTAAATTTTATATGACAATGTTCGCTAACCAAAAGTTATGGTCCTTTTGCAACCATGATATCCTATACGGATTGGGATGTTCTAACATTTTAAAACATAGTTTCTCCACTATTTCACTTGCAACTAAATTTATCACTACTACCATTGTCAATGATCATGTTACAACATTTACCCCTAGCTTTACATGTATTTCTAAATGAACTTTTCTTTTGTATAGGCTAACCTAAAATTTTAGAAGGAATAAATAAATTCCTTTTGTGTTTAGTGAAATTGTGCCTAAGTGAACAACCTAAAACAACTAAAGTGATCAACATAATTACAAGAAAATACTTGGCTTAAGCATTAGAAAATTCAAACAAAAGCATAAAATAACATAAATTAAATCATGGTAAGATCTTCTAGTTGCATACAAATAGTTTTTTCTAGTTATATTTTGATGTGTGCTCACAATTTTAGTAGTGCATAACATTGAATTTGAATATGTTGTTAAAAATGGCTTGGATGAGGTTGAATTTATAGATTTTTGGCTTGATGAATGGAGGGATAGGATGCATTTGGAAGATCACTGGTCCAAAATGCTTGAGAACTCTTAAGAAAGGAGGAGATGACAAATGGCAAGAGGAGGTTGGATGAGGGTGGAGGGTCAATGGATGGGATTATGTAGGGAGTTAGTGGACGATTGGGATTTGATAGGGTACTTGGAGGTAACTATAGAAGGATCCTCATAAAGGTGGATTTTTTCACCACCCATGCCTTAGGGCATAAAAGGTAATTTAAAATTACCTTTTATGAAAATAAGGATTGCCGCATGCTTCTAAGGTACATGGGTGAATTTAAAATTGGAGCATTTGAGGTTGACCCATGCCTTGGGGTACCACTTAAGGGTACTTGAGAAGACATTTGGATTTTGTGGGGATTTGGGATGGTCAAATCCTCACTTATTCATTGATTTATCCATATGCATTTGATTAGATAAAAATTATGGGATTATTATAAATTAGGAGAGGAATATGAGGATGCCTAAAAAATAAAACTAAGTAAATAGGGATATTTATTTAATTTTTGGAGGGAGGGGAACCTTAGTCTAGGAAAATAATTATTTCATAAGGTTTAGGCTTAGGGGAAATGAAGAAATGATTTTTTGATGAAGAATAGGATAATATAATTGCTAATCATTTAATTAATATATAAGTTAAAAATTCGGATAAATTGATCAAATATAAATAATCAATTTTAGGTGTCTACATTTTTCCCTCTTTGAAATGGCATTGAAATAACGTTATTTCAAAGAAAAATAAAATATAGATCATGGGAAGAAAAAATCAAGTGAAATAGATGTCTCAGTGTAGAAGGGATGGAGTAAAAATTATTAGGATGGTGATGTCCCCTCAAGATGGTAGGTAGGAAAAAAAGGGCCCAAATGGCCTCTCGAAAGAAGAAAATGGTTGAATAATCAAAGAAAGAGAAAAAATGGGGATGAATGAAAGAGGAATGGAGAAAAAAGGAGTTATAATGGAGAAATGGTGGTAGAAAGAGTGATTAGGGGTGAATAAATAGGCTTGGGGGGCAAAACCTATTCATTTTTACCCTAAGCAATAGTAAATTGGAGAAGAGGAGCAAAGAGTAGTGAAGAAATAACAATGAATGTACTAGTTGTGGAGCATCATGCATATTGAGTGAGGAGGTACAAATGACCACAATGAGTGTCGAGATAAGTATGTACTTTGAAACCTACCTTTAAGAGCAGTTTAGGGTCATTAATGGGGGGTGGAAAAACACGTGGGATGCCTTCGAGGATAGCGATTCAATGAATACATTAAAAAATAGTGGATGGGTAGGAGAAATTAGGAGTTTTATTTAATCAACGGGTCTACCTAGGAAATTGAAGATGCCTTTTGTGTTTTGATGAATCCTTCAATGAGGAAGAAAAGGTGAAAATTTAGGAGGAATAGGAAAAAATTGGTTTTTTGACTAAGTTGGTGAAGAGTATGTTGATGAATGGTTGTGATGTGTAGATGCAACTAAGGTTGGTTATCACACAGGAGAGGAGATCAACGAGGAGGACAAGAGTGACTTGGAGGCCTGATTGGCCATAACCTTGAGCAAGATGGATGTAGTGAGAGCAAAGAGGAATACCATACAAATGGATTGAGACACTTTATAGGCTAAGAGGGATAGCCTCTTGTTAGTGTAAGATTTGTGGTAGTTGGAGAGGGATGGGTTGGTTATGTATATATGGATGATCTATGAAGCCGATGTATTTATGACAACATATTGATGTATACATGTATTTCATGACATATTTGTACATATGATATGAACATTATGCGATGGACATTATTATTATTTTGATATATTGATGATGATACATGTGATGAGTTATGTGTGTGCTCATGATGTACATAATGTGTGTTTATAGGATTTAGTTTTGGATGAATTATGATGCATAGCTAGATGGATGTGTATGCTAGTTATGCATTATTTTATGCATGTTGATGGATAGTTGTTATATGTGGTGATTACGATGATATTTATGGATGCATGATGTATGGTATATGTGTTTATTATGATGATTATGTATATGTACTGATTGATCTAAAATGAACCTAATGATAATGAAATGATTATGAAAATATGCATAGACTAACAAATCTATATTAACCTAAAATGAACCTAATGGATAATGCAATAATGATGAAAAGATGCTTAGACTAAAAAATCTATATTGACCTGAAATGAACCTAATGAATAATGCAATAATGATGAAAAGATTCTTAGACTATCAAATCTATATGAACTTGAAATGAACCTAATGGATAATGAAATGATGATGAAAATATGCTTAGACTAACAAATCTATATTAACCTAAAATGAACCTAATGGATAATGAAATTATTTATGATGGATGAGATGGCATATGATGATTTATAGATGTACGGGTCATGTTATGGTACATCAGATGCAAGAGAGGGATAAGTAGAAGATGGGAAGATAGAATAAGAAATATGAGTGAGGAGAATCAAATGCACTAGGATCAACAATTAAGCGAGGATGAGACAATGAATAAGATAGGTTGATGGGGGATAAGAAAAAGTGGAGGGGATTTTGAATGTAATAATTAAATTGAAATGTAGTGACAACTTAATTTGATATAGCATGAGATATTATGCACCAAGGTATAAGGAACCAAGGTGACTTCACATCACATGCATAGGATTGACTCACCAAACAAAAAATTTTAATCCAACATATCACAAGGTTACAAGGGGCGAATGGTGGATATGATGTTGGAAAACTAAAAACCCTGCCGAGGAGCCTAATCCCAGACCACCTCCCATTGTTGTTGTTAGAAATGTGTTAACCCCTGCTAAAAGCCCTTCCCTACTGCTAAAATCTCTAATCCATCAACCCCTATGGGTTTGAAAAATCCCACTAAAAGCTCCATTGAGTCTAAGTTGGAGAAAGCGACTCCGAAGAAGCGTAAGCATTCCCCTCTTCTCCTAGAATTGCCTAAGTCTAAGAAGATAAGAAAAGAGCTGAAAACCCAAAGCAAAGTCATTATCATTAGTGAATATAAGGAGGGCATGCAAATAGAGGAATTGAAGGATACGAAGTAGGGTAAGGGTAGTGGAGGTCGTAGATCTGCACACTTGGAAAAGGTTGCATCCTAGGACAAGAAGGGGAAACAAAAAGCCACTGTGTATGAGCAGGAAGAGTTGGAGGTGGAAGAATTTGAAGCCCAAGTTGATGAACAAAGTGATGGTATGGAATTTGAAGATATTACTTATGAAATGGGTGAAGAGGAAACTGAAGAAGAGAATGAAGATAATGAGGAGGAGACTGAAATTGAGGAAGAACAAAAGAAGGAAACCCTGACTATTCCTGAAATCGGGAATACTGGCAATGAAACTATTGTTGAAGATTCTAGCATTGATTATATGAAAAGTAGACTAACCTATATGTAGGTAGAGATGGAGGACATGTAAAAATCTTTGGTCACACTGATGAAGGTGACAAATGGTCTAATGCATAGAGCAATGGTTGGAGCAGTGTTCGATCAAACCAAGATCACTAGGAAGCTAAAAAGGTTGGGAAAGAAGGATGATTTGAAGGACCTGGATGAAACAAAGGGACCTGATTGGCAGGAGTATATCTCCCTAATTAGTGATTATTGGGACCTGTTTAGAAAAGCCAAGTAATGGATTTCTCTTTTGTTTCTGTTAAATGGCCACTCTATTGTTTTTGTCTTTTTGTTTTCATATTCCAGACTATTATTTTCAAATAGCGAGTTGTTATGGTTTCATAATTGTTGGTATATGGCGGACCTGATAAATGGTCTTTGTAGTTTTAAGTACTCTAGTAATAATCTTATGTTTTTGATTAATTATAGTAGTTCTATGGTTATGGTTTTGTTATATGGCCTGCGTGCCACCTTGGACATGTTTTTTATGTTGGTTGATGGTGTTGTTTTCCCACCATGTTTTCCTTTTTTGATTTTTGGTTGTAACCATGGGATCGAGGCCCTTTCCCTGCTAATTTAATTAAAAAAACAAGGTTTCAATGGGCCTCAATGGGTATAAAACAAGATAACCATGCAAAAAATACACATAAAATTTAAGAACTTTCCCTTAGTTTCGCCAATCAAAGCACACCATGATATGAAGGATCATGGTGAGCCTAAGTAAAGCGGGAAGCCAAAGGAAAGATTAAAAAATCCAAAGTAACAATAAAGTGACATACACCTTGGTTACCTTTTTTCAAAATATGATGGATGGGTAGATGATGTCTGATTTGAATGATATATCCTATGAAGGAAAAGTGATGCAAGAGCATCTAGGGGTACCAAGCAATCGTGCACAACCAAAATATTTTAAATTTTTATGCTTGTGTTTTATTTTGATTTTTGGCTGCAGGTGTAAATTGTTGAAATTTTCAACTCCTCCAAGGTAGCAGAATTTGGTGATGGATTGTGGAAAAATCAATTAATTAATTGCTTCAATTTTTTACTATTTTAAAATATTTGAGAAGTGTTAATTTTCTAAAAGGGAAAACTTCCATGTCCAAGCCTATGAGTGGACAATTATTGTAAATTGTAACTCCATTAAAAAAAATTAAAATTGCATCTTGTTGGAGAATTGGAATGATGGGCATTGATGAAATTAAGAGAGTGGATGTAAGGTGGGAAGAAAAATTTGAATTTCACATTGAATGCACATGCAAAGAAGAGGAAATCCATGCTAGGAAGGAGTAATGAGCATTTTGGAGGTTTGATTGGCATATTATTATTTTTGGGAAAAGAGAAAAGATTGTTTGGGTCATAATTATGAGATCCAGTCTCAATAAAATGGCCATAACTTTATCATATGGTAACAAAATTAATATTTTCAAAGTAATCTAGAAAGCTGGAAGTAAGATGCACCAAACCCAAAAATCGTTTGAGGAGATTCAGACGAATGAGGGAGCACTGAGAGGTAGAAAGTGACGGGTTTTCTTGTTGCAATATGAAAAATAAGCTTTGATAGGAAAAGAATGAGAAGAAGTGAAAAAT
This sequence comes from Sequoia sempervirens, assembly GCA_007258455.2. Taxonomy (NCBI): domain Eukaryota; kingdom Viridiplantae; phylum Streptophyta; class Pinopsida; order Cupressales; family Cupressaceae; genus Sequoia; species Sequoia sempervirens. The sequence goes on along the minus strand of VDFB02292527.1, from coordinate 2,851,681 downwards.
GGTGATTGCAAGTGAGGAGGGAAGATTTGATGTTTTTCATAAAGTAAGCAACATTTACAAGGTATTGTCCCCTTCACAAAGAGCCACAAGGGCCAATAAAGTCCAAGATCAAAAAAGCATATAACAAAACACTAAGCCAAAAAACAAAAATGCGAACTGACAGCACACAGACAAGTAGCAGACCAGTAGCCGACTAGCTGGCATCCTCCCAGCTCTTGGAAAAAAGATAAACCACATCATCTCTGACCCATTCCTGATGGTTTTCAGTCTTCTTCATCTCCATCTCATCCTTCATGACCGCCGGCAAGGTACTAGTGATACAGTGCACCAACTTGACCGTGAAGCGGGTCAACCCACAAATTTTTGTGTCCTGTTTGTCCATTCTTTCTTTCAGCACACAAAGCTCCTCCCCGCTACCCATAGTGTAGTCAGGATCATTATACCCAATATCCAAAGTTTCTGAAGAGTGAGAGGCCGAAACCTCCTTCTGAGCTTTTCCCTTGTCAGGAATGGAGTAGGGACCTCTAGCCTTCACTCCCTCCTCACCCTTCGACACCTCTTTGACCCTATTATCAGTGTTGTCAGATAGCTCCTCTTTAGTGTCTAAATCTTTAACCTGCACTCTTTTCCTATTCTTAGCCAACTTTCCAGAGTGCCTAATGATAGCATCACAACCAAGAGTCTCTGCAACCACCGTATCACCCAACGAGTCCTTGCTCACAACATTTTTCCCTTTGCTTGGAGGCTCCTTCTCCTCCTTTCCTTTCTTGAGGAGTGTTGCAGATTTTTGTATGTTGAAATCTCAAATTCAAAGGAAACCCATGAGCTTCATGTTTATGTAGTCATTTTTAGTTGAAAGAACTTATTGTATGTTGATTTCTCTTTCATATTTGAATAACAAAGCATATTGTTTCCTTCTTGCATAGTGTTGTGGTAGTTGTTTGATTTCATATTTGAAGGGAGAGTTTGTCTCTTCATCAGTGGTATCAGAGTAGGAGTTCCTAAGTGTGCAGGCAAAGCGTCGAACATGAGGCAGTTTGCACCAAGACCTAGGGTGGAATGTGTGTGGTGTGTAGACCGATCATCGAATGTGAGGTAGTCTATACCTGAGAGGTTCAATATTGAGAGTGTGTGGTAAGTGTTTGGAAAAATGTTAAAGAAGAAAGGCAACAAGTTTGTCATAGTTGTGTATGCAAGTGAACAGGATGGAGAAAATATTGCAGAAGTATGTTTTGAGAATAGTGTGAAAAAAGATGGTGATATTGTTACTCCTCCTCAAACTTCTTCTTCCTCCAGTCATCTTATTTGGTGGATAATAATGTGCTTGTGGTGACTCATGGTTTACCATTCAATTCACTTTCGTTCTCCTTTAGAGTTGCTATACTTCAACCATTCTGACTTCTCCCATGCGATTGCCTATGGTCCTTATGCTATGGGTTGGAAATCTAGTTGCTACGGGTTACAATCCTTCTAGCTGCAAGAGGTTAGTTTTATCCCTAAGGCATACACATCACTAATAATCATAATTTAAACATAGAATTATACTAAATCTCATGAACATTCATACATTCACACATACAAATGTCAACATATCATATTTATATTTCCACATACTTAAGTCTATCAAAGTGCATGAAAGGTATATAAAAGATGTATGAAGTCTTAGGAATGTTTGTGAAACTTGGTAGATTGAAATAATAAAAACATAAACTAATGAAGGAAAAATAGTCGTAATTTAAGCCAATCAGATGCCACCTGCTTTAATTGTAGAAAACCAAGACATTTTGCTATTTAATGTTGGGGTGAAAGGATAAAACAATGTGGATTCTATAGTCAAGAGGACCATGACACTTTTAATTGTGAAAATGCATGCCAACATTATAAGAATACACAACCACAAGGTTAGAGTGATAAACAATAAAACTCAAATTCAACTAGGGGGAAAGGATCCTCCACAAAGTACCTAAGAACCCTATGGAAGAAACAAGAAGGTTCCACAAGGCTAAAAAGGACAAGGGATATACTACAAAGGAGAGTAGTACAAAATAGGAATATTGTATAGATTTTGGACTTAATAAAAAGGGTAATGCAACAATAATGAGTAGATAGGGTACCGATACTGGAAGGACAAATGTGATAACCATGGAAGCAGAAAGCTTTGAAGGGGAAGAAGGACTCCACCCTACTAAAGAGTAACATGATCAAAATATTAGAACAATCCAAAATAATAATTGAGCAAGAGAAAGAGCATAATAGATACTTTTTCAGAACAAGAAGTAAAGGCACTCAAACAACTAGCAAAATTGGTAGGACATCATGACTTGCTCATGAAATTAAAACAATTTAATAAGTACCAGAACAAAAAGAACATTTTGCAGGTTAGAATAGTGGGAAAAAACTTGAAGACCAAACCTATAATGATTGATCTTTGCATCATCATAAGAATATTCCTAAGGTGATGGTTGATTTAGGATCAACTGTAAAATTGATTCCAAAGAGAATCTTGGAGTATCTAGGAAAATCGACACTAGAGCCCACACCTTATAATATTAGCTTAGCAGATGGTACCAGAGTGAAGACCTTAGGTACTTGGAGGAATGCAAAATTTAGTGTGAAAGGGGTAAAACAAATGGTCGAATTTGAAGTTGTTACAACAAATGAAACCTTTGATTCATTTGATGCATTGTTGGGATTGAGGTGGTTTCTAAACTCTTGGGGAGTAATAGATTCTAGGAAGAAAGAGATATTATTTGCATATGACAAAAGAATTATCCACATCCCCCTGGGTAAAAAGAAAGAAGAACCCTATGTAGAGGAAGTCAATGTGGAGGAGTATGAGGATAATTATAAAACTATAAACACCATAACCACACTACCTACAATTGAAACCATGTAGGATCCTAATTCAGAAGGAGAGATTGAGATAAATCATACTAAAGGGAGTATCGACAATGAGACCATACTAGAGGCATGAATTTAGGATGAACAAGAGGTATATTCTCAAAGAATATTTAGTTCTTGAAGAGTATTTATGATAAGAAAAATACCAATAGAAGAAGGCAGTGTAGTGCAGGACATGTATGATACCACAATTAGTGATAAGGAGGATATAACAATGAAGATTCTCAGCAATTCTATCATATTACAAAGGGAATTTCTCATATTAAATTACCTAAATAATTCGAGTAGGATATTTGCTATCTTATATATCCAAAATAGAGAAAATATTCTCCAATGATGCACATAGGCTAGACATTTTATTGCATACTCTTTCCTGCACTACCGCATGTTGGTACAACACACACAACAAACTGTCAAGAAGTGGGAAGATTTTAAAACCTTGATCAAAACAAGATTTCTACTAGAGGTAAGAGAATACAAAGATATACCCACATAAAAAGGATATATCTTACTGCAACATCACTTAGGCATATGTATACATTATTGGGAAGGAAATTATGAGTATGATGACAAATTATATATCTAGCTCTTCTACTAGAAACTAATTCTCGTAGAAAAAACTTGGTACCTTGATCTAGAAAGACGTGGTGAAACCAAAACATAGGGTAGAGTGACTACAAATTTCCTCCATACTTTCTCCTTCCACAATGACAACCCCCAGATACTTATCACATTAACCTAGATGAAGGAAATCATATTTAAACCATAAGACAATCTAAGGCCAGTGGTACCACAAACTTTGTCTCTGCCACCTAAAGAAGAAGGCATATGAGAATATATTAAATGGTTGGATTGAGTGTCCATCAAAATAGAAAGATACTATTGTGCAACATAGAATGACGAAAAAGAAGATGCTCTGCAAATACAAATAGACCAAGGGGAAAGGGAAATAGAGGAAAATATTGAACCTAAAAAGAAATAGTACAATGAACTACTCAAATTGAAGAAGACAAACATTGCGGTAGAAGGGGATCCAAAAATAGCAAGGGTAGGAGATTACTAGGATGAAAAGGTTGTAGCACAAACAATAGAAGCCCTATTAGAATTCCAAGATCTATTTCCCCAAAATTTTATAGAAATAAAAGGAATTAAGGAGGTTGGAATGATGAAGATTCAACTTAAACAAGGTGATAAACCTATCCAAAAAAGGTCATATAGACTCAATCTGAATGTGAAGAGGAAAGTAAAAACAAAGATGGACAAGATGTTGATTGCTAGAAATATCAAACTGGTAGAAGATGTTGATTGGATAATTCCCATGGTGGTACAAAACAAGAAAACAAGAGAGATAAGGGTATGGATAGACTTTTGAGAATTAAATAAAGCATGCTTGCATGATCCATTTCTAACTCCTTCATAGAAGAAATTTTATAATTAGTAGCCGAAAAAGGGATATACTCATTTATCGATGGCTTCTCCTGATACCATCAAGTGAAGATCAGGGATGCGGATCAAACTAAGACTACTTTTTCTACTGAATGGGGTTCCTATATGTATAAAGTAATGCCCTTTGGATTAAAGAATTCCCCTATGGTACTTAGCAGAATTATGATCAACACTTTTAAAGACTTCATCCATGATTTTCTAAAAGTGTAGTTGGATTATTAGACTCTCGATGGGCTAGTAAAAGATCATGTGCAGGTCCTTTGAATGATGTTAAATAGGTGCAAAAGTATGAAAATATCCAAAATTGTAAGAATTGTACCTTTGTGATACCCTATGAGACTCTTTTGGGCCACATTATATGTAAATAAGGGTTAATGGTGGGCCCATGAAAGTCGCTTTGATCCTCAACTTACCACCACCAAAGAATGCACTGAAAGTTAAAACATTTTTAGGGTATACAAGATATCATAGGAAGTTCATCAAAGGTTATGATGATATCATCACCCCATTAGAGGATATCTTGAAGAAGAAAACTGGTAGGAGTATAGAATGGAATGAGGAATCACAAAAATACTTTGACACCCTAAAGCATAAAATTGTAGAGGCACCAATTCTAATATTTCCAAATTGGAATAATCCTTTTCATGTTCATGTAAATGCCTCTGACATAGCCATAGGGGCAATACTCACTCAACCCAAAGGAACTAAAGACCATCCCATAGCTTTTTTCTAGTAGGGGTTATCTGTCATAGAAAAGAACTATACCACTATAGAAAGGGAAGCACTATGGTAAATGTGTTACAAAAATATAGACATTATTTACTATCTGCACCATTCACTTTCTTTATGGATCATGAACCCATCAAGTACCTACTTAAAAAATTGATAACCCATGGGCACATATCTAGATGGTTATTGTTATTTCAAGAGTTTGGTTTTAAAATCATGGTAAAGCCCAAGAAGAATAAACAAGGACCAAATTACTTGTCATGAATTGAAATAAGAGAAGAAATGGATGCCAAAAGGGAAGAGTTACCTAACACATTTATTTCACATTACTATGGTACTAAAAGAGTTAAAAGATATTGTTATTTTTCTTTCTACATGCAAATTTTCCAAGGATATATCACTACTAGATAAACAATCACTAGTGTAGAGGGTTGCACCATACACCTTAGTTGAAGGAGAGCTACACCATCTTGGGAGAGACATGATATTTTGAGAAGAGTTGTATACAAACATGAGAGGAAATCAATTTTACAAGAAGCACATGAAGGAGTGGATGGAGGCCATAATTTCAGAGAAAACACAACCCAAAGGGTAAAACTTGTCAAGTTATGGTGGCCAACCTTGCACAAAGATGCCACAAAATACACAAAAAGATGTGATATTTTCCAAAGAGTAGGGAAACCTACCGCACAGGATGAAATGCCATTTAGACCAGTATTAGCTCAAAACCCATTTGAAAAGTAGGCAATAGACTTCATAGGACCAATTGACCCTCCAACAAAGCATTCAAAATCCAGATTCATTATAGCCAAAGTGGAATACCTTACAAAGTTGATAGAGGTGGAACCTACCAAATATTGCACCACAAAGACTGCCACAAGGTTCCTATATGAGAATATCATTACAAGGTATGGATGTCCTTTGAGTATAGTAAGTGATCAATGTAAACACTTTGTGAATAAGATGATAAAGGAACTACTTCAAAATTTTATGATAAGACATAATAAAAGTTCCTCCTATCATCCACAAGCTAATGGAGCTAGTGAAGCACTTAATAAGATAATTGGAAAAGCATTAACCAAAATGTGTGATGGGAACATAATAGATTGGGATGTAAAGGTACCTATGGTACTTTGGGCCTACCACACATCCTTATAAAGGACTAGTAAGTTCACCCCATTTCAGTTAATTTATGGCATTGATGCCTCAATAATAATGAACTTCATTATTCCAAACGTATATACCACACTCACTTTGCAGTTGGAGGATGATCAATGCTTTATACAAAGGATAAAAGACCTGGAGAAATTGGATTTTTTATGAAAGATTGCAATATATAGCAACCAATTAGAAAGAAAAAGACAAATTATGGCATGACAGAAACTTACGGTTGAAAACATTCAGAACAAGGGATTTGGTATTGTTATATGATAGCAAGTTTAAGAAGAAAAGAATTCTAAAGGTTAGATGGTTAGGGCCATATTACAATCATGACATAACTAAATCTAGATTAGTATAGATGAAATAATTGGATGCCACTCTCATAACAGGGCATGTTAATGGTGCACACTTGAAACACTATCACTTATCAGTAGGTTGAAAACACCAAATATAAATAGCCCAATGTATATTATGTATCATAACTTAGACCTTAGAAAAAATTAAAATAAAAAAACCCAAAAGTAACACATCAAATCAATAAAACAGATAGAAAAAATTGTGAAATAGGAAGAACATTATATGCTCAACTACCCCTCTGCCTATATAGCAACTCACACCCCACTCATTCATTCACTTTTTTTCCTTCACATTTTGAGCTAATTTCATCTAAGACCAAACCCTAGTAGCTCCCTGCACTCTGCAAAACTTCTTGCATAACAATGACCACTCCTATAGTAGTGAAGGTCTCTGAGAAGCCTCAACCCACCTACAAGAAATACTTGTACAAGGCCCTAGAAACAAACAAAGATGGGAATTATCCTCTATTCCTAACAATTTCGTATACCTGGAGGTTGTTTAGAAGTACATCCATGAACAAATTGCAAAAATCAATCACAAGAAGTTGGAGGACCTTTGACACAAACTTTTGGAGGATGATGAAAAAACCTAAAATCCATAGTACATAGAGATTGGGTGAAAGAACCTTGACATATGCAAAGACTATTTGGATTTCTGTGATGAGGATGCATGGGTTCAAATCATGTTGAGTTGGTGCATGAAAAATTCATGTACCTAGACAAGCCCTACTAGATCACCAAAGAAGCCATTCACACGGTGATCAAGCTCAAAATGGTAGGAGGCATCCTAACCAAGAAGGAAATTAAGAATAGTGAGGTATATCAACTAAAAGGACCTACCTTTGATGACAAAATCATGAATTTGAAAATAATTACAAATGATGGAGTCTGGTATGCGGCAATGGGAATTGCCTACAAGATTTACTATGCCAACTAGGAGGACTCCACCACAACCACTGCCATTTATATGACCTATCAAATGGAGATGGAGGGAAAATACTTCAACCTGTGTGAGGTCATGAGGGAGTAGATAATGGAGAATATACAAAAATAAAGACCTCCAAGCACCATTTCCGATATGGTACATTGCTAATATGCCTAATGTTTTATTTTCTCAATAAACTTCCAAACTTCAAAGGAAAAGTCTGGTAATTAAACCAAACTATAGCGGTACAAATTAAACATCATATCTACCAATTCTCAAACTTGACAACCTACAAAGTCACATATTGGGGGCTCTTCAAAACCTTCCAAGGAAAAAGGCAGAAGAGGGAAAGATTCCCTATGCATCCATTCGACAGTACACCAACACCATCACATTCATGGTGGATATGGATTTTACATCTATGAAGGTGGTAGAACCACAAACCGTTTGGATTTCATGGTTGCCCTACAAGTTACTACATAAGAATTAGACACATATGCGACAAGTTTGCTCAACCATCCCAAGGATCTAGCTGAAGAAAGGTTTCACACCTACAAGGAGGTGATAGACAAAAGAATCAACCAGGAGGCACAACATAATTTGGAGAACAACAAAGGAAAACTCCATAAGCAATGGGGAAACTGGAGGAAGGGTTCACACAATTTGAATATATCACAACATAATCAAAGCCCTCCAAAAGAAGGTTAGGGCAAGCCCACAACACCTCACTAGGAAAATTTGAAGGCCCTACAACATCCACACCAATGGTATCTAACCCCGGGAAGCCATCACAAGCCCCTCGATTGAAAAGAGCTCAAAAAGAAAGGCCAAAGTAGATGGCTAAGAGGAAAATAGATGAGGATAGAAAAGTAGAAGAGATACCAAAAGGTGAAGAGGAGGTCCAAAAACCTTTGAAGAGAAGAAAAAGACAAAATTCTTTGATACCTCCTCCACAAATAAATTTGAAATAACTGCAAGTCTCTAGAGCAACCAGAAGAGCTAATTGACGTCTTGGAAACCTACAATGCCATCATCAGCCATGGGATGCTACTGCAACTAACCCAAATGTATAAGGACATGTACGAAGAGAACAAGGATAAAGTGATTCAATGTTTAGTTAAATATGTTAACCATTCCTACATAGATATTGAAGAAGCCATGAAAGACTTTCTAGAAGAAATAATTTTTGCCATAAGGGAGAAAAGGGTGAAGGCATTGAGCAGAGAAGAAGAAATAAGGGAGCAAGAAATCTCCTTAGTAAGCCCAAATATCATTGAGGGAAAAAATGAAACACTGGCACAGGTGCAAGCCCAAGAGCTCTGAACCAAACAAAGAGTCAATAGACTCATGGAAGATAATCCAAAAAACACAAAGGCCATCTATAAAGAAATAAATGAGGTCACCTAAAATTTATATGAATAAATGGAGAAAATAAAGAACAACCCTCACTGGAGGACAACACTCCCAGAGAGACCGACATCAACCCTAGAGAAAGTACAATTCTCAGAAGAGAATAAAAGAATAAGGAGGATTCTAGAGGTGTATCCACTTCCTTAGATACCATCTTTGCAATAAAGAACTTCCTGTCACAATAAAAATATATACAAACGGTGCCATCTCTGTAGTTGTTGCAAGTATGGATAGTGGGGTCAAAGTTGACTTGTCTAACATCTCATCCCTATAGAAGATACAATTAGGGGACATCTTTCATGCTACCACTAGAGAAGAGCTGTTGAACGAACATGTAGAACATGTTAAACAATTGAAGGATGTAATACTCACAATCTAGAATGCTATTCCACATCTATTGTAGGACACTTCCCCCTCACTACCACAATAAATTAAGCAACTGGTAGATAGCTTACAAGAGGACTCTACCTCCACCAAGGCCAACATCAGAAAAGAGGCCCAAGACGAGTTGATAAAGAAGCATACAAAAGAGTGCACAAAGAGATGCGGTACTGCACACTCCCAACTAGAACAATAGATAAAAAAATGGGAGATAACATCCAAGAGGTCGGGGTATTACATCAATTTTGTTTATAGTGGCCCAATACAACAAAGAGCCTCCACACGTAAATGCTTCAAATTGAAGATTAGTTAGTACAAGTAGCCTATGACCCTCTACGAGACCCATCTAGAGCTATAAGGGATCAAGTGGAGAATCTCCATAACCAGCTACAACAACTCCATACTCAATGGGAGCAAGTAAAATAACATATAAAGTAGTTAAGGGACATAGGTAGTAGCCACTTGATATTTCTCCAAATACGTTTGAAAGAACCCAAGCAGATAATGCAAAAATCTCAATTCTAGCTGATCTTTGGGAAGCAAAGTTGACATTAGCCCAAATCCAGGGACTTATGGGTACACTACTCCAAGCACAGGCACATTGGGCTTCCACCATGGCGTGACTGAAGATACAATACAAGTATCTCCTTTCCAATTAAGCATTATTTCTTGAGGATAAGGCACCATTTTAAAAGGGGGGATGATGTTAGCAGGTTATAGACATGATCAAAACCTACCGCAGGCTACTAGAAAAGGTCTATGGTATTGGGAAAAGGTATTAATTGTAGTTATGGGCCATGTCCCTTCAAAGGAATGTATGTATATATGCAATGCAAATCATATGCAAAAGATATAGGATGATATACATATATATACTGTGAAGTAGAGACTACGACCTGAGCTATTGTATGAGATTTTGATATAATATAAAAGAGTCATAAGGGTTATCTATATATGTGTAAAATGAATGTATGAGTGTTTATTTTGATGTTGATATGATGTATGTTAAGTATTCCTTCTATAATCTTATCTCAAATGCTTGTTTCTCTTAGTATATTCTTTGGGGTATAAATAGACTACATAAGAAGTATTGGGGTATAGATCTCCAAACTATACTTTTCCATTTCTCTTGATAACAACTACCTAGGCAAAAATCTATCCCAAGATATTTGGTGATTTATCTATATTTTATTTAAAGTTATTTTAACTATAATTTAAGGAATATAGTTGTCCTAGATCAAAATGTATTGAATTTTGTTCATTAATAATTTGGATCTTGAAATAGAACAATACAACTCAATAAATTCAAGAGTATTAGTCACTTCTTTTTGTTTCGAACTAGTGAAATGATGTCATCAACAAAGGGAACATTCAAAGATAAGTGACATGAGAAAGGTCAGCTCCTCTAATGAGCTACATATCATGAACACTCTGTATAAGAGAAGGCAAAGCATTAATTGTAAGCACTTGTAGGAAGGAGCCAATGGGAAATATTAGCAGATGGAGCATTGAAGGGAAAAGGGATCCATGAGAGAGACATTAAGTGAAATTTTAGATGTGTGGTATCTAAAAAAGCACTTGGATATGGTAAACCAAATTATTACCAAAATTGAGCCACCAAAGTATTTTGATATACAAATAATCCACCTAATCTTGTCTTGGGATTTGTTGAAAAATAGTTTAATCATAAGGTTGTCAATGATGAATATTTCCCCTAGGAAGCCCATTTAACCGAGTCTCACAATATCTTAAACCACACATTTTACATTATTAGCAATGACCGTCAAATATGTTGTAGCAATTATTAAGAAAGGTGACTAGTCTCTAACCATCAATGGAGTCAATTTTGATTCCCCTTATGTATTAATCTATTGAGTTCTTGGTTGATTAAAACACCATGGGAACCCTTAACCTTAGCCTCAAGGTAAACTTGATAGAATCTTCTTGGATAGTACACCACATTGTTTCAAAAAAATTGATAGGGAGCCATTACATTCCTAGATTTTTTTGATGACCATGAAGAAAGAGCCTTTTCTAGCTCCGTGTAGGAAATAGACTATCCAAGTATTGTTGTAGTTCACTTTTAATTTTAGTAATTGTACACTTTGTTAGAGATTTATCAAGTGCATGCTAATAGATACAATAATATAAATTGTTCACGAATTATTTTTTTAGTGACAATAAAACACATTGATAATATCCACAAGTGAAGAGTAGGTGTTGCCAATGTTATCTAATATGAAAATAAATATTGCTTTTTTATGTGTTTGTGATTAATATACTGGAAAAATGATTTAGATCCCTTATCACTTTATTTGATCCACTTGAAGTAGGATTGAATACAAGCTCCTCTTCCTATATTAAATTTAAATTCTAAAATTTATTTTTTAGCAACAAAAATTCTCTATTGAATATTTTCATCAAGGGGTTAGTAAGAAGAAGTTTCTAAAATTCCTATAGTTAGCCCCAAAAATCCCTTTCCTTTATTGTCTCAAGCCAAGAAACCCTTCTACCACAAGACCTTAGGGTGACGAGAATATTTCAAGAGCCCTTTCCCATTAGGTGAACCAACCTTATTCTTCTCATGGAACTACACATCACAAAGATACCTTATTTAGGAGGCATAAAATTAAAATTATGATACATATTGCATATACATATTACTATTGTGATACATATTGCATATACTCTATTCTTTATCTTACATGTATTTCATCTAACATATCACCTCTATTTTTGTAGAAACAATAATTATTTGAGTTTAGATTTCTCATTCTTGCTTGTGCCCCTAACACTATTATGGTAAAACTTTAACTTTATAACTAAGTCATGCTTGCTCAAAATTTTCTAGAAAATTTTCTTTATGTGTTTCATCTAAATTATTTTTCACAATAACAACAACAACAATACTATAATTACATAGTTAGGTATAACTACAATGGTACCAAGGGGGTCATAATAGATTAATTTAATAAAAAAAACCCTTTAACAAAAAAATGGTGTTTAGTTACATGTTAAACATTCATTACACCTAATTTTATATGAAACCATATATAAAGCTAACAAAATTACAAAGATATCTTAAATGCATCTATCTAAAATATTTTGAGAGATATGGATCTTGAAATTCCTATCTAACCTAGACATATTTTAGATAGATGATTCAATATATCTATGCTAGTTATTATCATTTTTGGTAAGTAAATAATTTTTAGGCTAACCTAAGTTATTGGGAGCCATAAAAATGGACCTCCTCCCCATCATTGATTCCAACAACTTATTAGACTTATATATCAACATTATTCAATTTAAGAGGTCACTTTGGGGACTTAAACTTGGATCTCCAACATGAGAACACAATGATTAACCAAATGCACTTGACTAATTTGACAATTATTATTATATATATGTATACTGTAAACACTAAAAATATTCCTATTATTATCAATAATAATTCATTACCATTTATTAAATAATCATCACATTTATTATACATTAATTACCATTTATCACATCACTAATTTTTAATTCATTTCATCCATATTCAAATAAATTATATTTTCATATCGTCAATCAACTATTTCTTCTTTGATCAAAATCACATTCTAACAGGAAGCAAAATGAGGTGGAGAGCAATGGTAGGAGGCATAAGGGTTTGTAGGCTAGTGCATGCATACAGACCATGCTATTGAGCATGACTATGAGGGATTTTTTATCTCTTCACAACCCCTACAAATAGAGGTGTCCTCACTCTCTACTGTGTGCAGTAGGGTTTTTAAAATTCCCCCCTTTTTAAAATATTTTCCTACTATGTTTTGGTCCATCGATTGGTTTTAATGCTAGTTCTTTTTTAAGGTGTGATTGCAAATACTTTGTATCACAAGCTTGTTTGTATTTTCTAGTTATTTTTTTGTTGTGTTGATATGGAAAGTTCCATTAAGACATATTTTGGGGGTCTAGGGGACCCTCAAATCCATCCTTTAAATAGGTACTTAATGAGATGGAGTTTTGTGCTATTGATCATGTGCATGTGATGAATTTTTTAATGCATGCAACCCAAGAATCCAAATATTTTCATTTTGTGGGACCTTGCCAAAAACATAATGGTTGTTTGGAGAAAAGTACAGAAAGATTGGTTTTGGTGATCAATCTAGAATCCATTATTGATGATGTCTGATATTTATTGGAGCATTTTATTATATGTAAATTTATATGTCTCAAGGTTTCTATGTCATTTCTGGCGACCTAGGCTAGGAAAAATTGGAACCTTGAAGCAGACATGGACATTATTCTAACTGCAAATGGCTATTTTTTGTTTTTTTTTCTCGGTTGGTAGATCGAAACATGATCTTTGAAGGAGACCCTTATTTCCATAACCAAGTGGAATTATTCATTAAACCATGGCATGTAAGGTTTGATCCTATGAAGGTGCTACCTTTTAGTATCATTGTTTGGATTCAACTACCAAGGTTACTAATGGAGTTTTGACACAATGGCATTTTGAAATCTATAGTGGTGATCATAGGGAAACATCTTGGTCCCACTTATCAAACCCTTGATAGGAATATTGTCACTTTTTCCCACCTTTGTGTTGAAATTAATTTGAACAATCCCATACTTTATTCCTTGGAAATCAGTCGGGTGACATGAATTGGATCTAGAAAATTGATTACAAGGCACTTCCTTTCTGATAAAAGAATTTATTTTTCCATGAATATGGGAATCTACAAATTAATTGCATGAAAATGGGCTCTAAACCATCTACTCCTGATTTAGAGCTACATGAAACTAATCCTAAGTCTAAATTTAAGGCACCAAATATTTCAAATATACCAAATTTTGAGGGGTTTATTCTTGTAAAATCTTGATCAAAATAAAAACTTTCAACCACCATAATAAAGTTTTTCTAAAGGGCTCTTCTAGCAATAGATTTGATGTTCTTGAAAGTTTTGAAGATGGATATTTTGGTAAACATGTCTTGGAAAAATAAGATACACACCCTCTGGAATCTAATCTAAGTAAAATTTCAATTCTCTATATGTCATTTTCTTCTCTTGAAATGCAAATTCCAATTTTAGAAGATTTGATTCTACTCTTTGAAAAATTGGAAATGTGGGTAAGAATCGAGAAGTATTGGAAATAGATAAAATTGTGATAGATCCTAGTCCATTAAATATAGTTGAAGGAGAAGCAATTGGGGACACTGTCATAATAGATAATGTGCAGTATTCAAGGGTTAAAGATGAGGGGAGTTTTTTTCCCTTTTCTTGGGCCTTCATCAAAAAACATTAATAAAGGAAGTGTGGAGAAAATCTCAAAACCAAGAAGGAAGAAGGATCATGAAAAGGTTTAGTTTATAGGGGAGTCTCTTTGTAGAATTGGGTGCCATTAAGACTATTGAAACTCATTTTTCTAACTCCCAAAAATGATTGTGATTTATTGGAATGCTAGGGTTTTGAGTAGTATCCCTAGACAAAAAGCTTCTTGTGACCTTATTTGCGAACATAGGCCACATATTATTTTTATTCAAGATTTTTTTTTATCTATGGATGATGTGATTGGAATCTCTTCTAGATTTGGAAAGGTAGTAAGCACCTATGTGTTGGAGAAATGGGTAATGTTGGAGGGATGCCATGTTTATGGGATCATCATAACATTACCCTTTCTTGGAGTATGGGATACAAGAACTCAATTTATTTGGTGGCCTCTTGTTTTGACATAAAAGAAACCATTTGATTCATAAATGTATATGCTCCTTCAAATTTTATAGGAAGTCTTACTTTGGGCACATATGAGATATATCCAGGCTTCAACCTTCTCTCCCTTGGGTTTTAGCAAGATAATTTAATGCAATAACCAACCTAAATAAGAAAACATGAGATAATGATTAGCTTGGCCCATCTTCTAATTTATTGAGGATAAATATTTATTTTCTTAATCTTGTGGATGTGGTTCCAATAAATGGAACCTTCACCTAGGTTAATAGGAGTGGGAATAATTCAATTTCAAAGAGGCTTGACAGATTTTTGGTATCTAATCACTAGATTAGTAATAACTGGGTTTCATTCTCAAAAAATTAGGCTTGACGGGGTCAAACCACCAGACCATCAAATTCTATTCCTCAAATTTTCTTTATTGGAGCACCCTTATTTCAAGTTACAACTCATGTGGCTCTAGGGCCTTGGGGCCCTAACTTGTTTAAGCTCATGAAATGTTGGTGGACTAATGGGAAGCCAAAATTTGGAACAAATATGTACTCCTTTTTCAAGAGGTTTAAATTTCTTAAATACAAACTCAAGAAGTGGAATAAATATTATTTTGGAAACATCTTTTAGGCTAAATCCTTTTTTCAAAAGAAGATGAAAGATATCACTTTTTGAACAAAATAATATGGCCTAACTAAGGATCTATTACAAGAGGAATCTTGAGATGTACTAAGAAGCTCACATAATGGGAAATCTATGAAGAAATATTTTGGAAACAAAAATCTAGAATCGAGTGGCTCCAGGAAGGTGACAAAAATAATTCCTTTCCCATAACTCTATGAAAGAGAGGAGATGTGGTAATGTAATTTCCTCTCTTATTTAAAAAAAAAATGAGCAAATGTCCTCTTTTCAAGCTAATTTTGAGGAATTTGATAGGTATTTTCCATCTTTATTTGTTGACGAGAATCCCCGGGATATGGAAGTTGAAAGAATTGTCCTTAATTGCATCCCTTCTTTGGTAATTGGAGACCTAAATATACCTCTTTTGGACAATACCTATATGAATGATTTGGAAGAAGTTATTTTTTAGATGAAGAAAGGTAAGGCTCCTAGACTTGATAGGTTCCATATTGAGTTCTTTCAAGTCTTTTGGGAGATTCTAAAGGTTGATTTTCTAGGTGTGGTTAGAGAATCACATGAAAACAAGCAAATGTTAAATCCATTAATTATACCTTCCTAGCATTAATTCCCAAGAAAGAGGGAGCCTCTCCTTTAGATTTATTGCATCCCATTTATTTGTGCAATGATACTTTCAATATGATCACCAAAATCATTGCATAAAGATTAAATAAATGTTTGGGTTCTATTGTTTCTCCAAAGAAAGGGTGATTTGTAAAAGGTCGCCAAATTCTGGGTGGTATAGTTGTGGTCGCCGAAGCAACTCACTCTATGTCCTCTTCCAAGGAGAAGGCTATATTCATTAAGCTTTACATGTTCAAGGATTATGATAGAGTAATCTGGTCCTTCTTGCATAAAATTATTTCTACTTTTGGGTTTTTCTCAAGCTAGATAGAATGAGTGATAAGTTGTGCGACTTCAATGCCCTTCTCTGTCCTCATTTATGATATCCCTTCTCTTTTATTTGCTTCCAGTGGTTTAAGGAAAGGAGATCCTTTATCTCCTTATATTTTCATCTTAATGGCATAAGGATTAGATAAATTATTAAGACATCCTAATAGAAGTCGATTTATCCAAGATTGGTCTTGGGATCAAAAGCTTGACTCATATACTCATTTACAATTTTTAGATGATATTGCCTTGTTGGGGTAAGCTAAAATTGATGAAGTTGTCAATTTCAGGAGAGTCTTGGATCTCTATTTGGATGCTTCAAGTCAATAGATTAATGAAGATAAATACAATATATTCTTCTTCAAAACTTTATTGGTTGTTCAACATCAAATTGTAGATATTATTCACTTCCAAATTGGGAGCCTTCCTATTAAGTACCCGAGAATTCCCTTATAGGTTTATAATATTAGAAGAAATAATTGGAATAAAATTCTTAATAAATTATGAATGAAATTTAGTAACTGGACCTTCTAGACTATCCTTTTCTCAAAGAATGATCCTCCTAAAACCAGTTTTACAAGCTTTGCCTATATATAGATTTTTGGTTTTAGTTGTCCCCAAAAGTTTTCTTAAAGAGTTTAATGCTCTCTCTAAGAAATTTATTTGGGATAGAAATATGGAATCACAAAAATGGAATCTTGTGAATTGGGACCAAGCTTGTAGATCTAAGAAAGTGAGGGGCCTTGGCCTCTACCACTCTGAGCTCAACTACTAGGCCTTGATAGAAAAATTATATTGGTGGTAGTGCAAACATCCTACTCATCCTTAGGCCAAGATTGTCAACTTCAAGTATTTAGGAGGGGTAGCGGATGAATATATTTCCCAAATGGAACTAAGTGGGAACAATTTTATGATCTAGAACACTATTAAAAGGAACTCATAAAGAAAGGTTTGTTCTGGATCATTAGTAGAGGAAATAATGTTATTTTTTGAGATGATTTATAGGACAATCATCCCCCCATTCTCTCCTCTCATCCTCATTTGTAATCGTTATAAGTAATATTTCTTGAGGTTGGATGGTCCAAGGCGGCTAACTTTATGATTAATTTTCCCTTGTAGAAGTATTTTTTCCAGGCGTGAAAGGAACTTGCTTGTTGGCCTAGAGGAGGGACTTCCGAGGAATAGAATTCCTTGGATTCTATTCTGGATAGCCGACACTACAACTTATTGAATGATTTTAATGTTCTTGCTTGGGGTAATAGTCCAAAATGTGAACACTTAGTTGCTCTTGGTTACTTTTCTTTAGATGCACAAAAGAATGACTTTGTGGAATGCCTTGAATGGAAAAGGATTTGGAAGAAGCATGGGTTGCTAGAGTAATCAGCATTAGCTAATAATTAATTACTCTTTAATTAATTATTAGTCTAATTTATTCTCATACACTTAAGCTAAACTTAGGAGTGATTTACTATGTTAACTAGAGAGCTATTATTAGATCATTCTATCTCATTGCATGAGATGTTGACACTTGTCATGATATAATCCCTTTCTCCTTTAGGGTTGCTCCTATATAGCACTCAACCCTAATTGTATTATCTCTTAATATTTTCATACCTTTTGAATACTTTAGAAACCTTTGAGGACTCTTTATTTTCCTTGAAGATTCTTGAGGTTCATTCTATATCTTTTTCTTGTTGAGGAATATTGCAATTCTTTGTTTGTAGATCTCTTGCGTGGTAGGTGTCTTTGTTCATTGTTTGATCCTGTGGGATCGAGTTTTTTCCAATAGATAGGGGAATATTCTCTAAATATTCCTACTGGCATCATGTTGATGTCAACACGAAATCAGTGGTACAAACTACCCAATGGCCACTTCTAACCCTCCTTCTGCCCTAAAGGAGGTATTTTTTTTTTCCTTTGGCCATAACTTGGGTGTATGACATCAAATTTTGGCAAACAATATATTATCAAAAAGCTAGTTTTGTCAACTTTCCAGTGGTGTGGGTCTCATCACCTACTTTTGATGTTGGTGCATTCTACAACTTGTTGAAGTTAGAGGTGCTATTTTTCAGTCTTGAGCTCATAACTTTTGACTAGTTTATTTATTTCTTGCGATTCTAGCAGTGTTGGAACCATCTTTCAGAGCTCTTCACAACCATCCATGCACTTTTTCTAGATTTCTCTCCAAGTACATTTTATTTAGTTTTTTGTGTTTTTGCACACTAGTGAATTACTTGGACATCTTAGCTCATGAAAACTTTTCGTTTGAGTGGGATGACTCACTTTTGGTTGTTTTATATGTATTTCTACTATTCTATCCTATTTGGACATTGTAGACATCTTTTTCATGCACATTCTCTTTTATAGATGCACTGAGATAAAGTGCCATTCTGGTGTATACTTTTTGGGGATTTTGCACATCCTATTGTGCCTTTTGTACTCACACTATGATATAAAGTTCCATGGGGGGTTGATGCTTACCTTTGGTTTGTCATCACACCTTTTTCAAGTGAGTGTCCCTTCCACAACAACAATGAATCTTGGTGATTCTTGCCTCATGCATGTGTGCCTTAGTTTGCACACCCTTTTATTTGCAGGTTGTTTCTCCTACACACATTTCTTGGTTTCACACAATTTTAGTGTATATGTCATGGCTCTCTCTTGTTAGCATTATGGGTCATTTCTACTATTGGTGCTAATGCTTCCTTAGTTTCATGTTCGAGTGATCTATGTATCTAGTTCTTGTTCCTATGTACTTTCAGATGCTACGTATATCAATGGTTGGTTACATGCATTTTGGTGAGATGGATCATTTACCATATGGACACTCTTGAATTCTTATTTTTGGAGGTTCTACATATCAACATTATATTAGTAATCATTCAACATTAGTCTACAATTTCTTCGTGCTTCAACAATGTTCCACATGT
The DNA here is from genome assembly GCA_007258455.2 of Sequoia sempervirens. NCBI lineage: Eukaryota > Viridiplantae > Streptophyta > Pinopsida > Cupressales > Cupressaceae > Sequoia > Sequoia sempervirens. The sequence continues at coordinate 2,832,168 of VDFB02292527.1, read as the reverse complement.
TCCTCCCTTTTTGGGACATTGTTTTGATTGGGAGGCTTCTTAGTCCCTCACCTTGATTTGGAGGCTTTTTAGTCCTTCATTCAACTATCTATCTTTTGGAGAGGAGTTTTTCCCATGTGGTTTTCTCCTTTTCTCTAGTTTTGAGAGATATTGTATTTGTACATGGGTACCTCACCAAGCCTTGTTTACCGGGACCCGTCATGCATTCTTTTTTTGAGGGTTTTTATCTACTCCCTAAGTTCATCTTAAGGGGGGGTGTTAGAGTAATCATGCATTAGCTAATAATTAATTACTCTTTAATTAATTATTAGTCTAATTTATTCTCATGCAATTAAGCTAAAATTAGGAGTGATTTACTATGTTAACTAGAGAGCTATTATTAGGTCATTCTATCTCATTGCATGAGATGTTGACACTTGTCATGATCTAACCCCTTTCTCATTTATGGTTGCTCATATATAGTACTCAACCCTCATTGTATTTCCTCTTGAGTTTTTCATACCTTTTGAATACTTTGGAAACCTTTGAGGACTCTTGTTTTCCTTGAAGATTCTTGAGGTTCATTATGTAGCTTTTTCTTGTTAAGGAATATTGCAATTATTTGTTTGCAGATCTATTGTGTGGAAGGTGTCTTTGTTCGTTGGTTAATCCCGTGGCTCGTGTTTTTCACAATTCTAACATGGATGGCCTAAATGTAACTTCTTTTTATGGCTATTAAGTTAGAATAAATGCTTTTCTTGGGAAAATATCCACAAAAAAGGTTTTCATGGGCATTTAATCTACTTTCATTGTGGATTAGATGAAGAAGCTACAAATCACCTATTTTTCCAATGCCCCATTTCTAAGGAAATATGAATGTTATGGTGGCACCTTTGGAATAGGCCTATTATTCATGCTTCTTCTTTGGCTAAGTTTTTGAATAGTTTGGGTCAACCCCCTACTTCAACTTCTTTCCTATTGGTTTCTTGGGAATTTGGACCCTCTTTCCTTTTTTGGAAATTTTGGTTAGAAAAAAATTGTATATTCTAGGATCTCCAAAGTTCTTTATTCAAGTATGACATAAAATATTAAGAATTCTTAAGGAAACCATTGAGGTAAAATTTTATGATGAGGGCCCTCTCACTTTTTCAAATCGACACATTGTTAGTATTTTGGAGATATCCTTTAGTCCTTCAAAATATTCACCTAATAACAACATTCAAAAATTTAAAAGGTTAATCATTCGGGTAAGTGGTCTCCCCCTCCTTGTGATTGCTTAAAAATTAACATGGATGGATCCTCTAGAGGTAATCTAGGTTTAGTGGGGATTGGGGGGCATTGGTTGTGACAATGTTGGTTTGGTCTAGTTTTTCTTTTCCAAATGTTTTGGAACTTAATCTAAAAATTAGATGGAAGCTTGGGCTATTCTTTTTCTCTTGAAATTGCTCGTACTAAAGGATGGAAAAGGATCATATGTGTAATGAATTCTATAGTTTTAATCTCCCTTTTTAATAGTAGAAATTTCAATAATTTTTCTTGGAGACTTACTCTTGTAGCTAAGAAATTTTTATGTTTGGTACCAAATTTCAAAGCCATATCCTTTGTGCATATTCTTAGAGAATAGAACATTTCTGTTGATTGTTTGGCCAAATGGGCTTCGGTAGGAGTGCCAAGTTGGTGGGTTGAGGATTGGAGAGATTTGGTTCAAGATAAATCTTATTTTCTTCTACATCTTCCTCATGAGGACCAAATGATTTAATTTGTGGTGGTTGAGATTGATGATGATGAGATGCATTTAGTTTTGGGGTTCTTTCTTATCTTTTATCAATTAGTGTTGTAAGAACCCTTGATGGATTCTTCTTTTGTTTTCTATTGTGATGGCTATGATTATAGTTGGAATTTTGTATGGTGCTTTTGTGTTTAAGCTCTTTTTAATATAATCTCTTTGTTACCCCCCCAAAAAACTAGTTCTTCTCCAATCAATTAACTCCATCTCATTTTAGAATCTCATTATTCCCTCATCAATTAACTCTATTTGATTTAATAATATTCTTCTTCATCCACTAGTTAGCTTAGTCTCTAAATGGAAACTTGAAGTGCATAATTATCCATCAATTAAATCAAGTAATTCAATATTATCTCATAATCACTTTGAAATGGAAAATTTCCATTTTGTAGTTGAGTTTACTCAACAGACAGTTTAGTTAACTCCATTCCTAGACCTCATCCTCATCTCTTATTTGATTTTTCCTCAAAAAATATATAAATAAGTTGATTCCTTCATCAATTTCATATCTCACACTTTATGCAAATTCATTCTGTCAAAATTTATCCTCAATCGAATCATAGTGTTATGTTAGTGATATTTATCATCCACATCCAAAGGTGAAACATCTTTCTTATTTGAGGTTTGTAGTGAGGTTGTTAAATTAGGAATTAGATTTATTTTCTTTTATGTTTTTGAGTCTTTTATATTTCTTATTTTTCAATTTCAATGCTTACATATACATACATACATATTCTCTTTCATCTTTCTAAGACCAATAATAACTAATTCAAATTTATAACAAACATATTTTGTAATGCTAAGAGATATCAATATAAAAAAGATGTCATAAAAATATGGGAGAAGAATATGTGGACTATGTAATCTATATAGAGAGAGGGAAGAAACCTTTTATTTCTTCACTTTTAAATATTACATTCACCCACATTACCACTGATTTCCCCCCTTTATTTAGACACCATTAAGTGACATTCCCATTCTTTTGTTGGGTTTTATATCATGTGAATAAATGTTTATCTACCATGTATAATTAAACTATTACAATCCTCCCTGCTCCCCCAACTCACATTGTATATATTTCAAATTTAAGTAATTAGACTATCACAAAATACTATATCATTGCAAACATCATGAAGATAAATTAAGTACAATAAATGAGGCAATTTAACATTGTTATCATCAAGCCTAACATCTCAACCACTTCCAATCATTTAGGAATGAAGAATCAAAATTATTATTATTGGATGTTATTGGACCCATCTTTGCATTATGATAGTAAACCTCTAGGAAAGGAAATTAGTTAGAGATAATGTTGGGAACTTAATCCATGTTAAAAGAGAGGCCACACTCATAAGGAAAATGTGTAATATGTCGTCAAACATTGGGTGTTTCTCTAGCCAATATTCTATAATGATGTATGTCAAAACTGATACAATTGATATAACCTCAACCTTAATGAGGATGTGATGGCAATGACATAATCATAATTTTGAAAACATTAGGATATCTAAGAGATAGTTTTTCTTTGGTTATGACCAAATCTCACATATAGTAACAATAGAAGCATGCAATGTATTCAACATATTTACATATAGACGAATTCAAATAAACCATTATAAATGTTTTTTTTTGTTCATTAAATATATTATTTGAGATTTGAAATCATTTGTTGTATTTACTAAAATATGTAGTTAAATCTCATATGAATCTATGGGATAAATGATATTGGATAGTATGGAAGAATGGAATCAATATTATTTTCTACTAGTCACATATTTCCAATGTATGTTATAACTGAATATGTGTTTATTACATCAATAGCTATTTTTAACAAGATTGAATTGAAGAATGTAATGATCATGTTGTGTTTACCATATCAATGGTGTTATTTAATTAGGTTACACATGTATATTTCAAGCTTGGTTTATATATTTTTTCTTGTAGTTATCAATATATTTATACAATCAATTAAATTAATATAAGAAAAGAAAAAATATTCATAAAAAATAGGAGGATAAAATTGATCACATGCTCAAATTAGTCAATATAAAGTGACTATTTATTAAATCAAAGGAAAATATAAAGAATAGATCTAGAATAATTGAAAAAGGACTAGAAATTACATGAAGAAGCTATAATATTAAAAACTATAATACAAAAGCATTTTTAGTATTGTAATGATGAAATTTGCACACTGATACAATTTCTCATTTAGTCTGTGTATTTTTTGAGGAGAGTACCTTGATACATTTTCATATAGACAAATGGCATATTTTTTAGGGAATTCAAGATCCCCTCCCTATGCCATTTACTTATCTATTACAAACATCTCTATAAATCCATCCCCTATGCCATTAATATTTTTACATATTTTCATACTTTCACCTTATCCATACTCTACTTACACCTACCTATGAACACATTTCTAGGCAAATGCTACCCACCTTGGTCCACCCAATTTTTGGTCTTGGGTCAAGTCTATAGACACAAGATTGATCTCGAAACCCAAAACTTGACCCTTTCAAATTCAAATTTTTGGTCAACACCCACCCATTAAACAAATTTTTTGAAAAAATATTGCTATTTTTTTTAATCATCCCAAGTATTTGAATCATTTGCATTTTAATATTTGGATTTGGTGCACTAAAAGGAATCTAGATCTACATGAGCATCCTAGGGAACATGTGCATTATTGAATAGTGTTGTTTTTGATGTTGTGTGCACATTTATATTAGTTGACCAAGAAGAACATATCTCCTTGTGACATAATGATAGTGTAGAGAAGGGGGATTCACCACTCACGAGTCTTTTTATTCTCAAGAGAGTCTCAGGGAATGAATTTCCCTAAACTACCTCAAGAAATAGAGCAAGCGTTTCAAAATTAGAGTGAGTAGATCATAAATGTCTTCTAGATAGACTAACAAGTTTTTGGCCAAGGACAAAACCACAACATACAGATGCTGGTGTGGCACGTCGGAGTCCTAGAGGAACGTTGGCGTCTTGTACAGACTAAAAACTAAGAATATCATAGAAAACCAAAAAAGTGATTATTTCTACTATGACTGTTAAGGACTCTTGGAATGCAAGAAAGTAATAAAGAGTAATAGAACTAGAATAATGTAAACTAAACTAAGTAAAACGTAAATGATAAAGTGAGAGAAGGAGAGAAAAAGAAAGTGCTCATGATAGACCAAGAAATGAAGCCTCCAAAACATGAATGTCTTCAATACTTGCACACATAAGACCAAGGGAAATGTTGGAGCAGTTTAGGGGTTTGCCTTAGTCAAACCCCCATTTTTGTGTTCTCACCTCCACAAACAACCAGATAGATAAAGAGAAATAATAAGAAGAATTGAAATGAACACAAGAGTGATAAAAGAAAACCTCACTCAAGGAGGAGAACTCGTATCATGAAATAGAGATGTGATGCAGAGGCAAGGGTAGGTTTAAAGGTTTCTCCAAAACACTAATTTTGTTCTTGCTTGTTCACTCATTTGACTCAAAGTTTCATTCACATGAAACATGGTTCTTCAAGGGCTAAAAGACACCAAAAGTGGAATTAAGACCCAAATCACTTACTGAACCCCTAACACATCATGAACATGACAGGTTTAGGCCAATGCAAGTCCCCAAAGACACTGACTCCTCACTTTTTCCATCACTCACTTTCAAGAAGCCTATTTGCTTGTAGAACTCCCAAGAGACAAAAACAGACACAACTTCCAAATTAAGTGTAAAATCCAAAAAAAAAAACATATTTTCAAGTACCCTTTTCAGCCTTCTTCAACATACCAAGAAACCACATAAGGTTGTTTTGAAAAGTATTCTTCTAATTTTGATTGTTCCGCTGCTACAAGGCCTAATTAGGCTTGTTTTCAAGAGGGTTTATTGGTTCTTAGCTCTCCTAGCCTCAAATATCTTTACAAACACCTTAAAAACTTCATTTAGGGCCTACAAATGCTTCCCAAATTGTCTCCCACTCTTTGCCAATGCTTTTCATCAAACCCTAATCCTTGGTCATCAATTTAAGCCAAAAAACCATGAAATATCAACTAGGGCATCAAAAAAATATTATCAAACCCTATCCCCTACTCTTGAAACCTTCATGAACATTTATCCCTATCTAAGTGCACCCATTCCACCAATTTTCAAGCAATTCTACTAGTGGAATGGGTCACAAATACATTTTTTACACTCTCAAACCCTCAAAATAGGGTTTCCAGACAGATTTTGGTATTTTGCTTCTAACTTCCTCAAACAATGAAAAAATCAATTGAAATAGGTTCCAAATGAAAGATAATACATTAATATTTTAATCCAATTCATAAAATTTCAATCCCAGGCCATACCAGGCAGTACCACACTTTGTAACAACAAATTATGAAGAAAAACGTAGGGACAACATAAAGTTTGATATTCAAATTTGAAATTTACAACTTCCAACCATTCACCAATGTGTATCAATGCTTTTTAAAGCATCCGAAACCTTCCCCAACTAAAAAAAACTAACTCCTAACCTTCCTTCACCATTTGACTCTTCATCTTCCCATTCTTGCATTTTTTTGCACATAACATTTGCAAGATTGACAACTTTTGACAACCCACCTATCTATCACACCTAGCAACCTAACAATGAATCAAATACATTCAACATGGTCCAAATATGACCTTATTACAAAGAAAAACCAACCATCAATCCAAAATGACAAAAGTGCCTCATGGAGGCAAGAAATCAACCAGGTGCTCCTGCACCAAGATGTAATAGATAGGGGATGTGAAAAATCCCAAGATGCTCAAAGATACAATGCACAAGATAGATAGCACCTGCAAGGTTTGAGGAAGCCAAGGAGAGAGATAGAGTTGCGAGAACCAAGAGAGTTGAAAAGAGTGTTGTAAGAATTTGAGAGTGTTGTTGTAGCAAGCCGTAGAGAGCTATGCAAGCAAAATAGCAAGAGTAAGACAAGATAATTTCCAAGAGAGAAAAAAATACAAAGAGACCAGAGAGAAATAGAATGAAAGAGATAGATTTAAAAGAGATAATAGGAGGAGAAAGAAGGTTCCTAAGCCATTACAAGGCATCCTAGGCCATTACCACCAAAAAAAGTAGTTGACAAGTGGAAAGGCACTCGCAAACAATCGTTTGAATACCAAAATGTCATAGGATGCTAGTGTGGCATGCAGACATCTTTGCAACATGCTAGTTTCCAAAAAAAATCATGCTCAAAGATGATAGGAACGAGAAAATCACAAGGTTTGATGCAAAGATGACACACAAAGGGAGCTACTGAAAAGGGGTCCTTGAGCATCCTGAGAGGGGGAAAAGGTTGATGCAAGGGCTAAAATGAGCCTACACAAGTTCTAAAGGAGTGGGCACTAAAGTGGATACAAGAATGCATGTGAAATTGTAAGGGGTGCAATTTTACGACATTAAATTTTCCCCCCACTTTAGCAGGGAAATGAATCTACACTAATATGCACGTTCAAGGAAATCTACTAAACATAAATAACATCATGATGCAAAAAGGATGTTGTAGAGGAAGCTGATAATCCTTTGAACCAAGGAAACATGGACCTAGGCCAAAGACCTACAAAAAAAATCATTAGACAAGAAAAATCTACACAAGACAATAATGTGAGAACATAAAAAGCCATCACATCATGGGGTTAAAACATATACACGAATAACACACGTAGAAAGGCACACAAAAAACTAACAGATTTGAGTCAGCAAAGTGAAAGAGACCTTGATGTAGAAGGTTGTCTCAGTACTATGCGTCATCCCCAAATTAAGAAATAACACATGTAGAAGAATTATTAAATAGAGAGAAGAATGTGAGGATTGGTTCCTTCAAGAGAAGAATGCATACAAAATTGGGGAAGCAACCAATGTTGAAGAGAGAAAAATCGTATACTTAGGATGAAGAAGATGCAGGTCTTTGATCCAGTATATACACGAAATTAAGCTAAGAGAGAAGAGAGAAGAGAGAAGAGAGAAGAGAGAAGAGAGAAGAGAGATGGTTCCACATGTACTTGGTCCTGTGAAAATTGAACAAAAGGCTTTGTAGGTTCTTAGTCTGACATAATTGGCTCCATGAGTGCTCAATCCCATAGAAGATGAACAAAGTCTTTGCGGGTGCTCGGTATTGCAGAGAGAAAGTGCTTTACAAGTTCTTGGTCCTAAAAAGGAGGCACCACAAGTTCTCGGTCCTATAGGGCTTGAAGTGAAAGGAATCCCCAGGTGCTTAGTCCTAAAGATTTTGGTGAAAAGGCCCTTATAGGTGCTTGGTCCTACAAGGTAAGCTTGATGCAAAGGAGCTCTATAGGTTCTCAGTCCTGTAGAGAAAGACTAATCAGATAAGCCTGTGGTTGCTACAAACTATGTTGCAAGATAGTCATAGAAAATATAGGTCTATTCAAGTTTCCCCCAAGCCAGATGCAAAGATATAAGATGGGTCTAGTCGGGCTGCTCCCAAGATAGAAACAACGACGTAAAATACTAGATATTGCATGAAACTCAAGAATTATTGTGAGAAGAAGGATTTCAAAGGGGGTTTCTTTGGCATGTAACCCTTCAAGACACCAAGGGACCCATTCAAAGAAACACTCCAATTGAAAGACATAGAGAAGAGAGGGGGTCCTTAAGAAGGACCCACATCTCCATAACAAGTTATTACTGCCCCCAACATATAGGGGAGGAGAACCATGCGAGATACTATTGTGTCGACACCATAGAGAGAGTATGGTTGCACACAATAGTGTACAACCATGAATGAAAATGACCAAGAAAAGCTACAAATGCCACATAGCAGTCAACAACACAATAGAAGGGAGGTATAAGAACCTCATGAGAAGACACTTAGAATGGACATGATAGAGCCAAAGCTCAATATCACTTGTCATGTGAAGAAGAGACAGGTGTATCAACAAACTGAAGAGTGATGGCACTAGAATCAAGAAGATATTGTATTTTTTCCTTCAAGGCCTTACATTCACTAGTGGAATGGCCAGGCACTTGATGATATGCACATAAAGAATCTTTTGCTTTATCATGTTTATGAAATTTCTTATGTGTAAGAGGATGAAGAGTAATTAAGTGGGCTTTAAGAAGCCTCAACAAAATACACTCTTGCTCAGAAAAAGAATGAGGAGTAGGAAGCGACCATTTCTCTTGTGGAGAAAAGTTTGACTGCTCACAAGAAGAAGACACAAAGACAATACATAATGGAGGATAAATCAATTCAAGGAATGAGATCGAGCGAAAATCATGTTGACATTCAACCATGACATTCGTTGATTGTTCATTTGAGCAACCAAACCCAAAATTATGCTTACGAGTTATACATTATATAGGGACATGAATGCCTTGTTCATTACACCCACAACCTTTATGCCCATAACCATATTTATAGACGAGTTTAAAACTAGGGCCATAACTTGTTTGCAAATCTTGATAAGGAGGATCTCCATAGAGAACATTATTCCAACAATGGGGATTATGCTCCTCTACAAGATCACCATCAACCTTCTTGATAGGATTTCCAACATTACCCTCTTTAATAGAGGTGTGATCATCTTCCTCATAGGGAGGAGGATCAATATTAAGAACATTACAATTCACGTTCACATTCTCCTGTGATGTAGAAGAATAATCATCTTTGATAGTAGGTTTGGATGATGTTATCAGAAGGTCTAAGTGGATCAAGTCAACTTTATGTTCTCCAATGAAGCATTTTTTAGTCTAGAGAACCCCAATCATCACCAAGACATGCATATTTTTGAAAAGAAGTAGGAGCAGACTCATGATATTGTGCTTTATAAGGATCTTCTTTAGGGACATCTGTATCAAGAGTATCCTTTGTAAAAGGTACTATTGGAGTAGGCATCAACACATCAAAAGACACTGAAGAGACAAGATTTTTAAGAGTAGGTGCAATAGAGGCCTAACCGACAAATGTCATCTCAGATAAGTTTATGGCATCAGGGTCAATCCTGATTATGATTAATTGATTATTATGAATGAATTTAATAGATTTATGCAAGGTAGATGAGACTGCACCCATAGTGTGAATCCATGGTCTATTGAGAAGTAGGTTATATGGTAATTTTTTTGACATAACATGTACCAGGGTGGGTACAATAATGGTTCCCAACCTTAAAGGAAATACTTTCATGCCTAAGTCTTGTTGATCAACATTATCGAACCAACGAATGCATAAGGAAGAAACAATGAGAGAAGATGAATCAATTTTAATTTTAGGCAATAGATCAATGCTACATATGTTGAGCAATAAATCAGTGTCAACAAAAGTATGTCCAATGCCAACATTATTAATACCAACTATTATTATCAAAGGATCTACCTGCTTCTGTACTTTCAGAGGTGGGAGTTCTTGTTGTTGTAAAGAAGCTAAGGTAGCAGAAAAAATTCCTACACTAATCTTGAGAGGAGAATAATGCAAAAATTTATAGATCTTTAACATTTATAGAAACTTAAACATAAATAAGCATAAATATCATGCATACCACAACACAATGATTTACATGGGGAAAACCCTTTTGGGAGAAAAACCCCACACTCCAAAAGCTACCAAATATATTATTCAGAAATCACAAAGATTACAATATACTTGTAGGGAAAGCTTCTCACAGGAGTATCACCACCAAAGATGTAGAGAAACACGACTACTATTAGAATCTCAGAATACATCTTCATCAATAATCGTAGTACAACACCCTCATAAAATAGGGTTACTTTTTAGGGAAAGATAGGCCAACAAAATATTCACCATTAGATCTAAAACCTAATAATTAATGGTATAGATTTGCAATGTATCATTTATTTAATGCATGTCGGCCATTTTAGGAGTTTTCTAAAAAAGCTAACAAAAAATTCTTCACACATCCCACTCCTCCCCTTGCTGCCATTGTATATTACACCTATTGGTGTAACTAGGAAATATATATATATATATATATATATATCCTATAAAAAATTGATGTTATATAATTGCAATGGTGAGAAACATTTTCCCAACAAATCTCCCACTTGTCAAACACCTTGCAAGAGCAACAGGAGGGAGTAAACATTATCTCTTAATTGCTAGGGGTTGAAAGGTCCATAGTCTCTGAACACCATCTAAACTTCTCTATGCTCACATGATTAGTTAAAGAATCAAAAACATTCATCAAAGTTTCTACCTTAATGAGCTTTACCCTACCATCTTCGACCATATCTCGAACAAAATGATATTATACATTAGTGTGCTTGGTCTTGGAATGAAATGTCAGGTTCTTGGTTAGACATATCGCACTCTGACTATCGCAATAAATTGTCACTACACCTTATTTTATTCCAATATCTGAACACAATATCTTAGGCCAAATGGATTCTTTACAAGCATGAGTGGCTACCATATACTCTGCTTCAGTAGTGGACAAAGCAACCATAGCTTTTTGCTTACTCATCCAACTAATTGCACCACCAAAAAAACACATAAGCATTGGTGGATCGTCTGCTATCAATATCAAGGTAAATATTGTCTTCAGTCAAATTACTATGATAACACAATGAATACTCTGAGATACCGTATAAATATCTGAAGACTCTTTTAACTGCATCCCAATGAAATCTACCAGGATTAAACATATATCTAGAAAGAACTCCCACTACTTGGGAAATGATTGGTCTAGTACAAACCATAACATATATCAAACTTCCAACTGCACTCTGGTAAGGCACTCTACTCATGTATTCCATCTCTGATGGAGATGTTGGACAATATGAAATAGATAAATTTATTCCAATAGAAAGGGGAACACATAATGGTCTACAATCTTGCATGTTAAACCTCTATAAAATTGAATTGACGTACTTTAGCCAAGCCATAGATTTTTGTTCTCTCAATCTCTTTTAATTTCCATCCAAGAATGTATCTAGCTACACCACAGTCTTTCATTTCAAATTTAGCAACATGTTGAGATTTCAGTTCTGAAATCATACCTTTCCCTTTGCCAATAAATAACATATCATCAACATATAATGCAATAAATAGGAAATGATCACCATCAATTTTATAATAAACACAATGATCTGATTTAGAACGCTCAAATCCCAAACTCAATACATATGTATCAAATTTCTGCTACCACATCCTAGGACTCTGTTTTAAGCCATACAAATATTTCTTCAATTTTCAAACCAATTTACTTTTACCTTTCACCATGTGGTGCTCTAGCTATGTCATATAAATATCCTTCTCCAAGTCACCATGAAGGAAAGCTATTTTTACATCCATTTTCTCAACCTCTAAATCATAAGCAACAACAATAGAAAGAAAAAATCTAATGGATTCCATTTTTGTAATAGGAGAGAATATCTCACCATAACCAACACCCTCAACTTAAGAGTAACCTTTTGTAGCCAACCTTGCCTTGTACTTATCAATACCTCCATCTAAAACAATCTTTTTCTTGAACACCCATTTGCAACCAACATGTTTCCTTCCTTTGGGAAATGGTACAAGATCCCATGTAACATTATTTTTCAAAGAAGCCATTTCTTCATCCATAACAATCCTCCAAGATTCTACATCATTCATACCTAATGCCTCTTCTATAGATTTGGGTTTATCCATGTTAGTATTCAAAGAAAAAATACATCTCTAATCATCAAGTGTACACCTTTCAGGTGGTTGTCTATGCCTTTTAGACCTACGAACAAGTTGAGTTGGAGGTTCTTCCTCTTCTTCTGAAGATTCGATAGATGATCTCTCCTCAACTTCTTATCTATCAATGGGCTTTGATTCAACTTTCTCAGGTGTAGAAGGAAATTGAATCACATCTTCCTGTTTACTTTGTTCTAGTTGCAATGTAATAGAAGAAGGCTTAGTTTCTCTAAAAATAAAATTACTACTATATATTACCTTTTGTGAAACAAGATCCCAAATCTTGTATCCTTTCACACCATCACTATACCCGATGAAGATACATTTCACAACCTTGTTCTCCAAATTTGTTCGCTTCTCCTTTGGCACATGTACATATGCCTCACAACCAAAAAATATAAGATGTATTAATGAAGGCTTGTGATCCAACCATGCCTTTATAGGTGTCTTATCAACAAGAGCTAATGTAGGAGACCTGTTAATCAGGTAACATGTAGTGGCAATAACTTCATCCCAAAACCTTTGTTCTAGGACAACACCACTTAACATACTCCTAGCCTTCTCCATTAGTGTCCTATTCATTCTTTTTGCAACTCCATTTTGTTGTGGAGAATATGGAGTTGTCTTCTGTCTATGAATACCACAATCTTTATAGACTCTATCAAAATTGTTAGAGAAAAATTCACCACCATTATTAGTCCTCAAACATTTTATTTTCTTTGTAGTCTGCAACTCAACAATTGCTTTTAAATTCTTTAAATCGACTAAATTTTTTAGATTTACTCTTTAGAAATTATACCCATGTCCTACTATAATCATCAATAAATGAAACATAATATGTGGATTTACCAATCTAAGGAACATCAACAAGACCAAACAGATCAGAATGAATAAGATCCAATACACCACAAGATTTATGAGAAATCGAGTAAAACTGAACACGATTTTGTTTTCCATAAATGCAATGCTCACAAAAATAGAATTCAAGACTACAATTAGACAAACCTTCAACAAGGTTTTTATTTTTCAAGTTCCTTAGACCCTTTTCTCCAATGTGGCCAAGTCTCTGGTGCCATAACATAGTTTTCTCTGCAGGTAACTTTGATTCAGAAGAAAGAGTACCCTTGGGTACCCAAAAGCCATGACCATCCGCTAAAGGTGAAACCCTCACTTCTTCCACATACTTGCTTTTCACATAAGTACTATTTCACTCAATAGTGCATGCATCAAGCTTATACAATGTGCCATATCTAATACCTCTAGCAATCACCATAGTACCTCTAATCATCTTGCATCCTGCATTAGAAAATATTACTTGCACACTTGCATCTATTAGTTTTCTTACAAATAACAAATTTCGTGCTAATCCAGGGATATACAACACACCATTAATCCTTGAATTCTACCATTAGGAAACCTTATTTTAACTTTACCATGGCCAATAATGTCTAAATGAGAATCATCACCCAAGTACACCTTACCTCCATCAAATTCTTCATATTCAGAAAACCAATCTCTATTAAAGGTCATATGGAAAGATGCATCTGAGTCAGTTAACAATGCATCATTACCTACAAGAGTTTCCAATGCTGCAATGAATGAGTCCCCATCTTCCTTCTCGGACTTAGAATTAGAATCAAATTTCTTCTTTTTCTTCTTTTCTTCTTTTCATTCCTTATGAACATGTCTAGGCTTACCGTAGTTCTAGCAAATAACTTTGGACTTTCCAAGAGATTTAGATCTCCCCCTAGACTTGGATTTGTCATGCTTCTCATTCTTCTTGCGTTTTTCCTTAGGTCTTCCATGAACATAATTAGGGCCTCCTTGGTAGTGATGGATACCTTCCTCCTCATCTCCTCAAAAAGAAAAGAACCCACCACATCTTCAGTCTTCAATATAACAGAAGTACTCCCAATAGCCATAACAAGAGAATCCCATGAATCGGAAAAAGAACAGAGCAAGATTTGAAATTTCTCTTCCTCATCCATTTTGACACCAACTAATGCCAATTGAGCCACCAAAATATTGAATGCTTTCAAGTGGTCTGTGATTCATCCACCCTCTTCCATTCTCAAGGAATACAACTTCTTCCTCAAGAAAATCTTGTTCACTAAAGATTTGGCTTGATACATCTCACCAAGCTTCTTCCATAGTTTTTGTGCAGAGGTGTCTTCATGGGCATTGATTAAAATAGAGTCTGCCAAGCACAATATGATTAGAACCTTGGTTTTATGGTCCATAACATCATATTGAGTAGCTTGAGTAGGATATGTAGGCCTTGAAACATTCTCATCAATAACATCCCACAAATATTGATCTATCAATAGATCCTCCATCTTAAGCTCTCACATTTCAAAATTATTTCTAGAAAATTTATCCACCTCTATTCTACTTGTTGAACTTGCCATCTGAAAAATTGTTGTAACAAGATCACAAAGTATCTTTTGCATAAGCTCCCACTCAAATTTGGATTAGTTCAAAAAACCCAACAACCCACAACTGAAACAAAAGGTGATCAAGCTTTGATACCACTTGAAAGGAAGCTAAGGTAGTGGAACAACTTCCTACACTAATCTTGAGAGGAGAATAATGCAAAAATTTACATATCTTTAATAGTTACAAAAACTTAAATATAAATAAACATAAATATCATGCATACCACAACACAGTGATTTGCGTGGGGAAAACCATTTTGGGAGAAAAACCACACTCTAAAATCCACCCAATATATCATTCAAAAATCACAAATATTATAATATACTTGCAGGGAAAGCTTCTCACAAGAGTATCACCACCAGAGATCCAAAGACAACATGACTGCTATCAGACTCTCATAATACACCACCGTCTACAATCGTAGTACAACACCCTCATAAAATAGGGTTACTTTCTATGGAAAGATAGGCCAACAAAACATTCACCATTAGATCTAAATCCTAATAATTAACGTTCTAGATTTACAATGTATCATTTATTTGATGTATGTTGGCTATTTTAGGAGCTTTTTTAAAAATTTAACAAAAAATTCTTTACACGCATCCCACTCCTCCCCTTGCTACCATTGTATATTATACCTCTTAGTGTAACTAGAATATATATACATATATTCATATATATATATATATCCTATCAACAATAACTGTTATATAATTGCAAGGTTGAGAGACATTTTCCCAATAGTGGATAGAACAATATTCAACGAATCTGCATGAATATGAGCTATCAACGCATTTACATTCGTCAGCCTAGTGGAAGAAGGCAAGAGAATATTTTGCAAGGTTTCCTAAAGAATGCCTTGATAAATTGGATCAGACTTAAGCAAGTCCCATAGTGAGATCTTAGATGAAGTAACATGAAGTTGCTCGAGAAGATCATACTCACTTTGTTGCTTACCTACAAGTCTAGGTGCTTGAGGAAGGCTTGGTTGAGAAGGTGGTAAAGAAATAGGTTGATTAACATTTTGTTTATTCCTTCTAGTATTATAAGTATGGGCTATCACTCTACAAGAGGGATCCTTAGAAAGACCAGGAGAGTCAATATCAAATGGAACACCATTATAGAAAAAATCCTTTTAGGAGAATTACTAGCTAGAGTAAGATAAATAAAAAGTCTCTTAGGACTTTGAGAGGTGGTAGAGACATAGATTATATTTATGGATTCCTTACAACTCCTAGAGGAATCATTCAAAGAAATATGCTCAACATCTATCCTTGGAGGATATGATGTGAGAAGGGATTCATCATTCGCTAATGCATCATCTCTAGAAGAGAGTGCATTGGAATGAAGAGAAGGTAAAGTAATGTTAAGAAAAGAATTAATGATTTCATCCTCTTGTGCCAAAATATCCTTAGAAGGAATTTTAGGAGAGAGATCCACAATGAATAATAAGAAAGGAGAGAAGATCTCACTTTCACACACTTGTAAGAGGACTTCTTGAAGTTTCTTAACTGACCTGGAAGAGATAAAATAAAGAAAGATAGAAAGTGCATTCTGAAATAGAGATATAGACAAGCTGGTCGAAGGCTAACGTATATTGCTAATGATGACATGGAATGGGGTTTGAGGTAGTGCCCTGAATTTTTTTTCTTAAAGGATAAATCTTTGATTTGTCCTTTTTTTTATGGAAGGGGTGTTTACGTTAGGTTCACCAAAATGTAGAGAAGAGGGATTCATTGCTATTGAGTTTCTTTATTCTCAAGAGAGTCCTAGTGAACAAATTTCCTTAAACTAACTCAAGGAACAGAGAGAGAGCTTAAGAATCATAGTGAGTAGGTCACAAATGTCTTCTAGACAAACAAATAAGTTTTTGGCCAAGGACGATAGTGCGACATATGGATGCCAACATGGTGTGTTGGAGTCCCAGAGGTGCGCTAGCATCTTGTACGGACTAAAAAATTGAGAATATCACAGAAACCAAAAAGTGATTACTTCTACTCTAACTGCTAAGGACTCTTGGAATGTGAGAAAGTAATAAAGAGTAAAAAAAACTAGAATAATGTAAACTAAACTAAGTAAAACGTAAATGATAATGTGAGAGGAGAGAAAAATAAAGTGCTCACAATAGACCAAGCAATGAAGCCTCCAACACATGAATGTATTCAATACCTACACACATAAGATCGAGGGAAAATATTGGGGATATTTAGGGTTTTACCTCAGTCAAATCCTCATTTCGGTGTTCCCACCTGCACAAAAAACCAGATAGATAGAGAGAAATAATACACATAAATGAAATGAACACAAGAGTGATAAAAGAAAACCCTGCTCAAGGAGGAGAACCCATATCATGAAATAGAGATGTAATAGATAGGGGATGTGAAAAATCCCAAGATGCTCAAAGATACAATGCACAAGATAGATATCACCTGCAATGGTTGAGGAAGCCAAGGAGAGAGACAGAGCTACAAGAGGCAAGAGAGTTGCAAAGAGTATTGTAAGAACATGAGATTGTTGTTGTAGCAAGTTGTAGAGAATTGTGCAAGAAAAATAGCAAGAGAAATACAAGAGAATGTCCAAGAGAGAAGCCAAGAAGCTAGAGAGAAAAATGCTAGAGATACCAGAGAGAGCAATAAAATGAAAGAGATGGATTTAAAAGAGATAATAGGAGGAGAAAGAAGGTTCCTGATCTGTTACAAGGCGTCTTTGGTTGTTACCACCAAAAAAAGTAGCTGACAAGTGGTAGGGAACTCATAAACAACCATTTGAATGTCAAAATGTCGCAAGATGCTAGTGCAGTGTGCGGATGTCTGCGCGACACACCAGTGTCCAAAAAAATCACACTCAAAGATGGTAGCAATGAGAAAAGAACAAGGTTTGATGTAAAGTTGATGCATAAAGGGAGCTGCTAAAAAGGGGTCCTTGAGCATCTTGAGAGGGGGAAAACGCTGATGCAGGGGCTAAAATGAGCCTACACAAGTTCTAAGGGAGTGGACACTAAAGTGGATACAAGAATGTATGTGAAATCGCAAGGGGTACAATTTTACGACATTACAAATAGCCCTACCAAGGTATTTATAAATATTTTCAATCCTCAAATATTAAAAGAACTAGAAGAAGCTAATGTGAATTAAGCAAAGTGAAGACCATGATTTCACTATTTATTTGATTATGTGTGTATGTGATCTCAAAACTTATCCTCAAACTTGTTCTTCATAGAGAAAATGAATATTCTGATCTTGATGCAACTATCATATTGTTATGTATTGTTCCTGATCCTAAGAATTTATAGGTTTCAAATTATTTAATTAGATCACTCCTTCATTGAAAAAGATATTTACCATCATTTATTATAATTTATATTTCCTAAAATAGCTATTACAAAGTATTAGATTATCAACCCTAACTAGCATTCATGTTAATTAGTATAAGATAATTGTACTTATGTGTATAGATGTTATTGGATCAACCTAGACTAAACATAAGGAGGCTTTATTTTATTTTATATTCTTGGTGAACCCCATTCAATCCTAAACAACTTGGTTTTATTCTAGGGTTTCTTTTCATAAAAAATAGGGTTTTTAGATATATGATAAAAACTCTAATTTATCATACATTTATAGGTTGTGTTAGGGTTTTTATCCTTATATGCTTGTATCTTTTGGTTAGAGTTTAGGAATACATTATGATTTATCTTTTATGTTATTCTCCTATTTAGGATTATCCATCATTATGACACCTCTTAAGTTTTATTCCTTGATCAATATACATTCACTTATATTAAATTTTGACAATGTTCTTATCATTCACATTTTATGATTCATCCATCCTTGATATATTTTAAAATTTAATGATATTGATGTGAGGTTCATCTCTATGGAGGTTATCTTTTATTATTTTTTGATCTTTCTTATCCTTCATTAAGATGATTAGTTTCTATAATTTTATGTTATAGAATCCCATGGCTTTCATCCATACCTCCTATGATGATCCTATACATTGTGATAACATTGGACATCTAATTATTAAGGATCTATCATGTGATATCACATCTAGCTTACCTATAAATTATAGTAGTCTAACTTTTGATGATATAACTTCTATATGTCAGGTTGACCCTTTGTCTAGAGGTTCATCATGTGCTTTAAATGGTTTACCTTCTTTCATACATGGTGATGATCATATTGTTCATCATTATTTTACATCTCATGTTAAATCTTTAGATAATCATTCTCCATGTGATGCTAGGTTATGCCTTGATGATCATACATTAGCTTATCATGTAGATTACATTGATGCCTCACTATCTTCTCCTACATTACATTACAACATTATAAGCCTTACATAAGAAATATTACATAATGATTATGATGAGTCCACCAATGCATCCTTACAAGTGAAGTCATTCTTACTCGCTAATTATTGGAACATAGACGATGATATTCTATTTATTGGTGACAATACCTAAGTGGTAGACTTTTATAATGGTTTGATTCATCTTTGATTGTTGTAAAATTTACTAATTTGGCCAATTTTTTATTATGTATTTTCCTAACCCTAATTCACATGAGGATGCTATAGAATTAGAGATGATCCCTCACAATCTATCTTTCAATCCAAATATATTCTTGAATATGGATTATTTGTCTCCTAATTTTTATGTAGCCTAAAATTCACATGATTATAATATTGTGTGACAAAATCATCAAATTATAGAAAGAGATTTTAGTAAATGCATTAGAGAAAAAACAAATGCATTTGATTCTAATCAAAATTTAGTAAATCTTTGATAAAATCTATTGAACATATGGATAGTCATGATATATTGTTTGATGATAAATAAATACCGCCTAAGAATATACTTAAGGAAGAATTACCTTTGCATATGATGGTGGAATGTGGTCAACTAATCATTAAAAACCTTTTTCTATAATATATCTAACCTTTAAATTTGCACTAAGCATTGTTTAAAACAATTAGAAGTGGACACGTCAAAGATATGACCCTAAAATATTAATAGTAGAGGCTTTGATAATATGCCTAAATATTGCTTGGGTATTATTTCTCTTCTAATTCATGCTAACACATGAAAATTAGAGATAGTATTCCATGTGATGCTTGAAAAATGGAATCATAATATCCTTATTGGGTGTTCATGGTTACATGCTATGAGAGTGGTTTCTTATACTTGGCATTAATGTGTCAAATTTTGGTATAAAGGGAAGCTTTGTTACATACTTATAGATCCCCGATCCTCAAATTGATACATCTAATAGTTGCATTTCACAAAATAAACCTTTAGCATGACTTTAGTACTTTACATGGTGATGATTGGGATTCATTAGATCATATTCCTTGTGGTGTTGGTGAGTATCATGTGGATCCCAAGGCTTATGGTATCTGATGGGTCTAGATATTAGCTCATTTTTTTATTGTTTTCATACATATTTTTAGACAATTTTAGATATATTTCCTAGACAAGACTGTTGCAAGTATGAGCTAGTTTGGTGGTGTTGTCATTAATGTTGTCATTGATGTCAACACTGTTCAGTATGTTGCAGATTGTACATGTATGGTTGAGATGTCGGTGAGATGTTGTGAGTACATGGAGCTATCTTTATGGTGTTGCAGATATGTTGATTTGATGAATTTCCAAGTGCTTTTGAGAAAATTAATATAGAAGAGAAGTCAAAGTGTTGAGTATGTTTAGTGTGTGCTCCAGTACGTGCTCCATTTTTCTCCTATGTTGATCCTATGCTTGTGTGGATCTGAAGGCATGTTGATGGTGATCTGATGGTGATATATTCTGAGTTTCAATTTCTAGTGAGATGGTACGTGGAAGTTGTGTCCACTGGTATGTGTGTTCTACCGGCAGAGCCAATGTTCTGTGGATTGGGAGAAATATGTTTGCTCTGCAATTCTCCACTGTTTTGTTTTAGATTCTGCGGATCTGGGAGATGTCTTGTGAAGGTCTTTCCTATGCTTTGGCGAAGAGCTTTGGAGTTTGGTGATCTAGAAATCATGTTTTAGTATTTCTGTGTGTGTCTACATAGCTCAAATTAACTGGTGAAAGGAGTTCAGTGTTTGAAGCCTATTCTTTTTACTGCAGATGTATATGGAAGATTTTGAGATGTATTGATCCGATGGACATTTTTCAGTGAAAATTGAAGTGTCTCATTTCTCTCCAAAATCTGTACCATCAGAAAGATCTCGGCGTCCTGATTCCAATGCAACTCGAACGGAGCAAAAATGAGTCCGTTTATGCAAGTTATGGCCAGTCAAACCTTGGGTCAAACTAGGATTAGAGGGCATCCAGGAAGTAGAAAAAAATGATGTCGTCACAAGTTGTCAAAGTTGGCATCATCGCGAAGAGCTCATCAAGACGATTCTGACAGCGTTCGTTTCATCAAAATCCGACATCGGAGGCTCAAGATACAGATGGTCAAAGTTTCAGTTGACTGAAGGTACAATGATGATGTCATCATCCATACTGCTGACGTCAGCACTTGGTACGAAATCCGAAATGGACCAATCAAAAATTGACACGTGGCAGTTTGTACTGTCCGTACATGTCGATGGGGCATAATGATGTGGCAGGTGACGTCAGCAAGGTCAGCGAATCATGCGTTGACACGTGTCATCCGTACACTCAGTCAGTGTTGAGGTGGCAGCGCGGTCATCATCCGAGTCAATAGGACACGTCAGCACTTAGTCAGAACAGTCAGCGTACACGTCATCATGATGGGTGAATTAGGCTTCGCCACGTGGCACCTCCTCGGCGTGCCACATGGCCTCACTGTCATTCTCCGCGCAGGTGGAATTTGTTAGGCAGTTTGTTAAAAAGTGTGATTCGGGGGATTCGAAACCCCAACCTCTTACAAACAACTCCCGCCTCCTACTAACCCGGCTACAATCTCGGGCTTAACTAACAACCGTGACGGTTTTGTTTTGTTGAATTAAAACTAGCAAATGGCTATTAAAAGCCAGCGGCGGGGGTTGAACCTCCAACCACTGGCCTAATAAAATCTTTAGCCACCGATATACCACTGATCGCGGTCTGATAAAGATATGTGTTCAGTTGGTTTTGTTAGTTGTTTAAAGCCGAATACACTTAAAATTTAAACAAACTCCCCTAATTTAAAAATAAAAACAAACAATAATCCTTTTAAAGGATTAAATCAAAACTTCCCAACGACCCTAAGCCCGAGAATGAAACAACAAAGGGCTTAAATTTATTTTTTGGGATTTATCAAAGATTTATTATGTAAAATGAGGGGATTATGTGAGATATGGGAATATTGTAAAATCAATTGGTTAGTAACCAATTTGATTCATTTTTTTGTATAAAAAGGGGTGTGAGGTGAGTGTGGAGATAAAGTTTTTTTTCAGGTGATGAAGTCTTGATGCTGAGGTGACGAAAGAGAGGTCTTGTAGAGATTATTTTGAGTCATTCTTGCATGTCAGAGCGTTGTTATGCTGCCGAAGTGCTTGGAGAATGGTGTGGTGCTTTTGTAACTGATTTTTGGAGTTAATCGGATTGGTCTCTCTATTGGAGTGGACCCGGAGACGTAGTCACATTTGTGACGAACTCCGTAATCAAACACTTTTTGCACTTTCTCTTCCTCTCTCTCTCTTCTCCTAGTTTGTTAATTCCTTCATTTTGTTATTTCCGTAAGTTAATTTTGATTTTATTAACTTGGAATAAACATTGTAAAATTTTAAGCATTCAATACTGCATATAGTCTAGATCCTATACAGATCAAGTTGGTATCAGAGCTCAGTTGACTTGTATTGCAGTTATTTGTTTTTGAATGCTAACGAGCTCCAGGATTTAGAAGGGTGAAGGCAAGCTCGAAGACTTTGATCCTGAGATCGGGAAGCGTAGAACATTTCCAAAGATGTCAGTTTCTAGGATGGAGGTTCCTGAAGAAATCAGTGAGCAGGAATTTCGAAGAGCATTCCTCGAGATGAAGGCTAAGGTGGACATACTTTTTCAGGAGAGACAAGAACAGAAGAAACATGAAGAAGGTTCGTCGAAGCAAGAAGATCGCAAAGACAAGAAAGGGAAACAACATGGAGATGGTGGCAAGCAACCAAATCACCCCTTTTCTTCTTCTCCTCCCTCTTCTCCTTCTCCTTCTTCTCCATCTTCTCCTCATTCTATTTCTTCTAATCCTTTCAAGAGTGGGTATAAGCCTAAAATTAAATTGGATGTAAAATTTGATTTACCAAAGTATTGTGGAGAACTTAATGCTGAAAAATTGGATGATTGGATTCAACAAATAGAGGTTTATTGTAGAGTCTAGAACCTATTAGATGATGTTGATAGGATCCAATTAGCTACTCTTCGTTTAGGAGGTACCGCTTTAACCTGGTGGGAGAGTAAGTCTAAGGCAGAAGTTTCACAACATGGTAGAGTCAGTTTAACTTGGACATAATTTACTAATGCACTTAAGAAGCAATTTTATCCCCTAGGACATATGCAATAGTTAATGATGGACTGGCAAATGTTTAGGCAAGGGAAAGGTCAAACTGTCCAAGAGTATAGCCATGAATTTAGGAAGAAGGCTATTGCTTTGAATGTTCCATTGTATACCCAGGACACATTGTTGAAGTACATAGGAGGTCTGCATTCCTACCTTAGACATTCCATTTTGGTATTGAACCCTTGTAATTTGGATGAAGTGTCTGTTCAAGCTACACACTTAGAGTCAAGGGGTAAAGGATCTTTTATTGATAAGTTTGATAATGATGTAAAGAAATCTTCTAAGAATGCAGAGACAGGGAAAGGAAAGAAGGCAGCTACAGTTAAGAAGGATGAGAAACTTTCTTTCACTCATTGTGACAAGGAAGGTCATGATGAAGATCACTGTTGGAAGTTACATCCTGAGTTGAGGCCTAAGTGGGCTCAGAGACGTAATCAGAAACAGAAGGGTAAGGAGAAAGCCACGAATGTTGTTATGGATCTTGGTTCAGATTCAGATGATGAGACTAAGATAACAACTATGGGTTTGAAAGGTAAAGCTCCTATTTCTGGTGTTTCTATTGCTAGTTGTGCTTCTACTTCTATAGTTAATGATTTCTCTGAAGATGTAAAGAGGAATGAGCTTTTTCATTTAAGGGTTGTTGCTAAGAACAGTAAAATTGATGCACTCATAGATAGTGGTTCTCAAGTGAACTTAATTTCAGAAAGTGTTGTAAAGAACTTGGGATTAAAAACTACACAACATAAGAAACCTTATCCACTAGGCTGGATTTGTGAAAATGATAAGTTGCAAGTAACAAAACAATGCATCTTAAGATTCACAATCACTAGTAAATTTGTGGATGAAGTTCAATTTGATGTGGTTCCACTAGATATCTATGGGATAGTGATTGGTAGCCCTTATCTTTATGACAGGAAAGCTATTTTCTACAAGGAAAAAAATCATTATCACTTGTTTAAAGATGGCATTCAGTATATTGTACATTCTCACAGGATTAAGACTGATCGTTCTTTTGCAAACACAGGGCAGTTAAAGAGGGTAATTAATGCAAGTAAAGAGTTAACTCTATGTCTGTCAGTACAGGTGGTTCTACACTTGAACTTGGAGTAGCTAACCAGGGTCAGATGTTGCAGGATGCACCCACAGTACAGCATGAGAAAGTGATGCTTGAAAGCATTGATGGATCCTTGGGTAAAAATGTTCCTGTTGTGAAGGATCGAATTGTTGTTGACTTATTTCTTTCATTTATGCATGTTCAGCTTGATGCTAGTCAATTTTTGTTGGTTAGTGGCTACGACAGTTGATGTAGAAGTTTATGAAAGCGATAGAATAATTTTTATGTTCAACAATATTGTTGCAGTCTTCATTGTGCTTGTGAGCCAGGTTTTCAGATGTACAAAAGATACAGGACAAGTGGGGAGGCCAAGTCCTCACTTAATTTCAGAGTAAATGCCACTTTTGGAGGTCCAAAAGGTCTTCAGTGGGGAGGCCTGATCCGATGGACATTTTTCAGTGAAAATTGAAGTGTCTCATTTCTCTCCAAAATCTACACCATCAGAAAGATCTCAGCGTCCTGATTCCAATGCAACTCGAACGGAGCAAAAAGGAGTCCGTTTATGCAAGTTATGGCCAGTCAAACCTTGGGTCAAACTAGGATCAGAGGGCGTCCAGGAAGCAGAAAAAAATGATGTCATCACAAGTTGTCAAAGTTGGCATCATCGCGAAGAGCTCATCAAGACGATTCTGACAGCGTTCATTTCATCAAAATCTGACATCGGAGGCTCAAGATACAGATGGTCAAAGTTTCAGTTGACTGAAGGTACAATGATGATGTCATCATCCATACCGCTGACGTCAGCACTTGGTACGAAATCCGAAATGGACCAATAAAAAATTGACACGTGGCAGTCCGTACTGTCTGTACATGTCGATGGGGCATGATGATGTGGCAGGTGATGTCAGCAAGGTCAGCGAATCATGCGTTGACACGTGTCATCCATACACTCAGTCAGCGTTGAGGTGGCAGCGCGGTCATCATCTGAGTTAGTAGGACACATTAGCACTCAGTTGGCACAGTCAGCGTACATGTCATCATGATGGGTGAATTAGGCTTCGCCACGTGGCACCTCCTCGGCGTGCCACGTGGCCTCACTGTCATTCTCCGCGCAGGTGGAATTTGTTAGGCAGTTTGTTAAAAAGTGTGATTCGGGGGATTCGAAACCCCAACCTCTTACAAACAACTCCCACCTCCTACCAACCCGGCTACAATCTCGGGCTTAACTAACAATCGTGACGGTTTTGTTTTGTTGAATTAAAACTAGCAAATGGCTATTAAAAGCCAGCGGCGGGGGTTGAACCTCCAACCGCCGGCCTAATAAAATCTTTAGCCACCGATATACCACTGATCGCGGTCTAATAAAGATATGTGTTCGGTTGGTTTTGTTAGTTGTTTAAAGCCGAATACGCTTAAAATTTAAACAAACTCCCCTAATTTAAAAATAAAAACAAACAATAATCCTTTTAAAGGATTAAATCAAAACTTCCCAACGACCCTAAGCGCGAGAATGAAACAACAAAGGGCTTAAATTTATTTTTTGGGATTTATCAAAGATTTATTATGTAAAATGAGGGGATTATGTGAGATATGGGAATATTGTAAAATCAATTGGTTAGTAACCAATTTGATTCATTTTTTTGTATAAAAAGGGGTGTGAGGTGAGTGTGGAGATAAAGTTTTTTTTCAGGTGATGAAGTCTTGATGCTGAGGTGACGAAAGAGAGGTCTTGTAGAGATTATTTTGAGTCATTCTTGCATGTCAGAACGTTGTTATGCTGCCGAAGTGCTTGGAGAATGGTTGTGGTGCTTTTGTAACTGATTTTTGGAGTTAATCGGATCGGTCTCTCTATTGGAGTGGACCCGGAGACGTAGTCACATTTGTGACGAACTCCGTAATCAAACACTGTTTGCACTTTCTCTTCCTCTCTCTCTCTTCTCCCAGTTTGTTAATTCCTTCATTTTGTTATTTCCGTAAGTTAATTTTGATTTTATTAACTTGGAATAAACATTGTAAAAGTTTAAGCATTCAATACTACATATAGTCTAGATCCTATACAGATCATGTATTCTCATGCACGATGAAGCGTGTTGCATCGTTTGCGTGTCATCTTCTTGTTGGGAAGCATGTGCATCATTGATAATTTGTGTTTTCATTAGGTTTGGCCAACCTAGTGTTTACACTTCATTTGAAGAATAAAATTTAATTGAGGAAGTGTGTAGAAGATTCAAGAATATTATTTTTATGTCTTTATTGGTCCACTCTTATTCCTTTCCACCGCAGGAATTTAGAGTTGCTGACTTAATTTAAATTTATGAAACAGTGTATTGTGGCCAACCTTGGTAAATGTTTCTAAGGTTGAGAATGGTATAAATGCAAGGCGAGTTGTGAAGAATTGGATGACAGTGTGATGCAAAGTGACAAAAGTGTGCCACGAATCATAAGAGAAGAAGTGTGTGTGAGTGAGTTGTGATAAAAAAATTTCAGTGTGCTGAAGGTAGTGAGCTAAAGGTTTATGTAATCATGCGAATGTGCTTTAATTGCAATGGTGGATCTTTTGTTCTCTTTTGTATCTGTAGGTAGTGAGCCTCCCTATTGGACAGTAAGTCCTCTTTTGGGCACTGAGCCCTTGGCAGTGAGCCTTTGTATTCAGTTTATAATCTTTATATTGTGAGTTAACCCTCACCATGGTTTTTCCCTTATTGGGTTTTCCATGTAAAAATATGGTGTTCATTGTGTTGATTTACTTTTTACTGTCTATGTTTCATGCTCATATTTAATAAAAAAATAGTGTGGTTGAAGATTTGATAAGTGATAAAGTTTTAAGTTTAAATTTGTGTGACAACTGATTCACCCCCCCTCTCAGTTATCCTGTGCTTGTTTAAAAATTGGTATGAGAGCTTGTGGTTCCTTGTTGTAGAGCTTAACCATTTAAGGAAGATCTAATGGCGCACAAGTTGTCGATCCATATGTTTGATGGAATTGACTACAAAGATTGGAAGGGATAGATGAGAGGATATATTATCTCTCTTGGTTTCAAGACCTAGAAGGCTATTGAGAATAAGTATACACTTTCGTCTGGTGGTGTTAATACTGCAGATGAGATCTCTGCTTATGAAGAAAATGAGAGAGTGAAGTATGCAATTTGTAGTGGTTTGTCTAAAAATGAGCAAATTAAGGTTAATTCTTTGGACACTACATATGATGTCTGGAAGAAGTTGGAAGACATGTATGAAGGGAATGAAAAAGTGAAATTGACAAAGAGACTGGCAGCAAAGCGTAGATTTGTGAACTTGAAAAATGGAAGATGGTAAAGAATTTACAAGTTTCTTTCATAGGTTTGAACAAACTACAAATGAGTTTAGAAATCAAGGAGGAAAGCTAGCAGATGAAGACGTAATAGAGAAGATCTTGATCACCCTACCAGACTACTACGATGATAAGATCTCAATGATTGAAGAAATGTATGAACTTAAGTACACCTTGGAACACTTGTTCAACACCCTGCAAGCATTTGAATTAAGAAAGTTTCAAAAAGATGACAAGATAGAAGAAAAGACAAAAATGACATTTAAGGCAATGAATATTGAGGAGGAACTGGATAGCGATGATGTTGATGAGTTGGAATCTAACTTCACCAGGAAGTTGAAGAAAGGTACTAAAAAGTATAAAGGTGTGTTACCCTTTAAATGCTTTAGTTGTGGTAATATTGGTCGTTATGCTTCAAGATGTCTAAATAGGGCTGCACATAAAAAGAACAAGGATTATAAGGATAAGGATAAGGATAGGAAGGATAAGAAGTATAAGAAGCTGTACTATGTTAAGGAAGAAGCACACATTTTTGATGATGAATCTGAGAATGAGGTTGATGATAGTGAATGCTTATTCTTAGCTTTGGAAAACAAATATTCATCCACTAACCCTAGAAAATGTGTAAGTAAGAAACCTCCGAAAGTTAAGAAGAATAGGATGGAAGGTACTCTAGTTACTGCATTTCATGCAAGACAGGATGAAAACTATTAGGTAATTGACAATGGATGTTCAAATCGCATGCTTGGAGATAAGAGTAAGTTCACTAAACTTGAATATGATGGTGGTGTAGTCATGTTCAGTGATGATTCAGGAGCTAAGATCTATCGTAAAGGTTCAATTAGTTTTGATGGAGTGCATAGTACTGATGATGTATATTATCTGAAGGGTTTGAGGCATAATATTTTGAGTGTTGGTCAAATGTGTAGAAATGGATTTAAGCTTGTGTTTTAGAACAATACCTGTGAAATCAAAAAAGGATCCAGAAATGGAGATATGATTGCTGCTGGAAGAAGAACAGATAGAAACATCTATCAGCTGAAAGGAGTTGATGGTCATTGTCTTGTATCTCAAATCACTGAAAGTTGGTTATTGCATCGGAGAATGGGACATGTGAATTTTGATAATCTGGTCAAGATTAATAAAAAGGAAATAGTCCGAGGACTACCTAGAATCACAAGACTTGCTAATGCTATTTGTAGAAGTTGTCAACTAGGGAAGCAAACAAGATGTAGCTTCAAAGGAAAAGAATATTCTACTACCGGTATGTTGTCCAGTTGGTACATACTGATCTATGTGGTCCGACTAAGATTGGAAGCTTGAATGGTGATAGATATTTCATGTTGCTTATTGATGATTACACTCAAATGACATGGGTTGATTTTCTCAAAGAAAAAAATCAAGCCCTGGATAGGTTTAAGGTATTCAAAGCAAGAGTGGAGAATGGAGTAAATTTGAAAATAAAATGTTTAAGATCGGATAGAGTGTGTGAATTCACTTTTGGTGAATTTAATGCATTATGTGAGATGCATGGCATAAAAAGATAGTTTTCTGCACTGAGAACCCCACAACAGAATGGAGTAGTTGAAAGGAAAAATAGGACAGTACAGGAAGCTGCTAGAACTATGATGAAAGAATCTAATGTACCAGATGTATATTGGAGAGAAGCGATACATACTACTGTTTATGTTCTTAATAGAGTTCAGATCAGACACAATAGCACAAAGACACCTTTTGAGTTATGGACTGGTAAGATTCCTACTATGAAATATTTCAAGGTATTTGGAAGCATATGCTATATTAAAAGAGATGATGAAAATCTTGGAAAGTTTGATGCTAGATGTGATGAAGGAATATTTCTTGGATACTTTACCACTAGCAAGGCATACAAATGCTTTAACAAAAGATTAAGGAATATTATTGAAAGTGTTGATGTGAAAGTTGATGAAGACATACACAAACCTATTGAGATAAGTGAAGTTGAACCTGATGATCCTATTTGTAGACATAGACCTGAAGAAATTAAGCAGAAGGAAGAAGAAGAAGAAGAAGAAGAAGAAGAAGAAGAAGAAGAAGAAGAAAATGAACGAGAACCTATTGCTAGGACTCCTAAATATGTATAGAAGAATCATCTAGAAGATCAAATAATTGGAGACAAGAGTGAAGGTGTAAAGACAAGAAGCAGAGTTGCAGCTGGGGTAAATTTCTATTTACTCTCTAAAATAGGACCTAAATCTATAAAAGAATCATGTGAAGATGAAAGTTGGATGAGAGCTATGAAAGAGGAATTGCAACATATAGAGAAGAATCAGACATGGGAACTAGTCCCTAGACTTGTGAACAAGAATGTGATTGGATCAAAATGGGTGTTCCGAAACAAACTGAATGAAAATGGAGTAGTAAGAAATAAGGCAAGATTGGTATGCAAAGGATATTCACAAGTTGAAGGAATAGATTTTGAGGAAACCTTTGCTCATGTGGATAGAATGGAAGCTATCATAATGTTTTTGGCATTTTCTGCACACAAGGACTTCAAAGTATATCAGATGGATGTTAAGTCAGCCTTTCTGAATGGTGAGTTGGAGGAAGAAGTATACATGGAGCAACTTGAAGGGTTTTAGCTATTTGACAAGCCAAACATGGTTTGTAAATTAAAGAAGGCATTGTATGGATTGATGCAAGCTCCTAGAGCTTGGTATGCAAGATTGGACATATATCTGACAAAGCAAGGATTCAACAAAGGTTCTGCTGACAACAACCTCTACTTCAAAGTGCAAGGTAATAAGATGTTGATTGTAGTAGTTTATGTTGATGAAATCATTTTTGGAGGAAATGAAGGCATGTGTAACAAGTTTGTTGAAGAAATGAAGAAAGAATTGGAGATGTTTATGATTGGTGAATTGAATTTCTTTCTTGGTCCACAAGTGAATCAAATTGACAAAGGGATATTCATTTCACAATATAAGTATGTTAAAGAGTTGTTGAAGAAGTTTGGAATGGAGGATTCTAAACTAGTTTGTACTCCTATGGTAACCAGATGTAAACTGAGCAAGGATGATGAATCTGCTAAGACTGATTAGAGAAAATATAGATCCATGATTGGCAGATTGTTGTATTTCACTGCTACTAGATATTATGCATGTAGTGTGTTTAGTTGCTAGATTCCAAGCAGATCCTAGAGAAGCACATCTTATGGCTATAAAAAGAATATTTAGATATCTTAAAGGCACACTGGATTATGGACTATGGTACCCTAAGAGTAATGATTTTACTTTGAGTGCTTATAAAAATGCTGATTGGGTTGGATGTGTAGATGACCCGAAGAGTACCGGTGGTGGTGATTTCTTTCTTGGTGGAAGACTAGTTTCATGGCTAAGTAAAAAGCAAGAATCAGTTTATTTATCCACTACAGAGGCTGAATATATTGTTGCAACATCCTGTTGTACACAAGTTTTGTGGATGAAGCAAACTCTAAAAGACATTGGTGTGATATGTGATGAACCTATTTCTATTTTCTGTGATAATACAAGTGCAATAAATTTTTTGAAGAACCTGGTTATGCATTCAAGAATGAAGCACATATATATCAAGTATCATTTTCTAAGAGAGAAAGTGTTGGAGAATGAGGTCATATTGGAGTATGTAACTACAAAGGAACAAATTGCAGACATATTTACTAAGGCTCTTCTGAAGGATACTTTCAAGAATATTAGGGAGAGGTTGGGGGTCATTGGCCCTCCTAACTAGGTGCAAATGAAGGTGCATCAGTCTAGTGAATTCACATATTCTTCATTTACCTGGACTGTTTGATGGGTCTACTCTGCAGGGAGAGTAGAAAAGATTTTCATTGTTGCAGTATGAGTGTACTCCTAAGGGGAAGTAATCAGAGTAGTTATTATTTTCCATTGATGTTAAAGGGGGAGAAAAGGTTATGTGTTTCCATCAATGACAAAGGGGGAGATTGTTGCAAGTATGAGCTAGTTTGGTGGTGTTGTCATTGATTTCAACACTGTTCAGTATGTTGCAGATTGTACATGTATGGTTGAGATGCTAGTGAGATGTTGTGAGTACATGGAACTATCTTTTGGTGTTGCAGATATGTTGGTTTGATGAGTTTTCAAGTGCTTTTGAGAAAATTAATAAAGAAGGGAAGTCAAAGTGTTGAGTATGTTCAGTGTGTGCTCCGATATGTACTTCATTTTTCTCCTATGTTGATCATATGCCTATGTAGATCTAAAGGTGTGTTGATGGTGATATGATGGTGATATAGTTTGAGTTTTAGTTTCTGGTGAGATGGTATGTGGAAGTTGTGTCCACTGGTATGTGTGTTCTACTGGCAGAGTCAGTGTTCTGTGGACTGGGAGAAATATGTTTTCTCTATAGTTCTCCACTGTTTTGTTTTAGATCGTGTTGTTCTGGGAGATGTCTTATGAAGGTATTTCCTATGCTCTAGCGAAGAGGTTTGAAGTTTGGTGATCCAAAAATCATGTTTTAGTATTTCTGTGTGTCTGCATAGCTCAGATTGACTGGTGAAAGGAGTTCAGTGTTTGAAGCCTATTGTTTTTGCTATGGATGTATCTGGAAGATTCTGAGATGTATTCTCATGCATAATGAAGCGTGTTGCG
Source organism: Sequoia sempervirens (assembly GCA_007258455.2). NCBI lineage: Eukaryota > Viridiplantae > Streptophyta > Pinopsida > Cupressales > Cupressaceae > Sequoia > Sequoia sempervirens. Next base: position 2,799,829 of record VDFB02292527.1, on the reverse strand, counting down.
TTGTCCGCGTGTCATCTTCTTGTTGGGAAGCATGTGCATCACTGATAATTTGTGTTTTCATTAGGTTTGGCTGACTTAGTGTTTACACTTCATTCGAAGAATAAAATTTAATTGAGGAAGCGTGTAGAAGATTCAAGAATATTATTTTTATGTCTTTATTGGTCCAATCTTATTCCTTTCCACTACGAGAATTTAGAGTTTCTGACCTAATTTGAATTTATGAAATGGTGTATTGTGGCCGACCTTCGTAAATGTTACTAAGGTTGAGAATGGTATAAAAGCAAGGCGAGTTGTGAAGAATTGGATGATAGTGTGATGCAAAGTGATGAAAGTGTGCCACAAATCATAAGAGTAGAAGTGTGTGTGAGTGAGTCTTGATAATAATTTTTTTAGTGTGTCGAAGGCAGTGAACTAAAGGTTTCTGTAATCATGCGAATGTATTTTAATTGCAGTGGTGGATCTTTTGTTCTCTTTTGTATCTGTAGGCAGTGAGCCTCCTTGTTGGACAGTGAGTCCTTTGTAGGCAATGAGCCTTTGTACTTGGATAGTGAGTCCTCTTTTGGGAAGTGAGCCCTTGGCAGTGAGCCTTTGTATTCAGTTTATAATATTTATATTGTGAGTTAACCCTCATCGTGGTTTTTCCCTTATTGGGTTTTCATACTTACTATGCAAACTTGGACCTAAAATATAATGATGGAAATATAGTTATGACATAATAGTATTGCATGGTTTATATGAAGATATGCATGAAATGTGGATGGAATTCTATGTTTTAATTATGGTAGTTAGTCTTGTGTATGTGCTTTGTGAATTAACCGTTTTGCAGCCAAAGAGGAACTGTAACATGTAGCAGTTGCAAGATGAACCTGCAACAAAAGGATGACTGGGACAACAAAACAAGGGAGTTCTAGATTAAGCTAAATGTGCTAATTGCTGATTAAAGGAACCTATTGGAGGTTGAAAATGCATCATTAAGAAAAATTAATAAGCACTAGAAAAGAAGGACTCCTTTACTGATAGGATTTTGACAAATATTTGTATGTTTACATACAAGTCTGTTTTGCAGAGTTTTAGTCCTATTAGGATTCTTCTTTCTTTTTAGTTATAGTTTGCACAAATTAGCCTTAACTATACATCCTGATATTTGGGAGTAAGTGAATGATTGCGGTTAGTTTTTGTTTTGAATAATATTCCCTCAAGCTTGTATATAGTTGATGGTTGAATCCATAGACAAGTTAGTTGGTTTTAGTTTTTCATTATTAGTAATTTTTAGTTTCAAGAAATGATAGATATTCAAAATGATCAAATACAATATGTGAGAAGATCTTGTGTAAATATTTCATGATATGCAATGAATGAATTGAATTTTACTAGATGCATATAATCAGTTAGTTAGATTTGGTTTCAGTTAAGTGAGAACAACCACTTGAGTAGGCCACTCAAGGTACTATTCTTCACTTCATTTTTTAGTTGTTTATTTCTGTTTAGTAGTTGTTTCCTATTTACCATTTGAACTTTATGTAAGTTAAACTAGAATCTCATAATTTTCCTATTGTTAATGAATGTTCATGAACATGCATAGAATGGTTAACCAGTAGTAATCTGAATGTTGATTTAGTTGAGTCATTAGTTTTTATCAGTTTTGAGTTGACACACTAATATTTTATTAGCAACAATTCAGTTATAGTCTAAGCTATAGGTACTCATAGCCACTAGTTCTGGTTATTTCTTTTACTGTTTTGCAATTATGTGAATTTCTAACAAATAGAATCACTTGGATAGGATAGTTTAGGTAGTTTTGAGTCTCTGAAGGCATATACAATGTTGCACCATCACAAGTTTACAAACCTTGGGTTGACATTCTAATGTAGTCTTTGCAATGTTGAGTGGACTATTCAGTTAGATAAACCTTTGAATTGTGTAGTTTCTACCAAGTTTACAATACATTAGTATAGACTCTATAGTATCCCATATTTATACATGGATCCATCTACCTATAGTCGAACATTGAAGAAGAAACTTCCCTATCACCAACATCTACTACACTTATAGAGGGAACATACCACACCATGGGGGATGTAGTGGATGATGATCCTAAATGTGCAACATTTGAGTTTCCAATCACTAAACAAGAAAGGGCTATAGTGCTAAAGAATATCCCTCCTTCAACCTTACTAGTCTTTTATAGGTTAATGACTGAGGACTCAAATACATTTTTGTTTGAATTTGATGTACTATACAAAATTTATGACTATACTTCTCATGCTCATAGGATCAGGCAGGGATGTTGTTCCTAATTGGGACACCATGAAGACATTGTTCTTAGAGAAGTATCAAGACTAGTGTAGGGGACCTGATAGGAGGAAAGATGGCATTTTCAGAATGTCACAAAAGGATGATGAGCCAATAGAAGATTATGTGGAGAAATTTCAGTTTGCTTTGAAGAAAAACCCACAAAACAAGTTGTCAGAAGAGTCCCTCAAGTTGGTCTTTTTGAGGGGAGCCAATGATGACTGCATGGATGCTCTGAACCTCATTGGACAAGGGATATTTCTTAGATACCATTTCAAGAAATTTTTAAGGTTTGCAAGAATTATTCCAGGACCTTCACTAAAAGGCCAAGAGGTGATAGGACATTCACTATTAGGAAATCATCTACAAGGGTTTTAAAGATAGAGTTAAGCAACCTATTATCCAACATGAAGGAGGACATTATCAGCCATTTAGAAAATCAGTTGGATACTCTCCACATCAAGAAGAAGTAGAAGGAAGTTGAGGCTATGCTCACTGAATAGTGTCCAAGTTGTAGGCAAAGAAAAGCAAACTGTAAATGCAAGAGAGTGGCTAGTATCCAACAAGATACAATTTAGAAACCTAATTTTCAACCAATTGAAGGAGATGATGTACAAATATTTTATATAGCACAAAGGAGGCCATGGAAACAATGAAATGGTATGCCACAAGACCCCCTCAAATTTAATTCATCCTTTCCTATTGGGAATAAAAAAATTTCTGCTTGGAACTCTTAGCCCTAGCCAACAAACCAAAACTAGTGGCAAAATCATCATCAATGGTCACAACCACAAAAAAATTGGAACCAACAACAACCAAATCCTTGGAATTTTTTTTCTTCCAAGGTTCCAATTGTAATCCACAATGGCCAACACAACAAAATCAATGGTAGCCTCAGTGGGAAAAAAGCCAGCAGTGGCAGCAACAAAATATGAATTATCAGTAGCCTATGCTTCCACCTCCATGACAACAAAAAGATATTATTCCTCCATCAAATACTACATACCAACCACCCAAGCAACCACAAATACTTTCCCAACCTGCACCCAACCCTAACTCTAAGCCTGTTCAACAGGCTTATACTAACGAAGTTATGCAATACCCCACATATGGGGTGGAGGTGAGTGATGTCCACCTCAAATTAGGAAAACAACTTGCTGGACCTTCATCCCATCAAATTGTAGAGATGGAGGATGAGGAACCTGCATTTGAAGCTTCAAAAAAATCACCTTTGGAACCTGATTTAAATTAGGTACACCAAACTACCTCGAGTCCAAAGCCACATTTTCTTGAACGCCTAGCTATTCAAAAGCATCACACACAGGCTAAGATAGATCTCTTAGGTCAATTAAAGGATGCGAGCAACAATATTTCACTTATCCAAGCTATCAAAGGAATCCCTATCTATACCAAAATTGTAAGGGACCTATGTCTTAAGAAACCAGGAAGAAAAAGGAAGGATCCTTAGACAGTCCATGTCTTGGGAAACCTTGCAGATATCATGTTAGGGAACATAATTGTCCCTAAGTATGTAGATCCTGGTAGTCCAGTAGTGGACATTAAGATTAGTGAGACCCTCAATAAGAATAATTTGATAGACTTGGGGGCAACAATAAATGTTATAAAAAAAGAAATAATATAATTACTTCAGTTAGCCAACTTTAGTCCTACACAAACTGTTTTATAGCTAGTTGATAGGTCAATAGTTAGGCCTAAAGCAATCATTGAAGACTTAGTTATTGCATTGAATTCTTGGGAATATCCTATTGATTTTATAGTTTTACAACCAAAGGTTAATCTTGCAAGCTACCTGATGCCAATCAAGGGAAGTCCATACACCAAACAACACAATCTCAACTAGGAACAACTTTCAAGTCACCAAACTTCAAATTCTCTCTATCTCACCAAATCTACATAATTCCTTGTAGCACTGCAATTTGAGTAAATCGGGTACGAATTTTAGAGGAGGTTCTCTTAGATCAGGACCAATACCAATCCAAAGACCCATCAAGGCACACAACAACATATCACAATGAAATCAAGATTCCAATGTTGACTAGACTTCAAATTAGGTATGTTTTACAAAGAGACTTGTCTCCAATCTTCTCCAAAACCTCTAAAACTACTTGGGAAACATTCTACAAGTTTCCAAACCAAATATTTCACAACTTTATTTTAGAAACACACTCACCAAGGTGCCTAATCTTGAAACCCTTGATTGTATGATTTTTCAAGCGAGTTTATTAAAAAAACCTATTCAAGTTCTTCTCACACCTAGCCACTACTCCAAACACCTTCAAATAGACCTATACATACTAAAAAAAACAACAAATAGTGCTTCCCCAACCAATTCCATGCATTACCATTCAAAAACCACACAATTTCATGAAGAAAACACACTTCCCACCATTAGGGCATCATGCCCAACTCTTTATTTGGCCTCCCTTGCACTCAGCCACCATCCAACACCCTAAATATTCCTAAAATAAACTCATTCCACTGAGATATAGTATTCACAGAAGGTGGAATGGGGTAATTTTCATATTTGAAACAACAAAACCCTTAAAATAGGAAACTCCCAGGCAATATTAGTAAAAACTTCCTAACTTACACAAAATTTAATGAAACTTCACCAAAATTGAAGTATTAGAAAGTAGATTCACCCTTTTACAACTTCCAAATCAAATCATAGCAAGATAGGGCCTATACGGGCTATACAATTATCTGCAAATTCACTATACAAAAGGAAAACTACATAATTTAAGAGAAATTAGTGATTTTATTGATTCAAAACTTTTACAAACTTCACAAGCAACCTCAAAAACTAGTCTACCATCTTTTTTTTATACTTATTCCCTCCTAAAACTACTATGTCAACTACCTCAACTATCTTTTGAAATGAAATGACTATTAGACTTCTACCAAATTGCAAAATTACAACTTTACAACATTTTAAATATGACAACTTTTCATCTTTTGCAATTTTTGGCAATTCAAACCACCTAATCACCTAATAACCTTCAACATGACTCAATAAATTAATAAATGGTCTCCTTGACCTTATTTAATGCATAAAGACTCAACACCTAAAGCCTACTCAACAATATCTTTGATTGATAATTTTTTTTCAATGGTGCCCCTGCTCCATACACCCTAGCTTGGAATTTTTCCAAGTCTCTTGGAAAGGAATTGTAACTTGCTCTCCTCTATGCACTTCATGCCTCTGACCTTCTTGAATGATTTCATCAGGTTCACCTTGCTTTTGTTTCCCATTGCACTTGACATTCTTGCTCTTTTCAACTCTTGGATCATGCTCCATCTTCACATACTGATCAGTGGGGTGTTCTTTAACCTTTTCATCATTAATCATTGATGTCATGCTTACTGTCACATCTACACACAAAACCTCATCAAATGCATCCTCTTCCATATTTATTTCATGCTTAATCCTCTATCCAACACTCTTCTTGTCTTCAACCTTTTCACTGTCAGACCTACAAACTTCTTCACCAACAAACTCAGGAACCTCTGTCAGACCTGCAAACAAATTTTCCACTGTCCCATCAATACCACAAACCTCTATTTCAATATCATTTAACTGCCTCTTCACTTCCTTCATTATCACAGGGCACATGACTGTCCCAACCAAAATCCCTTCACTCATTTCTTGCTTTTCCACAAGCTTTTCACTCTTACACTTCACTATATCAAACTGAAACACAATTCTATCCTCTTTTCTCTTCCACATGGAAGCATCTTTCATTCCTACTGCCTGCACATTACCTTTACTTCTTCTATCTACTGTCCCAACAATATCAAACCTTGACATGGCTGAAAACCTCATGCTCTTACCTTCCTCAATGCTTACAAACTCTTTTCTCCCTATCATAATGACCTCACCTTGTTCCTTTGCCTCTTCAATCAATGGAGTCAATGTGAATGTCTTCCCTTCTTTCTCAATTGTATAAGTGTTCTGTCTCCCATCATAAATTGCAGACCTGTCAAACTACTAGGGCCTTCCAAGTAACACATGGCAACAACTCATATGAAAAATATCACAAACAACCTTATCTCTATATCTACCAATTTTCTAACTCAACTAGAGCTTGTCCACTTACCATAATGAACTTTGTAAGGATTTTCTCTAGTTACTCTTTCCAATTTCAAATTGTCTACCATTTCACTAGATACCATGTTATCAGTGCATCCTGAATCTACTATCACCCTCATACCTTATTTTTGCATCTGCAAGCTGTCCTAAATAAGGCTCTTCTCTGGATCAACTCTTTCTCCTTGGATGTCTTTAGGAGTTGTCTCTTCATCATCAAACTTTCACCAACTTTAGGAGGACAACTATTGGAATTTGAACTTTCAACCTCATCCTCTTGGACAATTTGTGCTCTTCTCTCACTTTTCCTTTCTCCACCACTTGATGTAGAACCAAATTTCTCAGGGAAATTGTAATTAGAAGGATGACCAAATTCATTGCAATTGTAACACCTACTAGAAAAAATGTTTGAATTTCTTCCACCACCAAATCTGCCCCTTGTGCCTCTAAAGCCACCTCTAAAATATGCAACTTGCTCTTCCTTTTTGTGTACATCCTCTTGGTTCTCACATGTTTATCTTGAAGTAGAGAAAGATCCTCTTCCTCTTGTAGTGCTGCCTCTACCTCTAATTGTTTTCTCTTGCCTCCTTTTTACTTTTTATTCTGCCTTCAGTGCCACTTGATAACATTCTTCTACACTCCTTGGATTTGTCAAAGCCAATTCATCATGTATGTTCAATCTCAAACCACCCAAGTACCTAGCTATCTTTTCATCCTCATTCTCATTATGGTTAGATCCCATACTTAACTTATAGAATTCCTCAGTGTATGCTTTTACATCCATTTATTTTTGCCTTAAACCTTGTAACTTCTTAAACATTTGAATAGAATAATTAGAAGGGAGAAATTTACCTTTCATCTTGGCTACCATCTTGTCCCATGCTACAATCTTGGATTTTCCTTGCTTCCTTCTCTCTGACTACAAATAATCCCACCACAAAAGTGCATGACCTTTGAGTTTTGTCTTGGAAATCTTGACTCTCTGTTCTTCAGGAATGTCTTCACACTCGAAGTAATTGTCTAAAGAAGCTATCCAATCTAGCAACTCTTCTTCATTCAAATTCCACCAAAATTTTGAACATCAATATTCACCTTATGCTTGCCACTCTTGACTACCCTTAACAATTTTTCCATTCTTTGATCTTCAAGATCAAGTTCTTCCTCCATGTCTTCAAACTCTTCATCCTCTTCATCATCTAAATCACTTTCAACTTCCTCTCTTCTCTTGTTTGTTTCCAATGCTGCCAACCTATCCTTCAGTTTTTTGATCTCTCTAACATAACTATCCTTCAAGTCACTCATCTCTTTTTCCATATTCATTCCTTTTGGAGGCATCTTTACAATTTTGCCTCTTCACCTTCCACTCTTTCATTTGCAAACTTCAATCTTCTTCCTTAGAGATCTGGTTCCTTTGCTCTGATACCAATTGATGCCAATTAGGGGAGGTCCATACACCAAACAACACAATCTCAACCAGGAACAACAACTTTCAAGTCACCAAATCTACACAATTCCTTGTAACATTGCAATTTGAGTAAATATTCAGGTATAAATTTTAGAGGACGTCCTCTCAGATCAAGAGTAGCACCAATTCAAAGACCCATCAGGGCACACAACAACATATCACAAGACTTCAATAGGTTGTTTTATAACAACTTCATCAAATCAGGATTCCAACGTTGACTAGACCTCAAATTAGGTCTGTTTTATAAAGAGACTTGTCTCAAACCTTCTCCAAAACCTCTAAAACCACTTGGAAAACATTCTATAGGTTTCCAAACCAAATATTTCACAACTTTCTTTCAGAAACACACTCACCAAGGTGCCTAACCTTGAAACCCTTGATTTTATGCTTTTTTTAAGAGGGTTTATTGAAAAACCATGTTCTAGTCCTTCCAACACCTAGCCACTTCTCCAAACACCTTCAACTAGATCTGTACATACTCAAACAAACAACAAATAGTGCTGCCCCAACTAATTCTATGCATTTCCATTCAAAAACCACACAATTTGGTGAAGAAAACACACTTTCCACCATTAGGGCATCATGCCCAGCTCTTTATTTGGCCTCCCTTGCACTCAACCACCATCCAACACCCTAAATCTTCCTAAAATCCACCATTCCAACAAGATACAATATTCATAGAAGGTGGAATGGGGTTATTTTCATATTTGAAACACCAAAACCCTTAAAACAAGAAACTCAGGCGGTATTAGTAAAAACTTCCTAAATTACACAAAATTCAATGAAACTTCACCAAAATTGAAGTATTAGAAATTAGATTCACCCTTTTACAACTTACAGATCAAATCATAGCAAGATAGGGCCTGTACGGGCCGTACAATTCTCTACAAATTCACTGTACAAAAGGAAAACTACACAATTTAAGAGAAATCAGTGATTTTATTGATTCAAAAATTTTACAAACTTCACAACCAACCTCAACAATGAGTCTACCATATTTTTTATACTTATTACCTCGTAAAACTACTATCTCAACTGCCTAAACTGTCTTTTGAAATGACATGACTGTTGAACTTCTACCAAATTGCAAAATTGCAACTTGACAACATTTTAAATATTACAACTTTTCATCTTTTGCAATTTTTGGCAATTCAAACCACCTAATCACCTAATAACCTTCAACATGACTCAATACAATAATAAATGGTCTCCTTGACCTTATTTAATGCATAAAGACTCAACACCTAAAGCCTAATCAACAATATCTTTGATTGAATTTTTTTTTTTGAATGGTGCCCCTGCACCACTACCCACTCATCCTAGGTAGACCCTGGTTAGCTACAATCAATGCATTTATAGGTTGTAGGTCTGGAAATATGATAATATGCAATGGCAGATTCACCAAGAAATTGGTTCTCTATCCTCCAACACAACCTTATGCTGACCTTGAGCAAAATATTTGGCTCACTTTGGATGAGGAAGATAACTATTCTCTATAGACATTGATGACTATAGAACACAACCCTTTATTGGATGAACATGATGAAGATGAGCTCATTACTCACATAATGCAGAATGACAGTGGCGGGAGCCCACAACAACAAGACTGCCTCATATGCCTACAAGACCCTTGCAAATTATCATACCCTCCAATTCCATAGAAGAAATGTCTCAGATATTTCATTCATTACTACCTCAACAGTGTGTGCCTATCATACCAAGTCTTGACCTCTCATATGTCCAAGAATCATCCAAGGAATACAAAATCATGCCAGGAAAAATGTTAAACATAAACAATGCATTGACAAAAGAGCAACAAAATTCCCTGCACAGAGTGTTGCAGGCACACTCAACAACATATGCATGGGATTACCATAATATGAAAGGCATAGATCCTGATTTATGTATGAAAAATTTTTATATCAATGATGGTTATAGACCCATTCAACAACCTTAGAGACATATGAATCCTGCCTTGAGGGAGATAGTGAAAGCAGAACTTCAAAAGCTCCTTGATGCAAATTTTATCTATCCAATATCAGACAGTGAATGGGTCTCAACTTTGGTAATTGTTCCCAAGAAAGGTGGAAAATGGAGAGTTTGTGTAGACTATATTGAATTAAATACAACTAGGAAGGACCACTTCCCTTTGCCCTTCATAGATCAAGTGCTTGACTCTCTAGCTGGGAAAAAGTACTTCTCATTTCTTGATGGTATTAGTGGTTATAATCATATTAAAATTTCTCCATATGATCAAGACAAAACTACATTCACATGTCTTTGGGGGACTTATGACTACTCTATTCTGCCCTTTAGTTTATGCAATGCTCCAACAACCTTTCAAAGGGAAATACTCAACATCTTTTCTGACTATGCACATGAATGTATGGAGATATACATGGATGATTTCACTACATATGGTGAGACTTATGAGGAATCCCTCAATAATTTGGAAAAGGTATTGAAAATATGTAAAGAACACAACCTGTCACTCAACAATGAAAAGTGCTTCATGATGATGATAGAAGGCATTGTATTAGGGAACTTTATATCTGACATAGGAATTCAAGTTGATCCACACAAAATAGAAATTATATCTACATTACCTGTTCCACAAAAGCAAAGAGATATCAGAAGCTTCCTTGGTCATGCAAGCTATTACAGGAGGTTTATTAAAGACTTCAGTAAAATTGTTGCACCAATATTTGTTTTGTTGAGTAAGGACTTTGAATTTGAATGGACATCAGAGTGCCAACACTCTTTTGAAGAGCTAAAGAAAGCCTTGACTCAAGCACCTATTTTGAGGGGACCTAATTGGACTCTACCTTTTCATATACATACAAATGCTTTAGATTTTTCTACTGGAGCAGTTTTAGGTTAGAAAGAGGGTAACAAAGAGTATGCAATCTATTACATCAACAAAAATATTTAAGGAGTAGAGCTGAACTATATTGTCACAGAAAAGGAGATGCTTGCAGTGGTTTATGCTATTAATAAATTCAGGCACTACATTACTGGTTATTCAATATTTTTCCACACATATCACATTGCTATCAGATAGTGGGAGATAGACTGGTAAGATGGCTACTCCTTCAAGAATTTGACATTACTATAGTGGAAAAACCTGGTAAAGCAAATGTAGTGGCATATTTTCCGTCAAGACTACCAACACAATCAACTAAACGAGTGGTGGATGATTCATTTCCAGATAAACACTTATTTTCTCTAAATGTACACATACCCTAGTATGTTAATATTTCTAATTATCTAGTAACAGGGCAGATTCCACCACACTTTTCTCCAAGATAAAAGAGACAATTGATACATAGATTTTTTCCATATTCTTGGATATCAAGTTTTATGTTCTATATTGGACCAGACAACATCATGAGAAGATGCATAAGGGAAGATGAAATATTTGATATTATGAAAGCATGTCATGATGAGCCTTGTGGAGGTCATTTTGTAGCAAAAAGAACAACATTTAAGATCCTCACAACTAGCTATCATTGGCCAACTTTATACAAATATGTTGTTAAATACACTAGGAGCTGTGATAGGTGCCAAAGGATGGGAAGACCAACAAAGAGTGATGAAATGCCATTACAGCCTCAGTTAACATTAACACCTTTTGATAATGGGGTTTAGACTTTATTGGGCCAATCTCACCTATATCAAACAACAAGGAATACATTCTTGTTTGCACTGATTACTTAACCAAGTGGGTAGAAGAAAAAGCCTTGCAGTTTGCCAGATATGGTAATGTGGCTAAATTTTTATATGAGGATATATTTACTAGGTATGGAGTACCTAGAAAAATAGTCACTAATTAAGGTCCATAGTTTACTTCTGAACTCATTACAAAAATGGTTGAAGAATACCAAATTAGACATAAGAAGCCAACACCTTACCACCCTCAGGCTAATGGTTAGGTGGAAATCACTAATAGGGAGATTGAAAGTATTCTCACCCAAACAATGCAACTATATAGGAGAGATTGGGTTGGAAGGTTACCAGAAGTGATATGGGAATACATAACAACTTGGAAAGCCACCACTAGTTTTACACCTTATGAGTTAGTATATGGTAAGACAATAGTCCTTCCTATTGAGATTGAATATAAAACACTAAGGATTGCAGTAGACCCAAAAATGGACTTAACATAATCTCAAAAGGAAAGGCTGCATACTCTAAATGGATTGGATAAAATAAAGATGGAAGTAATCCATCACGCTGAGGTAGTACAATAGAGAATGAAGTGGCATGATCAGTACACCAAAACAAAGGAGTTCACTGTAAGGGACTGGGCACTATTATATGATTCAAGATATAAATACTTCAAGGGGAAGCTCCAATCAAGATGGTTGGGTCCCTATTAAATCAGTCAAGTTTACCCTAATGGAGTAGTTAAACTAATTACAATAGATGCGGTCATATTTTCACTTCTTGTAAATGGCCACAGATTGAATTTTTATAAAAATCCATTATAGAAAGATGATTTCATATTCTCATTGTTTCAACAATATGGTGCTCGTAGTGAACCCAATACAAAATCTGACACAGTGATATTTCGGCAGCAAATGGCATACCAAGCACTTCTGGTGACCCATAGATTGAGCTACACAACTCTTGATCCTTGAGCTCATTTGGGATTAATTTCTCATTTTCTCTCACAAGCACACATTGCATGTTATAATGATGTTCAAAATATCTTCAGAGGGACCTGTTTTTCAACATTCACATCGGGTCCTAATGTCGAAGGAACCTGCAGCTTAATAGTTGTTAGCATTCAAAATGGGCCCTAACACTGCAGGTACCCGTATCATCATCTAGCAGCAGAAAAGAAAAAAATCAAATTAGTTGGTGCCATATTGACTGCAAGTTCACATGCATTCATTTCACAATACCCACATGTATAATCCATCACTTCACAATAAATACCCACAACATTATCTTTTGTTGCCAATTTGCATTTCAAATATTTGAGCTGTCACATCACCAACTCACATCCATAATATGTGTCCCATCAATTACACCCGCCACCCCACATTACATTACCTTGCAATTATTTTTCATCACATCAAATCAAAACTCAGATACATTCTTTTCAATTTACACACGTGGTGCATAGTTATCTCTTTCGACTGGTATTTCAAGTACACTATCATGATTAATATAGTCTTCTTTAAACTTTCATTATGTCTTTTGTATTAATTCATGCACGCAAACTATTCATATCATAATTTCCATTATTAAATATTTTCACCACCTCCAAATCACAAACGTGAAGTGAGGTCACTTCACCAATTAAGTTGGGGGAGGGTACAACTTAGTCTTTTCAAAATCACCACCTAAATCAAATTCTATGGATTAAAACCATCATGCAAAACCCTCCTAATTACATCTTATTTTTGCTGCCATTTCCAAATTGCTAAATTTCAAACCTTGAGAACTTGAGCTTAGTTTGAACCATATTCAAACTTAGAACCTGTTCATGAGCTCAAATTAAGCCGATATTGAGAAGGAAAGTTGCAGTATGGTATGGTAGTACATTTTTATGAGGAAACAAAAGGAAGACGAAGGGTTTTGAAGGTGGTAGAGTGGATTGAGCTAAATTTCCAAAGCTGAATCAAGTACATTGAGCAGAGAAAGTAAGCCAAAATGGGAGGTGATGTCATAAGAAGGGAGCTAGCAGCTCATTAGCAAATTTTGGAGGATGCAACGGTTCTACCCATTTTTACCAGGGTTGGTTGGCTTGATTATTTCTTGAAGTTAACATAATTTAGTGATGATATGACAAGAAGGTTTGCATCTACGCTTGAATATGATGAAGCTATGGTAAAGGGACTTTCAATAGATGCATCCAAGACTGCCATTGCAAAAGTTACTGGGCTACCAAGAACTAGGGTAGAATTTCTAGCACGAGCTAACAAAGTTGCATCCAGGGAAGAATTTTATAGATGAGGAGAGGAATTAGACTCATCATCATAGGGTACAAAGAGACTTTATCTTCCTTGGTTATGGGAAAATTGTGCCTCTTACATTGTTAGATATATCACCTGTGATGGTAGGTAGAACCTTTTATATACGGTTCATTTCAAATTACTCAGTCACCTTAGGCACAATAAGTTAGTAAATGTACCAAACTTTCTTTACAATTTATTGAAACAAATGACATTAGAATACCAAAGAAAACAAAGTGATACCTCTCTATCTCATCACTATTTAATTGCTTTGCTGATAAAGAGAAGTTAAAGGATTCAGTACCCACAAGTGAATTGGGAGGATTTTAAGGAGTGTACAAATATTAACAGTTTGCTGGATGCACCCATGGTACCTAGGAATGTAGAAATGCAAAATGAACTTGAAGGAGAAAACCCTCATATCTCACCTGTGGATTCACCTACCCGTAGCCAAGGTGAGCATGAGGAACCTAATGAAGCAGAGTCTAAGTCACCTGTAATTGTGGAAATTCCATCTTCTTCTAAATCACAAAGATCCAAGAGTAGGAGACGTAGTACATCCACCTCCTCTACACCCTCTAAACTAGAAGAAAGGAAGGAAACTCCAAAGAAAAAGAGGGATACTCAAAAGAAGGAGGATGTTCCAAAGAAGAAGAAGGGTGTTCAAAAAGAAAAGAAGAAAGTTGAAAAAGAAACCCCTATACCTAGGAAATATTCATGCAGATTAAAGAGACAAGGTGCCATAGGAGAAAACATAGAAAAACCTAAAGAGGAAGAAAAGAATAGAGAACGGTAGCAAGTTGATGTCACATTAATGGAAACAGACTCTGAAGCAAAAGGGGATGCCCCTGGAAATGAAAATATACCTGTAAAAAAGAGAAGGTATGTGTTAACTACCTCTGATTCGAAACCAGAGGATGTGTTTATTGCTAATAAATTACAAAAAAAAACCCTAGATAGTCCCATTCATGGAGACTATGAAGAGGGAGGTAATGAACAATTCATGGATATAGAGGAGATGTACATAGAAGAAATATATGTAAGGAAAGATCTCCAAGAGGCATTGGATAGGATTAAAAACTTGGAGGAATTGGTACAAAGCTATGAACAAAAGGAAAAAGGACATAAATAAAAATACAGGAAATGGAGGAGAAATTACAAATATATGGCCACAATACTAAGCTTGATTTACTGGCACAATTGGCTGTCACTAAGAGTAGAGATAAATAACTAGCAGTGCCAGGTCAAAAACCCCATCCTATCAAAATTACTAACTATCATACAACCTTGTCACTTGGACATCAGCTCTGGAGAGTGATTGTTGAGCTTACCCTTGAAAAGGAAAAATGGAAGAAAAAAAAGGAAATCTTGATTAAAGAACTGGAAAAGAGAGACATGGAACTAAGCAGATCAAAAGTCAAGTTGGAGGAAATATTAGAAAAAGCTACACAAATCATTAAATGTAGACCTCCACCAAGTACATACACATTTTTTTTACAAGAAACATTTCTATATTTTTAGTTTAGAAGATTAATTAGTAAACAGTCTATTGGTATGAGCATAAAGTTTGAATTTCTCAATACTTTTGTTGATTCCACACCTGAGGATCAAGATTAGTTGTGTGAGTTTTATTTACACAACTATGTAGTGCCAAATGAGACAGAATGGAACCCTCTAATGTTTGTAGGGGTCTTCAAGTAAGAGCACTTGCATCCTAATATAGAAATGAATAACTTAGGGGTGAGATAATGGAAGAGTATGAGGAGAAAGAGAAATCAATTGCACCTTCCATTAGGAAAGAGGCTAAAAACCCAGATGTAGTCATTGATGAATGGTTGAAGCTTATTGATCATAAGGGTGTGGGAAAGAAAATCATGAAACTCAAGAAGGCATATTATGAAAGAATGCAGATGTTAGTTGTGGGTATAGGACATCAGTGCTACAATTATGTACAAAACAGATGGAATAGTCTAACTCCTAAATTACAGAAGAAGGAACCTCATTCTATGTATAACTTTACAACCATGCTTCAAAGGGTACACATGTACATAGCAGCTGGTATTGATAGAGGAATCTACTGGGTTCCACTTACATTTCACCCACCTATGTTGCTCTATTTGATTCCACACTGGACTGGGAAGAAGGGTGAAGAATGTGAGAGAGCTGAGCATATCATAATGAGTAAGCTTTCAGAGTATAGAGGTTTTTATTTGAAGTAGATTCAAGGAGTTAATGCAGTTATGGACCTGAGGCAGATTACCTTATAGTACAATCAATATCCCTAGTGTTTTTCTTGAGGACAAGCAAAAGGCTAGTTGGGGGGAGTGATGGGTCCAAATATTAGCTTATTTTCTATTGTTTTCAAACATACTTTTAGACACTTTTAGATATATTTCTTAGACAAGACTCCTATATTATACTACCTTTTCATACTTATTATGTAGACTTGGACATAAAATATAATGATGGAAATATAGTTATGACATAATAGTATTGCATGGTTTATATGAATATATGCATGAAATATGGATGGAATTCTATGTTTTAATTATGGTAGTTAGTCTTGTGTATGTGCTTTGTGAATTAATCATTTTGCAGCCAAAGAGGAACTATAGCATGTAGTAGTTGCAAGATGAGCCCACAACAAAAGGATGACTGGGCCAAAAAAATAGGGGAGTTCCAGATTAAGTTGAATGTGATGATTGTTGATTAAAGGCCCCTGATGGAGGTTGAACGTGCATCATTAAGACAAATTAATAAGAGTTGGAAAAGAAGGACTCCTTTACTAATAGGATTTTGAAAAATGTTTGTATGTTTACATGCAAGTCTATTTTGCAGAGTTTTAGTCCTATTAGGATTCTTTTTTCTTTTTAGTTATAGTTTGAACAAATCAGTCTTAACTATATGTCCTAATATTTGGGAGTGAAGTTAATGATTGCAATTAGTTGTTGTTTTGAATAAGATTCCCTCAAGCTTGTATATAGATAATGGTTGAATCCGTAGATAAGTTAGTTGGTTTTAGTTTTTCATTATCAGTTATTTTTCAGTTTCAAGACATGATGGATATTTAGGATTATTGAATACAATCTATGAGAAGATATTGTGTAAATATTTCATGATATGCAATGAATGAAGTCAATTTTACTGGATGCATAGAATTTGTTAGATTTGGTTTCAGTTAAGTGAGAACAACCACTTGAGCGAGCCACTCAAGCTACTGTTCTTCACTTCATTTTTTAATTGTTTATTTTTGTTTAGTAGTTATTAACTTTATGTAAGTTAAACTAGAATCTCATACTTTGCCTATTGTTAATGAATGTTCATGAACATGTATATAATGTTAACCAGTAGTACTCCGGAGGTTTATTTAGTTGATTCATTAGTTTTTATCAATTTTGAGTTGACACAATAATGTTTTATTAGCAACAGTTTAGTTACAGTCTAAGTTGTAGGTACCCGTAGCCACTAGTTTTGGTTATGTATTTTACTGTTTTGCAATTCTGTTAATTTCCAACAAATATAATCACTTGGATAGGATAGTTTAGATAGTTTTGAGTCTCTGAAGGCATATACAATGTTGCACCATCACAAGTTTACAAATCTTGGGTTGACATTTTAATGTAGTCTTTGCAATGTTCAGTGGACTGTTCAGTTAGATAAACCTCTAAATTGTGTAGGTTCTACCAAGTTTACAATACATTAGTATAGACTCTGTAGTCTCCCATCTTTATACATGGATCCATCTACCTATATTTGAACACATGTATATAATGACACAAAGGAGGCATGTATATGTGAAAGTGACCCCAAGAGTGGCACCTAATTCTCCATCACCTTCTCTTAATTTTCCATTTAAACAAATTTATGGTCTTAGATACAATATTATGAAAAATATTGTACATAAAGGTATTGAACAAGGTGGGAGTGTAAAAAGTTATAAATGGTTTGTTGAACCACATGAGAATAAAAGAAATTATGGAATATGCTACCAACTTGAAGATATGACTTGATGGCTAGAAGAATGATAACAAAAAGGAAAAGAATCTCACATTGACATGGATCCTAATCTTAATGAGGCTTCTTCTTGTATTGCATGTGATTATGAAGCCCTTTTGGACCATTGATTGATTTATCTTTTTATATTTCCACATCATTATTAGTGTTCATTGATTACATTATATAACATGTGTGTTGTTATTCGTGATACCTTTAATCACACATACATTTATGTAAGGAAGCTAAGGTAGCAAAACAACTTCCTACACTAATCTTGAGAGGAGGATAATATAAAATTTATAGATCTTTACAACAATTACATAAACTTATATATAAATAAACATAAATATCATGCATACCACAACACAACGATTTATGTGGGGAAAACCCTTTCAGGAGAAAAACCCCACAATCCAAAAGTCATCCAATATATTATTCAAAAATGATGAAGATTACAATATACTTACAAAGCAAGCTTCTCACAAGATTATCACCAACCAGAGATCCAGAGGTAACACAACAACTATCAGACTCTTAAAATACATAAAATACATAATAGTAATACAATTCCCTCATTAAACAGGGTTTCTTTCTAGGGAAATAAAAGCCAACAAAATTTCTACGATCAAATTAAAGACCCAATGATGAACAGTCCAGATTTACAATAATAAAATATACATAAAATGTGGCTTTTGGGGGTGCTAACCCTAAACCCTCATTGAAACACATAGACCCCCTTGCAACCCCCTGCACTCAAATGTATTAACCTATTATAATTGCAAGGTTGAGACACCATTTTTATTAAAAATATATGAATCATAGAAAGCAATCTAAGCATAGATTTAAATATTCACATGTAAAGTAATATATATGACATCACAATGGTAAATCATATAAAATCATAAATATAGAGTGTCTCATGATATAAATGATCAAATTTTCATATACATCACATGTTAAAATACATAAACATAAACACAATGAGACTGTATTCATGGTTGGTTAGGGATCATTCTACATGGCCCCTCCTTGCATTAATTTAACCGCTACAATAAGTCCTTGTCCAAGAAAAATAACAAGATAAAATCATATCCTACAAAAATAGATGCATCCCATGAAGTCAATTGACCTAATGTAGTGTTTCAATCTTTCCTTGTTGCTCCTAAATTGGTTGTCTATGCACTATTTATCTAACACATCACATGTTCAACAAAAACATCATTTGACAATGTAGGCAACTTGGGCATCATAGAAAATTGCCTCTAACTCAATCCTATCCCTCTTAGAATGGATAGTATCTAGATCCAACTGCCACCATCACTCTCTTATGCTAACTGCTCTTGATTTGTACCTCTCTCAATTGCTATGGAGTATTTCCCCTACTTTAATGAAGCACTCAATGCAAAGGATAATTTGGACACCATTATTTCCTAACTCAAAGAATGACACAAATTTTCTAACATGCTCATATTCTCACACTATCTACTTTGTTGGGATGGATAACACATCCTAGTTTAGATGTTCAACGGTAAGAGAAATGAACACCACCCACTTACCACACTCCTTACATGATTACAATTTTTACTAGCCACATACTAATAAATGATAGATAATTTCAAATATGATAAGATAACAAGCATTATCAGATTACTAGCCTACTAGGTTATATTGACTACTACCTACCACAAAGGCGATGTCTACTATATCCTATGGATTGGATCCTTCTGTTTTGGGTGCATACAGAAGATATAATATAGTTGACCCTTCTCTCACCCACCATGCTATGTACAATCTAGGGGGCATCAACATCATCTCTATTTGTTATTTTTATTAGGAGGTATGCCTCATCATCAATTATATTTTATTTATTTGGGTTTGTTGGCCTTTGTATCTCCCCTCATTGAAACAATGATCTCTAATGTTTCTTGTATAAAATTGGTTTTAGGGACAAATTTTGACAAAGGAAAACTACAATAGAACATGCTCATAATGAAATAAATCCATAATTATTCTAGCCCCATCAAATATCTAGCTAGAGTGTGTAAAAAAGCCTAACAAAAATCTATCATTAACATCCATGTCCAACTATTTATGTGGCCTCTAGGTGATGTCTTTGGGCATAAATATATCAAAATCCTATAATGAAGATTTGAGGGTCCTCCCCTCTTGCAACCTTCTTATATTTTTGGTGTCTCATTAGGCTACCAATCCTACATGTAGATTTGTTGTAGTAGGTGGAAATCTTGGGAGCATAGTATCTAAAGATTCTCAAAGACCCAATACTAGTAATGATTCCCCTTAGAGAATCATGGATTTCTCATCTATGAACGCATACAAATAATCATATAGCAGGGTTGGGAGACAAAAATCCCTAGAAAGTGAATTGTTTTTGCTCCTTGACCTCCATACATATCTATATTAGACTATATTTGATATGGGAGCCCTAACCTTCTAAATCAACGAAGAGACCAATAATGAACAATATACATTTGTACAACCAAAACTCATTCCCCATCATGATCTCAGTGAAGGCTACACAATTCTCATGATAGCCTACTTGACCCATGCACCATTGGTATCAGTCTTGATCTTCTACTCTCATCCTAGGGATGATGGAAATCCACAAAATCCTCCACATATAGTCTATTAGGGTTGGAATCTCATCTATGGACAAGTGAAATGCCATGGTGGCCAAATCCTATTACTTAGCAAACATGGTGAGAATTGGAGTATCAAAGTGTAGTATGGGAAATGTGACCATATATTTGAGGCCTATGAACTCCAATAGTGCCTACTCTACATCATCAAGAGGAAATGTATGTAGACTCAATAATTAGAGGTTATGCACATGTTTGAGGATTTGTAGCTTGGTCTATATATGACAACAAAAAATAAATTTTATTAGAATACATTCAATGCTAAAAAGCTAAAAAAAATAACACATTACATGTTGATATCATTGTTTTTTGGTCAATTCCAAATCCACAAGTCGAACTAGCATCCCAGGGATGATCCATGGGTTGAGTCTATTTTCAATAAAATATAATGAAAATTATACATTCTAAAAATTAGAAAAAATTGAGATACTTTGAAAATATTCAAAAAAATGATAAAAGTGTAGAAAATTGGGGTTTTGAGGTGGCTCACCATGTTTGCAACATCTCCACACTCAATTTGGACCTCTCCTTAATCACCCTTGGTCAACACACGACTCCTATAGACTAGCATGTGATAAAATGTAAGTCTACTCTAAATCTCTAATTGTGTTGGTTTACCCAAGGTGAATGTGTAGATGAAATCAAATTTTTACTATTCCCCCTCCCTTATATAACTAAGAAAACACTTGGAACTTGCAAATCATGCATCCTATTACCTTCATTTTTGAATCATTGTGATCATATCAACAACGACACATTATTAACATTGATACTTGACATACACACACTTGGGTTCATTTTTCACACATAATACATTTGTTATAGCCCTTTTCATAACTCAATGACCCTTTTTGACATATGGCACACATTGGGACCCTACATGATCCAATTTTCACTAATATCATGCATCATATGCATTTGTTATATTCTTCTATGGACCTTTCAATGAGCACAATTTTGTGTGTGCTTGCACAATCACATCTACCAACATAATTACACTATTGATTATCACATGATGTTATGGGGCCATCAATGGCTATATTTTTCCATTATTTCATTGATTATGAATTCACATCGATACATGTTTTGAGTTACATTCACATGAATCATGTCTTTTCCCTTGTTAAGTCTTATGCTATCATTGCCACATCTTTCATTTGGGGGTATAATGATTTCCCCCTTAATACAAATTTGTGCCTTATCACATTGCCTTGTCCATATGGGGAATATTAGTTGATTTAAGATTCCAAACTTCCATCTTACATTGGAGTGCTCATATGATTCACTCATATCCTAAGAAGTTATTATTCCACATTTGGGGGCATCAAGAAATACTCCTTCACAATTGTAATGTGTACTTGCATGACTTAAACAAGTTCTGGGGGTTACACTAGGGCCTTCCCCATAGTTTTGGTTGCATGCCATATATTTACATTTTCATCTAGGCAGTAGGGGCATATCATATTATCTGTAATGATGTGTACTCATGCTCTTGGATGCCACATAGGGAGCATATGCTACTCTAGTGACTTATGTATTTACATCAATGTTTCTGGCCACTAAGGACATATCACCACTTTTCTCCCACATTAGAGGCAACATTATTATTCCTTCCTACCATCTCCAATTTGTGTGCTTACCATGCTTATAATTTGACATTAACATGATCATTACATGATGCATTATTTACAATTATAGCTATACTTATGATTACATGCTTATAGTATATTTACTTTCCATGTATTGTTTCCCTCCTACAATTCCTCTCATCTTATGTATGCAATCAATTATGGATAGGGAGTAGCATGGAATATCTTGTTGCTACCACTTTGATGTTTAAGGTTTGTAGATAGTTACATGTGCTTACAAAGATTCATCTTTAGTTCCATTAGAAAGTGCATAATGAAGGATAAACCTACATGATCATATCCTTGTAGTGTCCATTACTTTACTTGGACCCCCTTTCATAGTCTTTGATGTTTGGATACTTACTTTGCATGCCTATTTGTGAGTGCTACATATTTTTAGATGCACAATCATTATAGGATTCACATGTAATTAATGTGGGGGCAAAATGCAATAGAAATTTTTTTATACCCATGCCATTTTCAAGTTAGTAAATTGTGTTTGTTTTGAGGAGTTCCTTGATACATTGACATAATGACAAATGACATATTTTTGTGCAAAGTTGAAACACTTGGCTTATGCCACCTACCAATCCATTCCACACATCCCTATACATTCATCCCCAAAATTATATGTTTACACAATCCCATACATTTTCCCTATCCACACTCTAATTACACCTACTTGTGTGTTAAATTAATTATTATTTAGTAATGGTCAATTCATCATTAGTTGTAGGCTTCAATAAAGTCATTTTGACTTTAGGATATATAGTTTATGTTTTATCTCCTTTTAGTATGTTCTTTTATTTATCCCACATTCATAATGTGGCTTGCTGCTTTCATTATAATTCTCTATAGGAAGATTTTGCTTCTTATTTAATCAATGAATATTTTAGTTATTTTTTCATGCTTGATTTCCATAATATGGTATGAAAGATCAAGTAGAGCCACAAAGTTTACAAGAGCTTGAAGATTTAGGGATTGTTGCCAAAAAAGATAGATTGAGGAATTGATAGCATATCATAATAAAGAGCCAAAAAAAAATTTGTACATTAAGTCCATACAAATTTGCAATTTAAATTTTATTAAATCACAAAAATTTCTTTGAAAATTGCAAATTTGCTTTAGTAGGAATTGTGCAACAATTTTTTTGGAGCTAAAAATTATGATGATTGGCTTTGAGGAAACATTTGCATCTACAACAAAGATGAGCACCATTTAATTAGTCCTAGTCACAAAAACTTAGTTTGGCTCAGTTTGTCAAATGGACATAAAAAGTGTCTTCCTCAATGGAGATTTGGAGGAAGAAGTGTACATATACCAACCATAGGGTTTTCAAGTTACAAAGATAGAGTATCTTGTATGTTGACTAAACAAAGATCTATATGGCCTAAAGCAAGCACCAAAGGTGTGGTACATCAAAATTGACAAGTGTTTGGTTAAACAAGGATTCCAACAAAGTCTTTCAAATTCCAATTTGTATGTCAAAAGCATAGGTAATGAACTCGTTTTACCAATCATGTATATAGATGACATCATTTTTACAAGTAGTGAAGCACATGCTATTGGAAAAATTAAATTTAATATAAGTAAAGCTTTTGATATGAGTGATCTAAACCTCTTATATTAGTTATTAGGCATAAAAGTTTGACAAATAGGTGGTAGCATTTTTGTCTTACTATCCAAATATATTAGGAGTTTTCTTGACAAATTTAAAATGATAGATCATAAAATCTTATCTAAACCTATGGAGAAAGGTCTTAAGCTTCAGCCAAAACTAACTCTAAGACAATGAAGTTTTGGCCGAAGCTTCAGACCAATGGGGCTTATATATTCATAGCAAACATTTGGATATATATTCACTTCATCAAACAACTTGTAGAAAATGGATTTGTTATGTTGTATTATCCAATAGAAAATCAAACTGAAGACATTCTTATGAAGTCTTTGGGTCCTAACAAATTGTAAAATTTCAAGATAAACTTGGTGTAATTAGTAGATTGACCATTAAGGGAGGGTGTTAAAGTAATTATTATTTAGTAATGGTCAATTAGTTGCCAGTTGTAGGCTTTAATAAAGTCATTCCAACTTTAAAATACACTTTATGTTTTATTTCCTTTTAGTACATTCTTTTATTTATCCCACATTCGTAATGTAGTTTGTCATTCTTCATTGTAATCCTATATAAGAAAGCTTTTGTTTCTTATTTAATTAATGAATACTTTGGTTATCTTTATCTACTCAATTTTCGTAAAACCATGCACATATTTCTAAACACACATTTCCCAATCTAATCCACCCAAAATTTGTTCTCATGTCAAGTCCAAAACATAATGCTGACCCCAAACCCTTGCACTTGACCCTTTCAACTTCAAATTTGTGGCCAACCCTTGCATATACCCTTCCTAACTAGATTTGACAAAACACAAAAATGTATTATATGTTAATTATGTCCTTATATTTAAAGGCATTTAGTGCATTCATTCTATTCATCCTTAAATATTCAAATCATTCATATTACATCATTTCAATTTGGTGAGGAATCTAGATCTACATGAACATACTAACAAGCATATAGATGATTGATGTGTGTTATTTTCCATATTGTACACACATTTCCATAGGTTGACCTACATGAGCATGTCTCTGTGACATAATGGTTGTCCTATCAAGGTATTTACAAATACCACCAACATTGAGATATTAGATGAAGTAGAAGCTAAAGTAGATCAATCTAAGTGAAAATCAAATTTTTTCCATTTACTAGATCAAGTCTACAAGTTAAGGACAAGATTGATGACTATGGACTCAACCTTTATCCTCAAACTTCTTGTTGCCTAGAGAAAAAGGAATATTCTAATCTCAAACATATTAGACTATTATTTACAATTCTTGATCCCAAAGTGAATATCATTCTAATACCCATTGTTTTGATTTCGATACTTTAGAGATTTCAATGCATTTATTTGGATCACTCTTTCAACAATAGAGCTATGTATAGTCATTTATTACAATTTACATTTTCTAAATAATAATTATAAATTATCAAGTTACCAATCCCATCTAGCATTCATTAATTAGTCTAGACTAATTGCACTTATGTATATGCATGTTATTGAATCGGCCTATAAACACAAGGAAACTTTATTTTCCTTTATAAGTATATATAGTTTCAACACTTATCTCAAACTAGGTATGACAACCATCCAACATTGTTACTAGTTGTGGTGTGAATGACCTTCACAAGCATGCCCAATGTAAAGGAGGTTTCCAATAAAATTGACATTAATGGCATTGACTTCAAATGTAGTACAGAGCTCTACAACTATCAATAATTATGAATCATGTTTAATATGTGGATATAATCATTTTACCCAAGTGATGAGCACATGCTTATACTGAGAGGGGGGGGCGGGGAGGTGGGTGAATCAGTATAAGACAATCTTTTACTTTTTAAATCACAAAATATCAACAATGAAGAGCACAAGAAAAACACAAGATTTATGTGGAAACCTTTTTAAAAAAAAACCCACAACAAAATATTGCTTATCTTCAACTTCTCTTAGAAACTTTGTAGGCACCAACCCAACAAGAGACACCAATCTCTTCTAATGAGAGGCACCAACCTCCCGATCTTTTCAATTAGAAGGCACCAACCTCCAAATGAATATTATGTTTGCCTTCTTGAATATTGCTGCTCCAATATGCTTCACAAATTTGTCTTAGTACCTTCACAAAGATCTGCTATAAACTCCCTCACCAATCTCCTAAAAAACCTTCATAAAATTGTTCACAACTTTGGCATAAATTTGCACCAAAATGCCTTAAAAGGTTTGCTCAAGTCTTCAACAAATTTTGCTTACAAATCTGTAATGATCTTGCTTTTAGATTTGCTCCAAAAACTTTGTTTTTAATTCCTTTAGATAGCTCTCATATAGAAAGATATTCAATTATTTCTTGCCTTCAAATACTCTTCGCAACCACTCCTTATATCTTCCCAAAGGGGACGACTTCATGAAAGGATATGTTCTTTCCTCGGGGAGATAGAGTCTTTATAAGCACCTTTTCAAAATACATATTGGGCGCCAAAATTGGGTTGGCCCAATATGAACTAAATTTAAAATAATTTAAATTTTCTTTGTTATCTTTTTGGGCATTAGCAAGGCATGGGTTGGCCCATGCAGAAAATAAAATTTATTTTATTTGAATACATTTTAAACTTTAATTGCACGCCAATACTATACAGGTCGACCAACAAGAAATTAATCCATTTTATCATTGTTCATTTCTGCATTTGATCTACTTCAATAATTTAGCATTGATTTGTGCTTTGACATCAATGCCAACATTTTTCTAACACCATGTTGTTTTGAAAAAAATTGTGAGCTTAATTAAACTAGGGTAGTGCTTAGCATGTCTTTACTCATTTCTTCGTAAAACCGTACCATTTATAAGTGAACTAACCCCACACAGGCGAATTTATTGAGTTTCCAACAATCAAAATCTATAGTGAGTTCTCTTGGAATAAGTCTATTTACTCATGCAATTAGTATAATTGACATGTCATTGAAAGTAGGGATGCTTTCTCTTCACCCCTCTAAGGGCAGGTCCCCATGTGATTGCTTAGCTTATTTTGGCTAGCAGTCACTACTAACTTATTTAGGAGTTATTTGTGGAGCTGGTGGCCCCATGAGTATTTAATATTTTTGCTTATTTTTTAGTAGTCATCTTAAATTTATATTTATAATAATAATAATAATAATTTGTGTAGTTAAAAATTGGAAAAAAAGAAGAAGAAATAAATATTAAAAAAGAGGGAAAGAAATTTGTGGAGCCATGTGGCATTTTAGCCACTACTTATTTCCAGCCCCCCCTTTTTTTCACAGCTTATCATTTGCAATTCCTAAACAATAGCCACTCCATTAAAATAGGGAAAGATTCTAAATTATCCTTTCCCATAATATTTTTTTGGTATGGGAACACTTAACTGCTTAAATTTAAGTAGAAAACACCTTCAAGCAGCCGCAT
Source organism: Sequoia sempervirens (assembly GCA_007258455.2). Taxonomy (NCBI): domain Eukaryota; kingdom Viridiplantae; phylum Streptophyta; class Pinopsida; order Cupressales; family Cupressaceae; genus Sequoia; species Sequoia sempervirens. The sequence goes on along the minus strand of VDFB02292527.1, from coordinate 2,772,692 downwards.
GGGGACATGGGGTAAGCATCACCTAGATGCAATGAATGCTAAGTGGACCACATTCTCTTGAGAGATGGCTTCGTGTGAACCACTACTTATGAAATACAGATCAATGAGTTTTGCTCAAACTACAAAATTGACTTCTAATAGAAATATCATAATTTAACACATTATGAAAGTACCTCCTACTTGTTTTAGTGTATACTAATTAAAATAGATGTATGTTGGATTATATAAATCTGCAAAATTGAATAATAAAATAATATGAAAAGATTACAATAGATGGTGGATAGTATTCAGGAATTATAACTTCCCCACGGATACCCGACAAACTTCTCATGACTTTGTTAAACACTCATCATACTTAAGAATGGGTGGTATGATAACGACAATACAGTTGTGCCCTGCTTTCATTTCTAAAATAGTTTCAAGACTTCCACTTCTTTTAACTGCTTAGAAGCATGCAATTGGTGATGACCTAAAATGATAAAAAGAGCGAATATGTACTACGAAAATATCTCTGAAAAGAATATATATATATAATTATATAATGTAATATATCACATTGAAACATTCTTTCCACAAATTTCATTTTGGAAAGAATGCAGCCTCATTAATAATACAACTCGAATTTGATTCTTCAAGGCATTTGCAAAAACCATCTCCATCAATAGGTAAAGCCATTGGTAGTGGTTGATCTGGAATAACTCCCACCTGGGCCATAAGCAAACATTTTCAATAACTGAAGGAAAAAAAGGGACCCAAATGACAAAGAGCCAAATGTATACAAGGTAACCAAAATGAATAACATGTAAATGCTCAAAAAAAATACACATGAAATTAGCACACTACGCTTTATAAGTTTTAGTCTACAACCTCACAAAGCATCATCGAATATGCAACCTTTTCAAATCTTACAACATTGGAAATAATTTACAGTCCTTTTAAGAAAGGAAATGACTCATTTCTAATCCGTTATGGAAGAACAAAAATGTACCTTATCAATGTTGGTATGTGCAGGAGTCTCATAGCGAGCAACAGTGACAGCCATGCCTGAACCATCGGATAGCTCAAATACTGATTGTATCTTCCTGGAAAAGCACACAAACATATCGAATCTATCAATGACTGCATTAAACAAAAAGACAATAGTAAAGTTTATATTTTGTTGTTGTATTAACTGGTAAAGTTCCAAAAAACACGTCTAATGGACCCTTACATATGTTACACAGAGTGCCTGGATAGCTGTCAATAATCTGGCCGATGAGAGGGAAGTCACTGGGCATTGACTTCCTCCAGCAACGATTTTTCAAAGTTTTTAATTATTGCATTAGTGGATAAATTATAGATTCGTCATTCTCAAAGAGCTTTTATGTAGAGTGATTTTATAGATGGTGTGATGTATTAATGCATGATCAAATGCATCTACCATGCTTTGGTGATATACTGTTCACGACTGATCTTTGTTTTGATGCTTCTTTCTGAAACATTGATCATAGTAATTTAAGAAGCATGGTGAAAGGGAAGATGAGCTTATGTGGCTCAAAGATAATTGGCACTCTAATGAATCCACGTAGAGCAGAAACTAAAACGGCATGACCAGAATGGAGAAATGAAGAAGCCCTTGGCAGACTGACACTAAAGGCTACCTCCTAAAAAAGTGATGTGCAGATTGCAAAAAGTTCCATCTGTAACAGGCAACAAATTGACGGTTATTGGGTTGGGCAGGCTGAACATTTTTAAAGAATCATCTTTAGCATGGCTGTTTAATATAATTGGTGCTCCAAAGTGGAGATTCACACAGCTTTGAAGTGGTTGCATCCTCTAGACAATGGTTAAAAAGAATAAGCTTGAAGCGCCAACCACTCATAACACCGATGCTTAGTTTCTTTTAATTAGAGAAACTTTTAAGGAAGCCTGCCGTTTTAGAAGTTTATATATCCTGTCATTAACTTTTTTCAACATTGAAATCTCAATAAAGAAGTTTGGTGATATTCGTAAATTATTTTTCCAGTTTCTTGGAGGTTAAAAAGTTGGTGAATTCTTGCACCCCAACCAGCCCCCCGGGCCCCCCTCCTCTCCCCCACGCCCTCCAAAACTGATTGAGTATAGCCCCTAAAATTTTCCCTAATTCTAATAGTGAATGAGGGTTAGACTATGATTATGTTGATATTCATGGTAAGACTGAAGAAAAGGCTGAGGAGAGGAGACAGGAGCAAAGGGCATGACAGCAAGTGGCAGCAGAATGAACAAACAGGAGAAATAACAACGAGGAGACCATGAGGACATAGAAGAAAATGGGCAAGGGTGATGGAAAAATAGAAAAGCATGAAAATACTGTCAGGGAGAATGTAACAATAACCAGGGAACTTGGCAGTGAAAACCGCCAAAAGAACAACTCAACGCATGAAGTACAAATGCAAATCGAAAATCAGGATCAGGAACAGATCAAAAACCTTATGGAACAACAGGGCAGAATGATTCAAGGAAATCAATGAGAAAGAACTGGAGAAATTGGCATCTAGGGCCTTGAGAGGCAAATTTGAAGAATTATCACTGCCAATGGGAACAGTAGCAGATTGGGTATGAGAGGTTTGGAGAGATTATAGCTCAGTGCAAATGAAGTTTCTCTCAAAGGGCTTCTCCACTGCCATTTTCCCATCCATGGAAGACTTAAAACTTGGTAATCTAATTGGAGGGCCCATGGAAACCAGGAATGATAGGCTTAAACTGAAACGGTGAAGCACTAGTTTCACCCGAGAAAGAGAATTGAAAAATTACACCCCAGCCTATGCATGTTTTCACAACCTGCCAGCAGAATATTAGGATACATCTTGGGAGAATTTATGGAGCTGGACAAAAAAACAGAAGAAATAATATTCTCCACATGCAGCAATCGAAGGTAAGATGGATTCAATGCAGTCCATCCTGGGGAAGTCTCATATCCAAACTTGCAATTTCTTTGCAGCTAAATAAATTATTCAGGTATCCTTCTTCACTTGAAGGTGTTCCTTTGCAACAGTGTGAAGCCCCATGGGGTTACAATGGTGACTACAAATTTTTGGTGGTATAATAATATACCAGTTAATGTGGTGAGCAAATGCATTAACCGTTGCCAGTGTAGGGTTTAAGACATCAACTCCACATGATTTCAGTGGCCCACTGTTAAAGGAAGCAGTTAAAAAAACACAACTAATAGTACAAGATCAGAGGAAGACATTGTTAGGTCATGAATGTATTAAAATAATATTAAATTATTCAAGACAAGGCTTACAGTTGTAATAAAGCCACCTTAGTGGCAAATGTTTTCTCTCTGTTTTTTTTCTAGATTCGCTTTTTAGCTTTAAGTGAGTCATATAATTTTTATTCGTTTGGGTGGTTTCTTCTCTAATCTCTGTATAAGGAGATGAACCTCTTTGTAATAATTAGCCTGTTATTTAATAGAATATTAAAATAGTGTTCTATAATTTTTGCAATAGCATGGACTGCAAAAATGGAAACCAAGAATAGAAATGCAAATTCAAAAAAATGATTTCATTGAATGATAAACGATGTAGAAATAGATCAACAAAGTGACCTTTCAGTTCAGCTTCATATGACTGTTCAATTCATCTTTAAGATGACCATTCAGATTGTACAAAAACCCAAGGGTTATCTACAATTTATAATATTATGTCGCCCTGTCATGTCCCCGTTTTAGCTGACACTGTTTGTCGAGGAGTTAGCCTATAATTTCGATCCTCGTAGGCTGACAGGGTGTGCAGAGGATCATCGGAGGCAGTTACTCAGTGTTTGGTAGCTCCAGTTTGCAGTTGTGTTAGGTTGGGCCTTCGCAGAATCTTCCAGAGTGCTTTTTCAGGAACTTTCTATTTTTAGAAAGTTAGGTCAGGCGGAAGCTGCTATTTCGGGCAGGGCACCTGGCTCAACCTTTCAGCTCAGAATCGACCCAGTTCAGCAGTTTGATGATCAAACGGAGGAATAAGGGATATTTAATGCATTATTAAATATTTAATAATTTGACTTTATATTAAAGTCACTTTATTGAAATATTAAATTATTTAATTAATTTGGCCTGTTATAAAGTATTTAATATACTTTATAATAAAGTATTAATTTTTGATTTAATGAATATTTATTATTCATTAAAATAAGCGCCAATTATTAAATAGATTTCTCCTAAGTCTTGAAAAGACGAATTTAATCATTTTATTAAATGATTATTAAAAAAGAGCATTGGGTCGAATTTTATTGAAGAGGATATATATTTTGCAGTCAAGACAAATCGAACCATTATGAAATGTTATTCTAATTTGTCTTTTGCTCTGAGCATTGGAGTTTGCAAACCTTAGGGTTTCTGGCAGACGATCGTTTCTGGAGAACGAAAACTCTTCAGAGATCAGGCAGACTGAGGCTGTGAAATATCAGTTGAAGCTGGCACTTGGTGATTTCATCCAGAGATCACAGTTTGAGATTATCGAGTCATTTTAGCAGAGATTCACAGAGAACTTCATCTGGCAGTAAAGGCGTATCTTTTTAGAGATCATTCATTTGAGACTGGGCACAAATACCAATAAAGTCGTACCATTTTCTTCTTGCTGCTGGGCCATACTTTTCTGTACCAGCAGGCCGTACTTTTCATTTCAAGAGGGAATTACATTGGGTTTTCAGCATCTGGCAGTTGTACCTTGTGCGCCTAGGGTCTTCAGGGCCTCAGCATTGATTTTTGGAGATCAGAGACTAAGTATTTTGTTGGGCCGTACACCTTCATCTTTCCTCCAGGCGGCTGCAAAAGGAAACCAGGTTTTTGAAATAAATTCGTATTTAAATCTATTTGTCATATTTCTTATTTGTAAATGCTCTGGAACTTTAAATAAAGGATGCGCCTATGATGTTTGAGCAATTTCCACGCCTATTTCATATCATATGATTTATTTTGAATTTTTTAGCATTTATTAGTGAAACTCGCAGCTCTAGTTTATTTGCAAAAATTCTTCAAAAACACAAAAAAACCAAAGCTTGCAAAAACAACAAAATCCCAATTAGGGTTTCGAATTGAGAACCATCAGGGTTCTGACACGCCCCCTTAATCCACAGGGGTTATAGTGAGAACAAGTGTGCCTCTAAAATTTTTAAATTTCCCTCTTCCAAGCACTTCTGTCAAGATATCTATTTGTTGATCTGTAGTTGGATAATGGATCAATTTGACAGTACCATCTTTCACATAATGCCAAATCAAAATGGAATTTGGGTTGATGTGCTTGGTACAGTTGTGAAAAAATGGATTCTTGTCCATCTTGATATCAGAAGTGTTGTTGACCATGAGTGATGTTGATGAAACTTGTTTTTCCTGCAAATCCTCAAGAATTATTCTAAGCCACAAATTTCTCTGGTTATTTTTGAAGCTACCATACATTTGACTCCTGTTGAAGAAATAGCTGACACCAACTGCTTCTTTGTGTTCCAACTGATGACTACTGATCCTAAATTCATCAAGAAACCCTAAAGTAGATTTCCCATCTTCAAAATCACCTACATAGTTTGAATTTGAATAGCCAACAAGTTTGAGATCTGCTACCTCGGAGTAATGAATCCCAAAATTTTGAGTTCCCTTCAGATATCAAAGAACCCTCTTTGCTGCTGGCTAGTGACTTTCTCTCAGACTTTTGCATGAATCTAGAGAGAACAGCATCAGAAAACAAAATGTTTGGTCTAGTTATGGCTAAATAGACCAGATTTCCAATGTGTTGTTTGTACTTAGTCACATCTTCAAACTCTACAATATACCTGATGTCAATTTCAGATTTTGTTCCATGGGTGTGTCGAGTGGGTTTATAATCTACCATTCCAAATTTGCTCAAAATTTCACCAATATACTTCTGTTGTGTGATGAAAATATAATTGGATTTTTTAATCATGTCAATATCCGAAAAAATAGTAATGAAGATGACCCAAATCTGTCCTTCCAAAACCTATGTTACTGGGTTCTTCAAAAATGGACCCCGTGCCCTCCTGGAGCGTTTGGGTACAGGAGCGGCCTAGGGAGTGCTTGGAAGCGCCCAGGCAGCCCAGGGTTCTCTGTGGGTCCTTCTTGGGCGCTCCCAGGGTGCTGCCAGGCAGAAAATGTTAATTTCAATCACTGAAATTAATATGCTTGTGCAAAAATTGTTAATTTCCTATGGTGCAATATTCTGTAATAATTTCTAGAAGAAGCATCTGAGTTTCTAGGAGGGTTGCAACCTATCATTGACTGATTTGATGCATCTAAACACCTCTGTACAACTTATTTGTCAGTTTGTTCAGGCCATACCTATACTGAGTTTGAGCCATATATCAATCAAGATCATCCTTTTTTGTTGCAGCAGTTTGTGATCTGTTTTAGCTTGGGTTTCAAATTAATTTCAAAGGTATTATTTCATTATCAGCTTCTTAAATGTTGCTTGTCAATTTAGTGGATTTATAAAATATTTATTTTAGTATAAACATTGACATTAATCCAATATTGTAATAACTAGATGGTTTATCGTCAGCTCTCTATTATCATTGTAAGTTTGTAATTGTAATAATCTTCATTTGACTCATGACTTTAGACATATATGATATATGATATAATATTGAAATTTTGAACTATCAATTGGCATTTATCTTTATCACTACCATTGATCAATGATTCAATGATGAATTGATGACTGATGATCAATGAAGTATACTATATCATACTATCAAATGTATTTACAATTTTGTATATTTTTTATTTTTTGCATATATATATATATATATACAGCTGTACCCAAATGTACCGTATTTCAGGAAAAAAAAACGCTGTACCAGCGTACCCGTATCCCGTACCTGTGCCTGATCCCATACCAGAACCGGCAACTTAGTCCAAAACCTTTCATCACTTTTGCTTTGATTTTTGCATTGTATATTTTATTATTGCTTGTCATGAACAGATCATCCACATATACAACTAGGTATACAGTTGTTTTGTTGACTGTCTTGACAAAAAGAGTTGCATCTTCAAATTCAAAACACTTGAAGTTCATGCTAAAGAGGTGCTCAGTGAGCTTCTTATACTAGGCATGTGGGGCTTGTTTGTAACCATACAACAATTTTACCAACTTACACACTTTGTGTTCTTGACCTTCAATTGCAAAACCTTCTGGTTTAGTCATGTAAACAGTTTATTTGAGATCACCGTTTCAAAAATATAGTCTCCACATCCGTTTGATGAACTTTCCATCTGTTTTGTGTTGCCAAAGCCAACAAAACCTGAATGGTGGTCCATTTCGTTGTAGGTGCAAAGTTCTCATAGTCTATCCCTTCTTTTTTAGCATATCCCTCTGTGATAAGCCCTGCTTGTGTTTGTTAAGTGAGCCATTTGCTTTGTATTTGTTTTGAAAGACCCAATTGCAACCAATGGGCTTAGAATGTATTGGAGGATCAAACAAGTCCCAACTACCGTTCTTGATCAAGGCATCATATTCAACTTTCATCACTTTTCTCCATGCATCAAGCTTTTCTACTTGCTTGAAGGAAGTTGGTTCAGAAAGCAATATTGATTTCTCTTTTTTAATACCATTCCAAGGTAAGCTTTGTAAGCTTATTTTTAATCTGCTTTGGGGACTTCTCTTCTTGTTGTCTAGCTTTGTATGCATATATAGTGAAACCACATCAAGTCTTAACTTTATTCAAAGAATGTGTGGCCCATTTTGACATCTTTTTCTGTGTTACTTGTGTAGCGATTGGTGCCTCGTTTTCTTGATTTGAAGCTCCATCTATTGGTTGTAGCTCTAGAAACAAGTTTTCTTCTTTTGGTGAAGTTTCAAATTCTTCCTTGGGGGGATTTATTGTTCAAGTAGCGGAGACAAAATGGATTCAACAAATTCCAAACTATATGTCCACCTCTTAATATTTGGAATCTCCAAACACTGTCTTTGAAAACACCAAATTTTACAAATTTCTCGAGTCAACACAATTGTTGATCAATCTTGGTTGTGTCTTTTGTGGTTTCATAGTAAACATCTCTTGCAATGAGAATTTTTTTGTTTCTCTCATCAAACAATCAAATAGGCCATTTGTGACTCCTATTGTTCAACTTGTTCCTTTTCTCCTTGGGAATCAATGCATAGTAGATGGATCTGAAAACCCAAAGATGTTGCACTAACGAAAGATGACCACATCAAATTTAATATGGAGTTTTCATTTGAAGATTTGTTTAAGGCATAGATTAAAAAATCAGACTTATCAATTACTCAAGACCCAAAAAAATTTAAAACCTAGGACTTAACAAAAACTCGAGGAAAAACTTGGTAATAACTCAAAAAACTTACCAAACATTAAAAAATACATTAATTTTTAAAAATATGCTTTACAAACATGCATATTACTGAATTTCTAAACCATATTATTGATTTCCTTTATATATAGATCAAAATTAAAGTTCAAAACACTTCATAGACCAAAAAATGAGTTCAAAGTTTCAAAACATATAAACTTCCAATTTCAATATCAACGACAATTACAAATCATAAATTTCTTCTACAACTAAAGCTCAAAAATGTTTGCTACCACTATGCAGGCATTGTGGAAGTGGATAATATAGCTATGGTATCCTCAATAGGAGCCTCAAGCATAGGACCAAGTTGTGTATGTGATGAACTTTCCCCTAATAACTCGCCAAACTCACCTTTTGAAACCTCATATACTACCACATTTTCTTTTTTTAATTGGTTGTAGAGTGTCTCCTATGAATACATAAAGTTGAAGAGGATTATGTCCTCTCTACCCTCTTATAACTCCATAACTCATCGTGTATGAGATCTCGAAGGTTGTCATTAGGGATCAGCCTCTTAATACATGTGTTGAGGCCAAGCAAAGCCTTTGCATCTGTTCTAAATGAAAGAGAGAAGAAAAACTTGGGGTACAAATAGTAGGCAGCCAAACGAATATGTTGGTGGAGTTGTTGATTCCACCTCTAATCAATAATGCACCATATGGGCTCATATCTGGTTTCTATTGGATCCATACAAATGTTGAATTGCTTCTTTGGTCCTATCCATGGCTTCATAAAGAAACACAAAGGGTTTTTGTCCCCATCCACCAACCACAAAACCCTAACCAATGGTTTTGACTTCTAAAACAAGAGAGAGAATGAAAAGAAAATTAGAAAATTAAAATAAATTACAATTTTTAAAAAAAAATTATAATCAACAAATTAAAATTAAATATTACAAAAACAACTTGTAACATTGTAAGACAAAAAAGTTAAGAAAAAAAATTGATCAAAAATTTAACTTGATAATCTCATCCATGGTCTTGACAAATGTAACATTAAAAATGGTCTTCATTATCCTCTCTGCTTCAACCTTCTTGCAATAAGGACTCTCCAACTGTCTTTCACTCACAAAAATGTGCTTAAGGTTGGGCAATGTAGTTGCTATGCTTTGCAAGAAAAGGAAATTAATGGCAAAGTGTGCAACTCTTGAACACACAAGCCCCTTGCCATTAACATACTCTCTCATGAGATTCTAGACCCAAGTGTGATTGTAGATGTATTTGGTAATATTCCTTGCATTTTCCACTGCAGTCTTCACCCAATTTAATTTTCCCGTGTTCTCAAGGAGAAGGTCAAGGTAATAAGTGGCACAAAGGCTCCAAAACAATATAGGATGCCTCACCTCTAGTAGTCTATCAATTGCCGCATATGTGGATGCAATGTCTATAACTATTTGGATAACATTATCCATTCCTACCTTCGTCACCACCTCATCCAACAAGATACACAAGGTCTCAACAATTTTTCACTAGAGGCATCAACTGACTTCAAAAAGCCCAATTGTCCTCCTACAACCACTAAAAAGTTAATGAGTGTCATGTTCCTGGAATCTATCCACCCATTAGAAAAAATCTTGCAGCGATTGCTTTTACAAACCTGTTTTGTTCCACTACTAGCTTATATATATTTGGACCTCATTCTCCAATAATGGGCTACTTAATTCATAACTATTTGCAGCCTTGAACCCCTTACTTGCCATATAATGCAATAACCAACTCCTTTAATAAGGACTTGAAGCAACATTAAAGGATATACTATTGTAGTAGCAAAATTTGACACATGCCAACTTTGCTTCATGATGCAATTCCCTATTCCATGCAATACCTTGCAATAAAGGTGGTGCACCAAGAGTTTTACGAGGAACATGATTAAATAAAATTATTTTTTAAAAATCTAAAAAAATATATTTAAAAATAGATGTAATCACTCTTAATTTTATATATATTAAATATTTTACAAATTCGTTCAATATTTTCAAATAACCTAATTAAATTTTAAAAGCTATAATTTAAATTATATTATTCTGATATTAATTAAAAAACGCATGATAAAAATATATCAAAATAAAAGTTATTATAATTTTAAATGGTAATTTAAAACGTTCTTGCATGCCCTAAATCCATTGTCGTGTGCCCTAAATCACTTGTTCCTCAACCTCCTTTATAGGGGCAACCTCCTCAACCACTTCAAAGGGGATACCTCCACTAGTCTTCAATAAGAACATGATACTCAATATGATGATAATAACTAATCTCTACCTCCTACATATACCATATTTATGCCTTGGATATCACCCAAGCTGACCTAACTACGTATATAGGACTATATTAATCATACTTCGAAGACTTAGACTTAAAAAGTACTTGGAAAAAACTCGACAACTTAAAAAAATACTTAAGTTTATTTTAAAACACAATTTTTTGGCAAAATTCAATTACAAAATGTATCAAACGAGTATAAAAAATCATGAGGAAATGTTTTCTATTATATTTGATTCTTAAATACATATGGATTGCAAAATCGCATCATCATGATGATTACTAACTAATAACTATTATGAATTTATGATTATTGTCTTTAAGAATCATCATCATAAATTGCATATCTAGGCAAGTAAAAATTATAAGTTTTTATAATTTCCTCTTCCTTGATCTAGTGAAAAATTTGGTAGTAGAGGGTATGGCCCTTGCACTTGGTTGTGGCTCCTTGTTTGGCCTAGAAGATTGTGCTTGTAGCTCCACCCTGTTGCTAGATGGCAATGAATCCTCTACCATATCAATGTCATCCAATGACAATCCAATCTCCCTTGCTTCTGCTGCAGCCACATCCTCCATAGCTTGCCTCTCAAAATCAGCAATCTCATCCTCTATAAACAAAGATGTTTCATCATCTTGCATGATCCAATCACCATAGGGATCGATCTTATCCAATTCAATAGGCTGCAACATATGCTTTTCCATCTCCATAACTGTCTTATTCCTTCTTTCCACAATTCCATTTTGTTGTGGAGTATATGGAGCTTTCTTGAAGTTCTAGAGTCTTGACTCTTGATAGTACCTTTTTGAGAAAAAAAAACATCTTTGCAATTGTGATTTCATATGTTCCTTACGCTCTAACTTCGATAATTTTAACATTGTTTATAAATGTGTCATTTTTTAATAAAGATTTCAAATCTATTTAACAATGTTAAACTATTTCAATAATTTTGTGGATATATTACTATATTTAAAAAAAATAAAATTATATGACTTGAATTTAATCACAATTTTTTTTTCAAATTTTTTCCCTTGTTGAATTTCATCTGAATTTTGTTGTTGCCAGAAATGAATACAAACCCAATCCTTGTGACATTGACTAAGGTTTTTGTCCTACAATTCCCACACTCGAACACAAATGCTCAAAATGGATTCTAAAATGAATTTGGTTAAGTATTAATGTGTATTTTACAAATTATCACGATCAAAATAGGTAATCATTATGTGTTCTATTTTTTGTAATTAAACATTCCTACATCCTTTTACAAAATGACTCCAACCATCACCCAAAGAAACAAATTCACTACTACTGTTACCCTCAATAAAACTTACATATTAGTCTTTGAGACACATCTAGCATTAAGATGCACGAGAATCAAAATGGTAAATATTATCTTGATTGTGATCTTGATCAAATACTACTCTTATCCTCAAGAATTATAGCATATGGAGTCATAAATTGTTACATCCTTTTTGTCTTGAACAAGATTATGGCAATGAAATTATGGTCGTTATGATAGTTGTGATTAACTACCTTTCACGAGAATGTGAAATTGGGAAAAGAATTTTTAATTTATTTGTTATAACTGCAAATATGAATGATTTCCTTATATATGTATATAGTGAATGTGTTGATGATTTTTTATTTTAAAAATGATACCGAGAACGGTCTAACCCTATATCTTTGTCAAGTGGTTGCAGGATTGCCAACACCTCGAGGGAAAGGGAAATATCATCAAGGAGAGGTCGTAGTCTATAAAGGATCAAATTATCATCAAGTCTCAAGTTGGTGTAAGGTGGCCACATTGAAGTCGTAACCTTGAGTTATATCTCAATTAAATAATTTTAAAACAAGTCAATTTAAATTGTGCATCATCGTACTCCTTTAGAAATCATGTATTAAGCCTTAAGCGCACCTTGGCAGTTGTAATGAATTAAAAATAATAAGCCAGTGTTAATATCAATCTTTTTGTGGAAATGAATTTTGGGTCGGGTAACTCCCCGCCACCCTTGCCACCTTTCTTGGTAGAAATGTCTAAGAAGAGGAGACATGCAAACGCATCTAGGGAGTCTTGTTCGCCTTTGGGAAATCATTTGGGGGCATTCATCATTCTCTCGCTTTTCATCTCAACGCATTCTTCCTTCCTCTCTTCCTGTCGGCTTTTTGTGTGGCATTCTTTCTGTCTGGCCTTCCATGGCTGAGCGCCATCATCTTACTTTCTTCACTATCATTCTGATGTAAGGAAAAGAAAACATTCTATACCTCAAGAAAATCGTCACAGCCACTTGACTTTGGATTGTGGAGAATCGAACTTTTTGTAGCTTACGTTTTGTTTACTAGGCGAGGACGCCAAAATAATTCTTGAGTTGAAGATTCGCATCTCTAGGCATGTCATAAGTGTCACTAAATTTGTTAAGTCTTTGCATTGCAAGTCCTTTACATTGTTCTTGAATTCATCATGCAATGTTTAGCAAATTCATTGAAATCGACGTCCTGATTGAAGAATTATGATATCAAATCCATGAAAAATTCCTGAGCCATGTCCATCGAAATACTTTTTCCTTAATAGTTATGAATCCGTTATGTTACATTAGGGGAAATTTACATAAAAAATGGGACTCCTAAGAAACTCTAAAAAAGCAAAAATTATTTCATATAATACAAATTATTTAAATATAAAAAATATAAATTACTTGACTACATGAGTTAAGTGGGGACACGTTTCTATTATAATTTCTTAAAAAACTAAAGTCCATGATTTTTTAAAAGTGGTAACATATATTTCTATTATAATTTATTAAAAAACTCAAGTTCACTTTCTTCATTATTTATTTTTTATTTAAAACTCTTAAACTCAAGTTTGGTAACTTATATTTCCATTATAATTTATTAAAAAAGTCAAGCTCACTTTCTTTTCTTGATTATTTGTTTTTATTTAAAAAGTGGCAAAGTAAAAGTAACTTTAGATATTTTATTTTTTACTTAGTATTTTATTTTATATATATATATATATATATATGATTTTATAGATTTAAATTTATTATGTTATGTACGTTTATAGGTTTTATAATAGTATATTTATATTTAAAAAAGTATGTTGAGGGATATCTTTTTTTCCATAGTCTCTTTAATTTTCTCGTTTTCTTTCCTTTGCAAATTTTTTTGGTTTTTAATTTTTAATTTTTCTAATTATTTTTTCCATAGTTTTGTGATTTCCTCCAACTTTTTCTCCTTCCAAGTTTCCAATTTGTTTTTTTGGTTTTTATTTTATTTTGTCCAATTTATTTTATTATTATTTTAAAGAAATTTAATTCATGAGTTTAATAAAGACTTTTCTTTTTCCCTTATAAATTTTTTAATTATTTTTAGAAACCTGTGTGAAAGGCGTTTAAGATGGGAGTGAGATAGGAAAAGGCTTAAGTTAAAATTATTAAGATTTTAGTTATAACATACGTGGCTTTAATAAAGACTTTTCTTTTTCCCTTATAAACTTTTTAAAGATAGATAAGGCTTTAAAATAAAATGAGAAGTAAATTATTTCATGCATTAGATATTTAAAAAGTAATGAGTTATTTTATTCATTAGGTATTAAACATAAATAAATATAAATAAAGGTATAGAGTAATAATGGGACACATGTATATATGTGATCATAAATATAATTATAAATAAATGAAATTTAATTTATTATTATATTCTAATTTTTAATTAGGATATAAAATAAATAAATAAATAAATTTAATTTTTGTATGATTAATGAATTTGTTAATAATAATTAAATATGTACATAAATGATTTTTATGATTTTTTAATGTTTTTTATATTTTTTTCTTAAAGAATAAAAATATTTTTTTGAAAATATAAAAATTCCTATAATAGAACTTAATAGAACTTAAGAATATAAATCTAAAAAACAAGAAGAATCTTTTATATTTAGAAAGATGAATGAGATAGAATAGAATATGTAGAGTTAAATTAACCATCATGAGTTAATTCATAAGATTTTAGAAAGTTTTATTTTATAAAAAAAATAATTTTATTTTTATTTTGGATGATGTCACCATATAGGTTGATGTCATCTTTTAGTTGATTTTTGATAACTTAAAAAGCTAATGATGTCATCCTTAGGAGGCCCATTTTTTATGTAAATTTCCCCTAATGTTCGGTCTTACACTCAAATTAATCTTTCTTTACTAGTTTATACCGGACTTGTTATATGATCATGCACTCAAAATGCCCTGTGATTTTATTTTGTCATTATTTAAGTTGAAGTCTTCACCATGCTCTGTTCTTATGCCAAACCTGGTCAGATCATTAAACTCTATTTCCATTTTAATTAAATGGAGCTTCAACAAACTATTGTAAACTTTCCATTACTGTTGAAATACTATCATTCTCTTCTCTTGAAAGAATGAATTGAGTTTATTACCTCTATTTGTAAAGACACGAAATTTTGTGTTGAATCTTAAGATCTCTTTCTCCTTTGTAAGTCAGAAATAAGTTCTACTCCTAATTTTAAAAGAAAGAATTAAGAGTTGAGTCTCTGATAATATAAACACTATGGGTTAAGAAATTAAATGCGGAGTACGGGTGAGAGTGTTGACAACACGAAAAAATGTGCTCATTATTGATAAAATCCTTGGCCAAGGTTATGATGCTTTGATTAAGCATTAGTCAGCCATCAAGAATCTGATATACCCCTGGTCAGATTGGTCTTTCTAGTTAGGAGAAACTATAGTGAGAGATCGACCAGGGAAGTATAGGTTCTTAACACCAGACTCAGATGGCATGATGGTAATTTTTGTGATCCTTTATTGACTACCCTCATGAAGGGTCGGGTTTCTTTAGTTGAGGAAACATGGGAGACCAGTAGGTTTTTGGTTGGGCAAAAAAGCCCTTGATGATGTTTCTTTTTCCCTTGAAGACAGAGTCTTGTTTAAGCATTCCAGCAGGAAGCTTTCAGACTATACTTTCTTATAACTCTCTCTTTATTTCAGATATATTTACTTTATAATGTTTATTTCAATGCTATGTTAAATGTTCTTTCATTTCGTAGTTAATGGGAAAGTTAGTTCATAACCAACTGTGGGTTTCAGTTATATAATTGTTATTTGTTCCATTTTAGCTAAAATTGAAAAGCTAGAAGTTAGTTAATGAATATCAAAGTAGTTAATGCTCAGATTGATTATCTTTCCTGTTCGTTATTGCAAAGAAATCTTTCGTAAGGAAAACTAGTGAGTTTCACTTCAGCTGAAAACTGGTAGTTAGTAACCGTTCTTAAAGTGTAAAATAGCTAGTTTGTAACAAAAATACTCACCAATTAGAAGATACAAAATTAACAATATTTCTAAGGCGAGGAAAAATTTAGGAACCTATAAATTTTAAACTTTATAATATTTGATTTGACAAATCCTAAATCTTCATAAAGTTTTAAAATTTCATATTAAATGGAAAAACAAAAAGAATCACTCATCCACAAAGGTTCCTAAATCTCACCCTCATGCCTTGTAAATCTCAACAAATCTTGATCATGCAAACTACGAGCTGATCTCCTACACCTCTATAATATAATTTTGGACTGTTTGGAGGTGTTGACAATAAAGCCAAAAAAGAATCATGTTAAACAAACGAAATGCCCCATTGTTGTCTCACACACCTTTACTGCATTCCAAACAGTAGCCCAATACTCTTATGCCCTTTCAAGCTTACGCATAGGGAGATATAGCAAAGTCTTTGACAATTCTACAGCTCCAACACCTTTTCCCACGTCTAATTCACTCAACTCCAAGTCCTTCCTACCACTTCTAGGTACACAGTTGCCTTGTAATGTCCCCATTTTTAGCACTATGCTTTCTAGTAACTGTTAGCCTATACTCGGATGCCCGTAGGCTAGTCAGATGCATAATTAGGGTTTCCTATTTTCTTGGAGGCTTCTTTTGTGGATTCAAGGGTTTGCATGCAAGAGTTTTATAGAATGGTCTTTGGGTCTTTCTGTGTTTTCAAAGAGCTTCAGGGTGGTATGGCATGCATCTGCATCAGATGACTTTTCCGAACTTGCTATTTTTAGTAAGTTGTGACGGCTGCCCGATTTATGCTTAAAATGAGTTTGGAGTCACTATTTTTAGCAGTATGCTATTTTTAATAAATGCTATTTTTGGTAGTGCTATTTTTAGCAGTAGTTCAATAGTTCAGTACAATGGCTTTTTCTGGCAGGGCAATATAGGTAGTTTGGTCTCCAACATTCTTGGAGCCTGTTTTGGCGGGTTTGGTGACTTAAGTGTTTTTTTATGTTGGATGCCTTATTTGGTGAAATATATTGTTTTTAAGTGAAATATTGACTTAGGCAAAATGGATGCCTAGTTTGGGAAATATTTGTGAGTTATAAAGTTATTTCACGTAAGTGTTGTATTTGCATTTTTATTAAGTTATTTCTCTCAAAAATCTTTGGTCGCCTTGGTCAAGGGATCAAAGATGAAATGCAAATGCAAATTAAGGGTGAATGTGAATCCTCATTTGGGGGCCGTATTTGGAGGGAAAAGAAGATTTGAATTGGGGTTGATAAAAGTTATAAATAAGAGGTCTTGCCTTCACCTTTTATCTATCCATTAAAAATATAACGAAGTGCTGCTGAAATTTCTTCAGACCCTTGCTTCGAGGAATGCATACCTCCTAGCTCCCTTAGTTTCGTGCTTGCAAGATAGCACCTAGCTGAGTTTGACATTGTTCTTTACACTGACGAGCAGATTGAGCATAATGAAGATGAAATTTTTTGGTGTTTTCTGAGTTTTGGTGTGTTTTCTCAGTTTTTGACATTGCTGGTTTGGTGCTTGGCTGAAGCACATTTTGGCTTGTTGCTCACAGCGTGATCTTTTGTTGATTTTGGGTATTGGTCCTATGCTTGAGTTTACCTTGGGCGCCTCATCTTGCAAAGTTTCAGATTTTATCTTGAAGATGGTGATTTTTAATGCTGGTCGCCCCTCTTCTTAAAGGCCATACTTTCTCATTGGCTGCCTTGGGAAGTGTGATAAATAATTATGGATAGTTTGGGGCAGTTTGGTGGTTTGAACTTGGTCGCATATCTTCCTTGCATCACTTGCACTTTGTTTCATGTCATTTTGAGGTGTCTAGACAAAGTTGTGAGCATTTATGTGGTTTTTGAGCTTGCTGGTGTGAGTTTTCTGAGTGCTGCAACTTTATATCAGATTGGTAAAAAGTTCCAGTTTTGGCTTATTTTCTTAGTAGATTAGCTTGCTTAATTTTGGAGTTCATCTCTTATCATTTTGGAGTGCTTTGGACATTTCATTATCATTGTAATTTGCAGATTGCTTCACTTTGTAAGGCTGTTATCAGTAGTAGTGGTTCAGTCATTTCATTTCTGCACTTTACCTTTTGTATTCCCACTATTAGTGGAAGAGACTGGCCTCACCATCTTTATATTTCAGTTCTGCTCTTTACTTTCATTCCCACCGTTTGGTGGAAGAGACAGGCCTCGCCATCTATCTCCTTTCAGCACTTTACTTTTTTGTACTGCCCCTTGAAAAGTGGAAGGGGTCGGTTAGCTTGTGATGTCCCTTACTCGGACTTGCCCTAAAATCCACTTGTTTGCCCTAGAATTTGCTTGTTGATTAGGTTTAGGGTCTCTTCTTTCTGAATGAATGTCCTTTTAATACAATAACCCTGGATTGGAATCTATATTCATCATATTAACAACATATCTGTTAGCATTAGTATCTAGATATCCAAAATCAGACATACCAATACTTGCAGATTGCAAACAGAAAGAAAGTCATTTAGCCCATTAGGAGAGGGGAACCCTTAAGGGGCCTATGGTCTGCCACCTCCCAATGCCCAACCCTTGTCTCGGGCCTGTGGGGCAAAAAGCCTAGGTGGAACCCTCACCCCTCCATGACCCAACCCTTGCAATGGGCCTGTGGTGCAAAATGCCCAACCCTTGCTTTGGGCCTGTGCGGCGGAACCTAGGTGAGGTTTTTAGACAAACCACTTAAGGCATGGCTCAGCTCTCCTGGTGGGATTACAATCAGAATGTAGACAATTCTTATGCAATTTCCAATTATTTAGTCATCATTCATTCACTTGCATTTCCACTTAATATGTTATGAGGATTCCAACATGAGCATATAATTCAATATGAAAACATATCAAAATGCACAGTCATCAATAACCAGATTTATGTCCATTGATCATCCTTTATTCTACAGATTGATGCAGTCCTACAACTCAGTTTAGTTCAATATACTCATACAAAATTTAAATGAATCCTAGCATTAAAATGCAGAAATTAATGAATTAGTATCCATGCTTATATGTTCAGTATAATCCATGATCAATGCAGCCTATAGGGCTAGCAATAGTTCAATCTAAGGGCTAACATAGATACAGTTCAGTCACTATCTCTGTAGAAGACAAACCATGGGGGCTATATTTGTTCCAAGACCATACAATCCGTTTAATTCATGATGATGCTGCTCTTGCCGAGGCAAATTCCATATTAGACACCTTAGGGCGAATTAATTTCATGATGTAATGAAAGAAGGGCGACTGGGTTGTTTGGTGGGATTGGTTGAAAATGCAACCACACAGAATTCGAATTATGCAGACATGGAACCATACACAACATACTGAAAGTATCATTGTGTCACACTTGGAAGATTAAACATCAATACTAAGTGAGAGAACTCACCTTGGTTCGCTGCGATCCCTACGAATTCTGATCCCTACTCGCTCTTCTCTTCTTCCATGACGTGTTCTATTAAATATATATGTATCAACCAAAAGATGTGATCCATTCCTTCTGAAGGATTTCAATTCCCCTAATATAGTTTTGAAATGGGCATGATGTGAGAAGTTGTGTCTCACGATCATGCCTATTCAACTTATTAATGATGTTGGTGCCTTTTGGATGAGTAGCTAATCACCCCGAGTTTACATAAGTTTTAGAGATACTTCATGTTGTTTCCTTTATTTATGCCTGACTGATGACCCCCTTTGAACAACAGTGGTTTTTAGATTACATTGGTTGCTAGGATATTCTGCCTTCCCGCCTCCTCTTGCTCGTCCCTGGCATTTCCCATTTCTATACTGTGGAGGATCATGACTTTCAGCCATGTCTCTGTGAAAGGAGATACCTCCTTATGCTGGCGCTGACAGGATGCGTCTATTTAGTTTTTAATTGAAACCTGCCATGGTAGCATTTATTTGTTTAGTTAGTTTTTAATCTAATGTTTTGGTCTCCCCTTTTATTTGTAAAGTATTATTATTATTCATTTAATCGATGATGACCTCCCTCGGATATACGTCACTTTTCCTTTCCTGAGATAGGCGTCACACTTGTTGCTTCCAAATCCTGAATTTCAAGTCTTGTATTGTCGCTACTCACCACTAAGCTTTATGTGGCTTCCGTAATTCATAGGCAGTATTAAGTTCTTAGATCGATAGCTCCAACTCACGTGAAGACTTATGCCAATGGGCTTTGTCTGGTAGTGAAGGCTTAAGGTTGAGTGAATCGACGGTAGAGGATAGCTCGGGTGTTTGGCGCATGCAATCTCCTTCCGTTCAGGTCTTAAGGGCAGAAGTGCTACTCCTATGTTCACGTTCAGGTATAAGATTTTCGCCTATCATGTCTCTTTTGCTTCTTTTGTCCATTATAAACATAATTGTTTAATGCTTATGGTTTGTATTTTAGTTTATTTTCTGACTTTGTTTCTTGATAGCTCGTCACTTGCTAATAAGGATGTATTTACTTATTATTCGATGTTTCCTTTTTAATACCTCTATTCTTATTTTTATATTAATTTCTTTATTATTATTTTTATTATTACTATAATAATATCAGCTGTTCAATATATATAATTATAATTATAATATAATGATAAAATGGAAGTTACTTATATTTCTAATGGTATTTAAATTGCCACTATTGTAATTATGATAATTATAATAATACACTACATCATTAATTTGTATTGTCTATATATATTATTTATTATAATGACTATAGTATCTAGTATTTGTATCTCGGGAATGGCCATATTATATTTGATTATTCAGTATTATTTATGATTTTCTTATGATTATGATAGAAATCACTTAAAATAATATCTGTTGGTTTAGTTTATGACATTTTTATTATAGTATTTATTTAGGATATTCAAATTGCTATTTTGTTCATATTCCATAATTACAATTATAATATACCTTTTGGTAATTATAATTGTAATATGATCAATGGTAATCATAATAATAAGTTGTAATGATTTATATTTGTATTTTAAATATTTATTTTATTTACTTGTTTTCCTATATCATTGATTTCAAAGTTAGTGGTCCAGGGACATGACATAGCTTCCCAAACATTTCCTTTTCAATACTTTGTATTACACTCACGTTGAATAAGTGGTCGAATTGCATTGCATTTCTAGCTGATCGGCTGAGCTGTCTTCATATTTCATTTTCAGTTTTCAGTTTATTTCAACTAACGATCCCCTTCCGCCATATGCTCTCACCTCGCCCACACTGGGAACTTGGTGATCAAAAAGTGAAGAGTTGATTTTCAGTACTGTAATTTCAGTTTGGATTTCATCTAACGACCCCCTTTCCACTGTATGCTCTCACCTTGCCCTCATTGGGATCTGGGTGATCAGAAAGTGAGGGGTTGCTTCAGTTGGTTTATCATTTCTCTAACGTTAACGGGGGAAATCTTGTGCTCAAAATAAAAAAAAATTATAAAGGGGATATTTCATACCTCCTATTCTACAAAGTGAATATAATGATTACAGTTGCTCTAGCACTAGAATAATTCACAGATCTATTGATATGGCTCTAATACCATATCATCATTATATTCTTGAGCCAATGAATATTACATTGTAGAATAGCTTAGGAACAAACTTCCAGGAACCTACAACCTATGTTAAACAAATTATAACAATCTGCTAATGATAGCACAATAATAATAAACATAAAACTAATCCCATAATGCTAAGATATATTCTACAATGCTAACATTAATCTATATTAATCTACTAACCTTGTACTAAGCAAAGCTTACAAATTTTACATCATATCAAAATGATACTTACCCTTTTCCAAATGTAGGCTCCCCAAGTAGAACTGCCCGCTTATTGTCTTTTAGGGCAGCTGCTAAAATCTCACTTGCACTTGCAGTTCCCTTGTTTACCTTCATAGGAAAATTTATTGGAATACCACTATTATTAAAATAGTCACAGAGATAAGCTAAATATTTTATATAATAATTTATGTTGGAGGGATTTTAAATTGATGTACATTGTATATGAATTTGTTCTACATGCAAGGCAATAGACTTTGGTTTAGTAAAAAAAGAGCTCCTATGTCATCTAACCGTAGCCAATTCATTATTTCATAGGTCATCACATATAAGAACATATATGCTACTTCAAAGTTGAAAAAATAATAGAAGATGATTATCTCATATTATATGTCTTCTCTAAATCAGGGCTTGGTCATGGTATAAGCGTGCAGACTAGACCTCAATAAGATCCTTTTGATCAGCTAATTTGTAAAATAGACATTAATTCTTTAAGTCTTAGATAGCCATTGCATATATTCATGGTTAAATTCTCATTGTAAGAATGAAGTCAAGCTAAAAATGACCAAAATAAGTTTTATTCTCCAGTCTGAGGGATATATACTTCTAAATAAGAGGGGAAAATGATACTCAAAAAACAAGTGTGGTATTTTTTCTGTTCTCTTGTGCAATTTAGTGTAATGCAACCATCTTGACTGAGCTGGAGATTTCCAAAATTAACTTGATGTCCACTCGAGAAAGGAATCTAGAAGACAAACAGATTGCATCTTACCAGCACTACCAATGGTTCTGATGTTGCAATTGCTTCGCTTCCATCTGTCTCATATATGTCACGAACACCCTTGCTATCACAGATATAGACTATGACACCTTTGTCCAACCTGAAATCAACACGAATATTCTTATCACCTATTTGTCCAACCTGAAATCAACATTAATACTCTTACTTTTTGTAGCCAAGAGTGTGAATAATTGTGTTACATATCTGATCAATAATGTGACAGCTCTTGTTAAATCACAAATCAAAGCTAAATATTTGCATGTTTTCTTTCTTGCATCAATTAAAAGCATAGATAAAAATGCCTCATCCCCAATATGTTTGTTGCAGAAAGAAGATATTAAAGATAGACAGACAGTATTGTGTTACACTTCACATCTCACCTATTTGATATTTTTTTCTTGGGAAAGTACCACTGCATTTCTCATTTTCTTATTCTTGCAACTTCTTGAATCTTATCTATTCACACAAGGTTGCTCTTAGGATCTATTTATTTCTAACAATAAATATATAAAAAATGTGATAAAAAGTAGGAAGGAAGACGACGTATTGACATCATGGCTAAACAATCTTAAATACATTTCTTGATTAATTCTTTTATGTAAACTGATTTCATTGTTCCCAAGGATTTATTTTTCCAACAGGTTTAGTAGTAAATCTATCCCTTGTAGGGTGAACTTTGGCTTAGATGACACAACCATGGGGTATCTCTTATATTTAATCACTCACTAATTGCAGCTGGTATCATCTGTTGGTGTAGACTATAACCAGAATTGGACTTGGTAGTTTAACCAATTCAACATTCAGCTGTGTACGTCTCCTGGAGACTTGAGCACAGGCCTCCATTATTAAAGCCCTAATGTTTTACTGTTTGAGCTCATCCCATTTGACATGGTTTCAAAGTTCAAACTTTCAAGGATACTAATTAGATATCATCCATTCATTTTCTTCACAAAAACTTCATTATGCTTAAGGATATTGATTGGATTATTATTCATTTACTTTACTCACAACCAATACATTAACTTAATTAATTTGTATTCTGTAAGTTGCTGAATTGCTTTCACAGGGAAAACAAAGTAGAAAAATGTTTGATTACTTTGGCAGGGCAGATAAGTGCAATGGACATTAATTGTGAAAAAAATTATTCAGAATAATCAGTAAAATTATACCAGATCTTCGCAATTTCAATCCCTTCGGGAAAAAGTCCGCCACTGTGTACCATATCAGACCAAAGATTATGAGCATAAAGTCAAATAACCAAAGAAAAAGAATGAACTTACAGACAATGCCAAATAGAGTCACATTCATTGTAAACTATTTCAACATAGTTTCTGGGGATAAGAAGGAACAAGAATATAGAAAATGAGTCAAAAAAACCTGTTGTTCCGAAGATCTAGCACATACAATTCCACTTTATTCTCCCGTAAGTTTTCAATGGCTTCCTTAACAGCTCCTGTGAGAAAAGAATAGGTATGAGACACCCAATTTCAGAGCCCTCACTTATCTATCATCTACCCCTCCCATAGTTTATCTCTCCATTTTCTTCAAACGTTCACAAGGAATAAAACACTCAGAGACATCAATTCCATTGAACACCATTGCATAGTACAATCACAAAAAAATACTTTTAATTATTAGGACCTCCCACAAAACAGGAACCCTTAACCTTTCAGATTGGCTAGCACAATGCCAATGCCAACATGTAATGTCCCCGTTTTGGAGGTAGATTGATTTAATTAAATTAATTAATTAAGTTGTCCAAAATAATGATTTTTCATAAGGATGACTAATTGATTATTTTAATTAAATTAAAAAGGGTATAAAGTTAATTATTTATAAGGTTATCAAATAAATCAAAATTATAAGGTGACCTTATATTTAATTAATTTAATAAAGTAACTTGAATAAATTATTATATCATAAAGTCACTAAATAAAAATAAAATAATATTCTAAAAGGTTCTTGCAGAATTGGAGAAAAAGAATAAATAGAGGGGTTGGTTGGGCTTCTAATCATCCAATTGTTTTTTTTTGACTTCATTGAGGAAGCCTATGCTTTCTGCAGTTCTTCATTCGATCATTGAGACCGAAAGCTCTCTTTGGTTGGCAACTCTGAGGCTGTGAAACTATCAGCTAATATTGTTGCAATTGTGGAGGTGATACTTCAATCATCTCAGCTGTGCCAAAATTGTGGCCAAGGGCCAATTTTTGTTAGTTCGATTGGAGCATTTGCTGGAGATATCTTGGTGTTGAAAGTCTTCATTATTTGGCATTCTAGGAGGACGGTTTGCATTAGGAGGAAATCTGATTTTTATATCAGACATTTTCAAACATTCATATCAACTTGGAAGTGCCACGATTTGCATAATCCATCATCCTTTGGCATTGATTCACTCATGGTGTTGCTGCATATTATTCTTGAAGGGTTTGAGATGATTTCACTTGCATTTGGAAGGAGTTTGTGTTAGATTATCAATTAGTTCAGAAGTCTGAAGCAAAACAGGGGCGGCCCACTCTAGAGGAGCCGATTTCTAGCAAGGAGCAGCAAATAAAATCCAATAAAAATTCTGAGGCATCGTCAAGGGTTTAGGAGGCTAGACGCTGCATGTTTCAAGGCAAATCCATTAAGCAAAAAAAGAATCGAATTAAATTGTCCAGGAAGCCATAGAAATCTCCAAGTTCTTTATTTGTTATCATTGCACTAGATACATCATTTCATCATTGTATTTCTTGCTGTCATAACCAGCATCTTTTGGCATTGTATATGAGGGTAGTTGCATCATCATAGCTTGGTTCTTAGCATACAGCTGTAGGAGCTCATTATAAATCAGATTTGGCAATGTTGTCTATCATATTGTAATCAGACTTGAGCTTACTTTGATTTCATATTGTAATGCCAAGAGTCTTGGCCTTTAATGAGCATTGTATTGGTCAAATCTATTGCAATAAGGAGATATAAGTTGCTGGTTAAAGATAGTTGTAATAGAGCAAGTTTATGTCACTCAAAATCAATCTATTAGTATGCATGCCAATTGTATGAGGAAATGTCACTTGGCTGTAGGTGATTAGTTTGCTTATAGAAATCATTTATGTGCATTGAAAAGGATCAAAAAGAGTCATATTTGCATTTAGATTGTAGTTTAGTCATTAAAGCATTGATTTATAAGTATTTGAAGCATTTCATCATCATCTTCAAGCAAACAAATCAAACTGAAACAACAACCAGCAAGATAGAAGATTGGATGCAAACTGTTTGATGATATTCCTTGAGCCATAAACAGCAAATTTGTAATCAGTTTGGGCAAGGGATATTACACAACAACAACAATTATCCATTAACTTATGGATTAGTTGGGTAATAGTCCAAGCCAATCAATCTTGTGATAAATTTCCTAATCACTGTTTACAACATTAATTATGATAACGTAACATTAATTTCAAGCATACAAAATGTAGCTCACGTATTGTAACACAATTATCATCTTTCATCAATTCTTTGCCTTCAGGTCTTATTTCTAAGATAATCAGGTTTATCTAGGTAAAGTTTAGTTTCCAGTAACTTTCTATCCATAGGTTGGTCAAAGGCTTTTGAATTCCTGGTGGAGACAATAGAGGGAACGAATTTCACAATAGTTATCTCCTTACTCTCTAGATTGTTCATCCAATACAGAACCTAGTATAAATACAGACATCTAGTTCAACCATCATAGCAGAAGTCATGATAAATCACTGCTTGTGGGGTTTGCCACTTTTTTTCAACAAAAAATCTCGCATTTTTGGAAAAACTCAGGTCAGCACTCTTTGACTGAAAAAAATGAGATAAAATCATGAATAAATTGCAAGTTTCATGAGTTTATCAATCTAATAAAGCATTTTTTCTGCTTTTCATTCTGCTGCAAGTTTTTGAAAACCCTGATCAATTCTTTTCCAATGAATTTTTGGTTTATTGATTTATTCCCAAGAAAGATCTTTGCTACAATAAGTTTGACAAAGCCCAAAGAATCAAACAGAAAAAGAGCAGACATCTCTGCAGATAATCGAATGTAAAAATGTTTTGAGAAGTTCATGATGGAATATTTCTGCTGCAAAAGTAGCCAATTGAAAGGGTTTTTGTGTTTCAGTTAATAAAGGAATCCAACCAAGAAAACAGATTCCAAAAGGTAAGCTCTAAAAAATTTAAATAAGAAAACAGATTCCAAAAGGCAACAGTTCTCCAATTTGCAAGAAAATTACAAGGAGAACTAGTTCAATATCCTTCACAATAGTGAGTGGATCCTGAATCAGAAAAGAATGTGGAAAAGGGCAAAAAACAAATCCTTCTCCCCCATATATGATATTAGCTAAGGTACCAATTCAGGCTCGGGTTGGGTATGTCCATGAAAAAAAAATATAAAATTATATATATATATATATATATATATATATATATATATGCCTAAATCAGAAATTAAGTTTAGATAGCCACATAACATTCAAATTTCATATAGCAAACTTAAGTTGCTGGTTTAGGGTACAGGTTTGCTGGTACAGCAAATCTTTTTCCCTAGGTTTGATATGGTTGGTATATATATAGAGATATTGCTTGTTAGAATATTTTGTACTGCTTTATTATTGGTAGGATGGGATTTTTAGGCTATCCCAATCCAATGGAAGCCACAAATAGGGGAGCTCCTACCCACTACATAGATATCAACTCTGTCCAATAAGGACTAACATGTCCACCATGGCACTAACAATTTCAAACAATGTCCACTAAGAACCAACATGTGGGGATACCATTTCACCATGCATTAGGTCACTAAGATGTCACTTTGCAGGATTTGAACCTAGATCTCCATTGTGAGAATCCTATGACCTTTCCATTGGAGCAAAACCCCTTTGACAACAATATTTTGTATTTAATATAAATTAATATTAAACTATATTATATTAAATTAAATTAAATAATATTAATTTAAAAAACACATTATAGTTATAATATATTTGTAATCCCCCGTTCATGGGGTTGGCCAAGTAAATTCCAAAGATAAGTTTAGAAAAGACACAAAAATGGCAACCACCCCAAAGTGGCTGGGCCAAACGGAACTTCAATGGAGCATCTAGAGGAGACCCTGGACTACAAATATATTATAACTATAATATGTTTTTTATATTAATATTATTTAAATTAAATTAAATAATATTAATATAAGAAACATATTATAGTTATAATATATTTGTAATCCCCCGTTCATGGGGTTGGCCAAGTAAATTCCAAAGATAAGTTAAGAAAAGACACAAAAATGGCAACCACCCCAAAGTGGCTTGGCCAAACTTAACTTCAATGGAGCATCTAGAGGAAACCTTGGACTATGAGGGGTTGGTGGTATCATTAGAGACTCAAATGGAAATTTAATCCTTGCCACCTCAAAGAAACACAAAGAAGAAATGAATAATGAGGCAAAAGCACAAGCACTTGTGTCAAGTCTGTTGGGTCCCAAAACCACAACTCCACTTCCTAGAACATAATTTAACTTTCAAGGCCAAGATTGTCATCATGAAAGTAAAACCTACTCATCCACAAACCATGATGAGTAGAAGGTCAGCTCTACAAGAGTGGATTTTCTCTCCTACTCTTTGAGCTCAGCTTAGATTCAACAAGGTGTTCCTAGAGGTTTGATAAACCAAATGGACAATCAAAAATGGTGATAGCTAAACTCAATCTATTGTCTTGACTCAAAAGATTGTCACTAAGCCAAGAACAATTAACTATCTAGACACATCTATATAGCTGATTTGGTTGTGCAGGAATCACCCACTTGAAATAAGTTCATTTAAGGCTCCCTTAAGATTGATTCCCTAGTTAAAATACAAGATCATGAATGCACTCACTAAGTTTATTCCTAAACTACTAGTTAATGATTTTCATTTGTCTTGAAGATGTGAAATTTGTCAAATGGATCCATGACCGATGCATATCCAATTGGGCTACAAAGTCACAGACAACAGGAAGGAAAATAATGAATGGAAACATTTAAGAACCGATCTAGGCATATATTCCATCACATTACAAGCATTATACACTAAGCCAAGAACAATTAACTATCTAGACACGTCTATATAGCTGATTTGGTTGTGCAGGCATCACCCACTTGAAATAAGTTCATTTAAGGCTCCCTTAAGATTGATTCCCTAGTTAAAATACAAGATCATGAATGCACTCACTAAGTTTATTCCTAAACTACTAGTTAATGATTTTCATTTGTCTTGAAGATGTGAAATTTGTCAAATGGATCCATGACCGATGCATATCCAATTGGGCTACAAAGTCACAGACAACAGGAAGGAAAATAATGAATGGAAACATTTAAGAACCGATCTAGGCATATATTCCATCACATTACAAGCATTATACACAAATCATACTTAGTTATCCAAAAATGAACTACGTAAATCCACATGAAGAGAATAAATGATTATTACAATGTTTGTAATATTTAAAATGTTGTCACATTATTAAATGCTCAAAACATTCATGTCAGCAACTGTGACAAGAGAGAACCTTAACAAGAAGTTAATATTCACCTAAAGATATACAAATAGCTCTAGAGACATTCTCTACAAAAAAATCCAATATAATTTGTCCTTTAGATGTTTAAAAGCCTCACCCCCTTTCTATAGATGGACTTAACATAATTGTAGCCCTAGAAAATCCCTACACCTACAAAGTCTAGGATTGTCACAGAAGAACCAACCTCCCATTTCAAAATGTTCAAAAATTGCTCTTTAACAATTACCAAGGTGTTAACCCTAATCACAACATTGTATCAATTTGAAAATCGATAGCATAGAAGAGGAAACCAAACAAAATAAATGTAAGTAGCTAAGAGATGGCCAACAATAATGGCAAGTAGATAGGGGTGGAAGAATTGAAGTCACGCCATTACATTTAGCATTTAATTGCATTTAAAATGCTCTCTTTCATATTAGCAAACTTCCCTTTTCACTTTATCCAATGCCTCCTCTTGAAAGATTCGGACCCTACTTATACCTTTGCATTTTTTCATAAGCTGAAGGCATTCTTATTTCCAAACCTCAGATAGACACTACTAACCAACGCTTGGGACAGAGTCATGCACAACCCCAACACCTGATAAATAACATTATGCAACATCCTTCAAATATGTCGAGCTAGGAAGAGAGTATGTACCACCTCAACAATCTGACAAGAATAGTGCAATTCTTTGTGTCAAGCCCCGACTAAAACAAATATCATTTACTTTGGTCTTTGTTGGGTCCATCATCATACATCAAACTTTCCTTGCACGTCAAACATGGTACAAGAGCATAGAATATCTCGAAACTTTGAAAAACACAAGGCAAACACAATTATGTCAAAAATCCCCTAACACCAATATAAAATACAAGAACATGGACCAAGCTGAAACTCTAAAATCCGACATTCTAAACTTCGACATATGTGAGGCAAACATAAGTATGTTGGACATCCCCTAACACCGATACCTAGGATGAGAGTATGGAATATCCAAAAACTCCAAAAGCTGAAACTTCAACATACACAAGGCAAACACAAGTATGCTAGACATCCCCTAACACCTATACCTAGGATAGAAGTATGGAACACCCCAAAACTCCAACATACCAAAAATCATACAAACTAAAAGAGCATAAGCATCCCTCCCAAGAGACATATGAGCACGTGAAAGGGGAGACTGATCTTCAAAGATTTCAAAACAATATCGAAGGCAAACATGGGAAAAACACATCTAGATCGAACATAAAATAATTTCTCAATTTCAACCAAAGCCCTAATAGAGTCTCCAAACATATCACCAATTTGGGTTAAAGAATGTCGAAATCAAAGGTAACTCAATTTGTAAATGAAAATCGAAAAATTGGAAAATCAACAATATATTATTACAAGCCTAGCCATATATCAATTCTCTCAACTCCTTTATTGTTCAACATACTTGCAAAGAAGCCAATGAAGCGACTGATTACTTAGGAAATCTTGCATGGATATGGCTGAGGACAAGAAAGTTGGCACTAATGTTAATGTTTGGGAAGAGTTACATTCCCACATTAATATCAATGGGTAAAACGGAAACCAATTCTATTCCTCCTGAGGAAAGATCGCAAGTGTTTAGAGTATAATATAATGATTACTTGGCAGATTTAGCAACAGCTAAGATGGAGAGTGATCTCCCAGCACATGTAAGACATTAACCAAAGGATAAAAGCCATGTGAATATGTAATGTCCCCTTTTGGGATCGCCTTATATTTTTCCCTTTAATCACAATTCCAAATGAAACCAATAGCAGATTGAAGATAAAGATATAATTCCTACTTAAAATTGAGATGAAGTAAGTTTGGTTATGAAAACCTGCAACCATGTTAGATGAATATGACAGACATAATCCATGAAATACACTTAGTTCTAAATCTAAGAAAGATTATATATAACAATGTAACAAGTCTCAAGGACTATGAGGGCTCAACCATAAAGAGGGGGATGTGATGAGCTGCCCCAAGTATCCTCTACCCTAGGCCCAACAATAGGACCTTATCCTCCATTCGCCTCATGTGGTCATTAACCGATGGTCCTTAACCATCACCATGAGGTAGGCTAGCTAGTGAGGGCTTTACACTGTTTCCCTCCATCACACCAAACCTTCCTCTTATGATTGAAGATTCCCTTTTATTTATTTCAACGTTTGATTCAAGTGGGGATAGTTCGAGAGGCTGCAATAAGGTTTCTAGATCCTCAACTCTAGGCCCAAGGATAGGACCTTATCCTCCTTGGTCTCATGTTGTCCTTAATTGATGACCCTTAACCATCATCATGAGATGCCACTCTAGTGAGGAATCATTCATTGTTCCCCCTCCTTGCAATCTTGCCTCATCCCTCCTTGACCAATCATTGTTAGAATCAGATCATTGTTCATAACATCAATAATATAGGCTACATTGGCATCAACTATCAGTGTTTTAATTGGTATAATTTTATGTGTGTGTGTGTGTGTGTGTGTGTATTTGCTCACATCTATATTCATCTATTAAATAAGCATAGACACACTTATCATTGCATACCACAGGGATAGGTTACTTTATTGCTCTGCTGCAATGGTGTATGTTTTCACTACTATTGATCCCCAGATATGATCTTCTATGCCTGGCAGTGAATGTACTTCTGGAGGATGTCTTTTTGCCTTGTTGTCTAGGAGATGATGTCGCTTGCTTGAATGAATTGCCCTCTTGCCTTTGAAATGTCCCTTCTTTTATCCCGACACTGGTTGAGGGTCACATCATTTCATATCAAAAGGCATGTCTTGTTTGACTAATCATGACTTTTCGGGAGTGCTTAAGGGATAATTAATCTATTAATATTATCCCTTTCTTAGTCGCTACATTCTCAATTAATATTGCTGCTTTATACTTGCTTTATTTTATGGTTGGGTAAAATGTGGTCAGCCTCCTATAGAGACGTCATTTATTTTATTTATTTATTATCATTTTTTAATGTTTATTGTGTTCAAGTCAGCATCCTGTAGAGATGTCATTTATTTTATTATTTATTATCATTTTTTAATGTTTATTGTGCTCAGGTTGGCCTCTTGCAGAGACACCATTTATTTTATTTATTTATTATCATTTTAATGTTTGTTGTGCTTTGTAGATGGCGGGGGCATGATAGTCCTCCCCTCTCGAATTTGCATGTCCTCAAGCAATTTTAGGTTGGGATGATCAAATATGTTAGCTCCTTCCCATGTTGCATCTTCAGTAGGTAGAGCCTTCCACTTGACAAGGTATTCCTCAACTATTTTGTTTCTTAGTCTTTCTTTCGCATATTAAGGAAAGTCTTTGGTTCCAAGATTAACTTTCCTTCATCATCGAGTGGTGGCAATTTTGGACAAGGGATGATATGTTGCCCCAACACCTTTTTAAGGAAAAACACGGGAAACACATTGTGAATTCTACTATTTATGGGAAGTTCCAACTCATAGGCCACTTCTCCTATTTTCTTCACTATTTTATATGGGCCATAGAATCGGGGCTTAAGTTTTTCTGCTCCACTGGCTTTTAGTGATGACTATTTGTATGGTTGTGTTGACGTGGTTTTTGTGACCTCACCAATCAGCCGAAGAACAAAGTAGTTTGAAGGCTATTCTGTTCTCTCTTGATCAAAGTATTCCGTGTGCTAAGATTGCGAGATAGATCACATGTTCAACTCCAAGGTTCTGAATACTTAGAATACCCTCAGTTGGTTGATGTGTATTGCTGTGTTCTTACGAGGGGACTTACACAATTGTTCAGGGTTCTTGCAGTTAACAACATATAGATGATTTTGAAGGGGATTTTGTGTGTATGATTTGGCAATGTAGTTTGTTTTCCTAAAAACTAATCAGAGATGTGCGGAAAGTAAAAGAGTGTAGGGCCTAAGAAACTTGTGTTCTATCCTAGATGCAGGATATGTGGAACTCGATTTCGATAGACTTCAACCAAATTTCACCTAGCCTCACGTCGGACAACTTCAGCAAAATTGGTGCAATCTTCAAAGGAATAGCAAAGGATGTTCAGATTATAACTTAGCATACATACACCATCAAAACGACGCATATAAGTATACAAATCACAATCAAAGTTAAACTCAAGATAATTTCCAGTTGACCACGCAAGGCGAACTTATCATCAACAAGCCGCTAGTGGTATGGAATAAAGCGAAGCTACCTCAATAAAACACCACACATCAAAGTAAACTAATTGCATGAAATGAAAGTTATGCTACTTGGATTCGAAAGGAAGAAGAGACCATGCTAGCTATTCATGACAAAGACGAATTCCACCATCAATGAAAAGATCTATTATCAAGAAAATGTTACACAACAATCTCCACAAAGTTTTCAAAGGAAAACTTTCTTTCTCCTCCACACTATGCTAAGCAAAATGCTCTACTATGCTCTACTCTCTAACTCTAAGCTCTAACTCAATTCTGATTCTGATCTAACGCTCTAATGTCTAATGAATTACAAATGAGGGGGACTCCCCCTTTATATAGCTAGCCCAGTCCAAAAGACGGCTAGGGTTACAATCAATAGAGTGGCTAAAATCGTGCCACCTCAGCCCTAACCCTAAAAACTGCCAGAATAGGGAGTGGTGTAATAAATGAACAAAGATTCCTACTCACTCTCAAAAATAGTAAAGGCAATAAATGCCCACAATCAGTCCTCTAGAAGATCCTCATCCAGCAGTGCGTTCCCATTCTCCTTCTCTCTGGCTGCAAACTCAACAAATCTACCAAGTACGGCCTCAACTTCTTGAATTGAAATGGGTGGAACACAATCCAGTTGAAACTCTAACACCGTGACTGAATGCTCATGCCTTGTACAAGATTT
Source organism: Sequoia sempervirens (assembly GCA_007258455.2). Taxonomy (NCBI): domain Eukaryota; kingdom Viridiplantae; phylum Streptophyta; class Pinopsida; order Cupressales; family Cupressaceae; genus Sequoia; species Sequoia sempervirens. The sequence continues at coordinate 2,738,850 of VDFB02292527.1, read as the reverse complement.
TCTCCATGCAACCAAGGAATCCTACGTGCTCTGGATCAGGGCGGAGAAAGTAGAAGTGTTCTTGAAATCATCTTATACGAAGGTCTTAACATCTGAAAAGAAAGGCACCAGCCTACCCCTCAAATTATCAACACTTATCTCATCCGGATTCAGCCGCCTAGCAAATATGGCCTCAAAGGTATTCTGAACTCTATTAATAATATTGGCCATGGCCTTATGTATCCTAGCTGAATCCGCCTGTGCCGCGTCGAAGCCATGCCCCGTGATTGCCGAAGAATACCATCTAGAAAAATCATATCTGTCATTCTCCTGAATGACACCTCCATCAATCAACAATCGCAACGGAACATGCCTCAATGCCTCTAGACGTTGAATTACCTTGCTCTGATAGATAGAAGCACCACCCCAAGCATGATCAACTGCCTCCATCCGTGCCAAAATACTAGAGGCCTGCTGAAAAGCAAAAGCAAGGTCCTCCATAAACTTTTCTGTCTCGGCCCGAACTCCTGTGACCCACTTGTCTACCTCCTGTGCCATTTTTCCCAACTCTACCAAGCCACTGATTGATTCCCTAGGTATCTCTGCTGGAGGCTCTATCACTGGAATCTCCTGCCCTCAAGAACGAGACAACTGCTGTACATATCCAATCAAGGCCTTGTGTTCTCTTTCCAACTTCTTATACTTTCCTTCCTTCTTGAATAACCTATCTTTGAGGGTGAGGTAGGAGTTATCACACTCCTCTACAATCTGTGCACCAGTGGGGCGTCCTAGATCCAAAGTCGTGACCACATAATTCTCTGACACTGCTTCATTTCGGCCACAATTAACTTGAGGCACGGCAACGTGAAGAGTACGGGAACCATCCTCTTCAGTGGAGATTTTCGAAAATTTTCTTGCTTTCTTCTTCTATGGAGGTGCACTGATCCTGTTCAAGAACTCTTCCATCTCAACTGCTGGATCAATCTCCTTGCTAGGGCTTCTCCTCATTCTATCCTTAAGCCAATCAGGCACATTATACTGTATATTAAAGGGTTGCTGCTCTTGTGCCTCTACTTCTCGGACCTGCTCAACCTCTACATCATTCTGGCGAGGCTCATCGTCCTCAAGTGGCTGAGTGTCCGCTGAAACTATATCATCATCATCATTCATAGCCGCCTCTAACTCCTGTTGAAACTGAGGGTCAGTAATAGTCCCCTCATCATCCTGCTAATCAACCCTACCAGGTGCGTTGACGCTCTGGCCAACTGACTCTCTCCGTGGAGGCTGATTATTCTCCTATACTACCTGCACTTGATTCAATGCAATCCTCTAATCAGCAAATAAAGAGACCTCCTGTATACTTGGAGAACGTGTCTCCAATGGCGTCGGTGACTGAACTACAACTCATGGAGGCTCTGGCTGAGTAGGCTCTTGTCAAACTAGCTCCTTCCTCTTGGATTCCGGACCTCGTGTGATCTGTTTCTTTCTGCCTGTGGTGGGTGTCCTGTGATCTCCCATCAAATTGTAAGTCAAGGCAATCAACTTACTCTTCAATCTGTTCACCCGTCTATCAACCCATGCTCTAGTGAATGTCAAGACTGGAATAGAAAGAGTATCCAAATCTGCAACCTCTGGTTCAGACCAATCTGGGAGCGGAAGTGGGGTATCTCTCACCGCTGCATAATTTGGATGCACAACATCCATATCCTCGTTCACCTGGTCTGGAACCGGAATGACTTCACACTCCCTGATCAAAGTAATCGGCAATCGAGAGAACATCCTTTTCCTGACCTCAATATCATCCGCCACATCAGCCCAATAGTCCTCAATATTTGCCTTATGCTTAAATTCTTCTGATAGTACCCATTTGATGTTATGATGTGGATCATAGTGATGTCGGCTAGTGTGATAGGAAAAGTGATAGAATTGAAGCTCACTTTCAGCTTCTCTAGCTGCTTGTATTGAGGGACACACCTCATCCGAGTTGCCCATGACAATTGGGAATTCAACACCTCCCTTCTTCTTCTGAATCTTATCATAGGCGAGCAATTGCCTTGATATTTCTAACATTAAAATTCTATCTGTTGGGTACTTAGGCAGCCTATATGGATATGATGAAAAACCTTGCAGCCTTATGTAAGAAAATTTCGGAAATTGTATGAACCAGCACCCATACCTTTCAATTAACTCTTGGGCCTCCCTCGAGATTCTATGATGTAACCGCTCCTGAAGCAATCTCGTGATATGCATGGTGAAGGCATCGTTGACATGTTTGTAATAGGTAGTGCTAGACAGGTGCAACTGTGGACAGGCTTCATGGATCTTGAATTGGTGAGAGCCACAACCGACAGGCTCCTTGTAAGAGATCCCCCTGTACTTCGTCATACGAGCCAACATATAGATAATGTAAGAGCTCATGTAAAATGTCTTCGTCCTTCTAAGGCTCAAGAGCTGCTCGTGCAAATTGTCACTAATCATCACAGCCCAGTTGACATAGTCCTTCCCTTCCAGCACCAGGTTGATGTAGTAAAACATCCATGGCTCGAAAATGAATGATTGTGCACAACCACCAACTCGACTCAGCATCATAATGAGATCACAATATTCTTGCTTCAAGTCATCCGCTATGATTTGCTTCGGCAACTTTGTACGAGAAGGCTTGGGAGTGCTCATCCAGTGAGTGTTAATCGTTTCCGTGCATCTCTCGAATGCAGAAGCATACATCCGTTCAGCTCGCTCTTTGGATTTGTAGATCATATTTCTGTGCACCGGGATCCCGAAAGCTTCACCAATGGCGGCAGGAGTAAGGTTGGCTAGCACTTGGCCATCTGGTGACATGATTGACCGGTGTTCCTTCTCCTAGCACTTGGCACACTCCATTATCAGCTCCGAACATTGAATGGCTGGCGGAAAACCAACAGCTGCATATAATCCGCTTCGAACAATGTTGTGCGAAGTGGTCGAAGGCCGATGATTGCCAATCCCCAACATTCTGTTCTTGAAGGTCTCTAGGTTGATGGAGCCCAAGTTGGTGTCCATCAACTTGCCCAATTTCGAAATGAACTTTGATTCTGGCATGAATGTCTTACTCAGCTTCTTGATCACAGCTTGCCTGGATGCACCGTTGTCTTTGCCAGTTGCCCTTGCCTCAGCCATCTCAACTTCTCCTTCACAAGATTTCGAACTTCAACACTTAGAAAAGACGTCTAAGTAAGCTTTGTCTTCGGCAATCTCAATCAGCAATCAGCAAGTAAAGTCGCCCACTTCACACTAGCAATCAGCAACTTCAAATTTTGTGCTTCACACTTGGCAAGTGCGCACCTCTTCTTCTCACCTCAAGGCGTCCTCCTCGCAACTTCAATCTTCAGCAACAAATCAAACTCCAGCAGTCAACAAGTTCACACCTCTTCTAGCTTCAGCAATATTCGAGCTTTTCAACACTTGTAGCCACTTTGAAATTCGAATTTCTCCACTTCAGATTTTGGAAACCAACTCAAGTCAAGTCGTCCCTCTCAGCTTCTCTTCAGCTACACTTCAGCCTTAGCAAAAATTCGTACTCTCCAAGCTTCAGCAATGCTTAGCAACAAACTTCACTTAGAGCAAATTCGACTTCTCCAGCTGTGAAAAAGAAGTGAGAAACTTCTCAAATTTATAGCCAAAAATCGAATTCTAGAAGGAGCCAATTATAGCCCATACATTTAATTTCCACTACTTCACTTCAAAAATTCGAATTTTCCATCTCTGGTATTTCTGACACTTGTTTCTTGATGTCAGGAATCTTGCTCTTCTAGAAACTTGACTTTGACTAGCATCTTTGAATTCACTTTCGAAAAATTTAATTTAGATTCATCCTTTTAGTTCACCAGCCGGAGCTCTGTTATTTGAATTTGAATTTAACTCCTCCTCAGCTCTGGAAAATTCATCATCGAAGAATTCAATCAAAATTATCTAGGCAACTCACTTCAAATTCACCATTCGAATCATTTTCCTTTTAAAAGTCGTTTTATTCAAATTTGCCTTAGAAGATTTAAAAATTTCCTTTAGGAAAATTCACAATTTGAGCACTGATCAAATTCTTCACTGAAAAAGTGTTGGCGAAGTGCGGAAGACTTGGAAATCCATCTATCATCGCAAATGTTCAGTACCCAGAAGAAGATTTTCTCCAGAACGCTTCGAATTCATGGGTACCCAACGAACGGGTTCATTTAATTTTTAAGTTTTGAACCTTAGAAAATATTATTTCATCAAATTAAATCCATTCTTCGCCTGTGATCATCCTGTGTTGCTCCAACTTGAGAAATTTGAGTTCATCCTGCATTATCATCATTCTCCGACTTCATCACTGAGAAAATTTGCTCGTTCTCCACGAAGAAAAAATTTCACCACCTTGAGCTTCTAGGCGTATTTTCTAAGGGAGAAAATATTTTTGCCTTAGAAAGTTTTAAATCATCTTGCACTTTGAAAATTTGCCTTAGAAAAATTTATTCGTTTGTCAGTGGTGGATATTTCATCAACTTCACTTAGAAAAATTTTATTCATGAAGGCGCCTAGCATATTTTATTTTTCATCCACCACTTTGCATTTCACTTCACATTTGAAAAATGTTTTTTGAAGCTCTAACGCCTTAGAAGAAATTCTCATCACCTAGTACCTTCAACGCCTAGAACACTTAAATTCCTCCACCTTGGGCGCATTTAGCATTTGTAGAAGGATTTTTAACTTCACTACACCTTCGAGAAATTCTCTAATACTCACCACCTTAGGCGCATTTGAGACTTGAAGAGGAAATTCAAAATCACGCCTAGGAAAATATCTTCAACACCTTTTAGCATTCACACTTTTGGCGCATCTAACACTTGAAAAGGGATAACGCCTAGTATTCACCCTTCTTTCTCCACGCCTTAGAGCCTTTTCAACATTTTTTTACCCCATTTACCATCTTTCATTTACCTTTACCACCTCAACTTGGGCGCATTTGAGCTAGGCAAGAGGATGACTCTTCAACTTCTATTTTTTGTCTTTACTTGACCTTATTTGGGCGCATTTCCATGTAGGTGAGGGATGAAAATCTTTGACTTGTTTGACTTCTTCCTCCTTGGGCGCATTTTAGCATAGCTGGTGGATGAAACTTATAACCACGCCTTGGAGTGACCCTTCGCCTTCCTCGTTTTCGTCCTAACATGCATGCTTTTGGGCGCATTTTGCCTATGGAGAAGGATGAATTTGTTTGACCACTTTGACTCTCTTGCAATTTGGGCTCATTTTACCTCTTGAAGAGGATGGGCGCATTTTGACGGTGGTGGCGGATATCTTCAACACTTAGAATAATTTCCAACTTCCCTGAGTTTCCCTTGGGCACATTTTGCTATGCCTACAGGATAAAAAGTGTTGACTTTCATTGACCATTTGCACTTTGGGCGCATTTTGGCCTAGGTGAAGGATGAACTTCATACTTAGAATTTTTTTGTGCTTGGCATTGTCTTGAAGGCGCATTTACGCTAGGCAGAAGGATGAAAAGGTGTTGACTTCCTTTGACTTTCTCTAGCTTGGGCGCATTTTGGCCTGTGTGGTGGACGAGTTCAACACTCAAAAATTCTTCTATGCCTCTCCATCAACTTGGGCGCATTTTGCCATGGTTGCAGGATGGAGTTCCAGACTTAGAATTTTTTCTCGTTTTTCGCCAGTTTTTCATGCCCTGCTATTTATAGTAAGCCCTCTGATTCTGCATTTCTGAAGCTCAGAACGATTTGAAATTTTGCACATTGCATCCTCATGACCTTGTTGTCTTGTCGACACTGCCCTTTTTAATCACCCTGCTATTTTTAGCCCATTTCTGAAGATGATTTACTATAAATAGTAACTGCTTGTTTCTGATAGCTCTACTACTCCGATTAACTTGAAATTTGAATGAGGCGCTCCTCACCACGTGACCTGTCTCTCGATATCAACGCATGCACTTGACTTGCTATTTTTAGCCTGTTTCCAAATTGACTTACTATAAATAGTAAGTGCTCCGTTTGACTTGAAATTTTACCAGCAGATAGCCTTAAGTACGCTGATCGCAGTGGTTTACACCGGTTTTCGAAAATTCAGACTTTTTACCCCTCTTTTCAGGCTCTGAAGTTGGAAACCCTAATTCGCTCTGCATGCGTATCAAAATATCTTTGTTTGCTCTCGTTTTTGTGGCATTGCGATCAGCTCGTGATTCTGAACTGCTGGGAAGCGGCTGCCGGGATGCACCTGCTAAAAATAGTAAGTTCCTTACTGAGTGGTTATCTCCATTTGCATGTCATACCACTGCGAAGCTCTCAAAAAACCCACCAGGAATCATCCGACATGCAAAAGAAACCATGACATGCAAACCCTAAAAATAGCCTCGGAAGGCTGAATTCTGAAAGTTGTCGTCTCGTTTTGCATGTTATATCGTTGCGAAGGTCTCGAAAAACCCAGAAGGAATACGCAGACATGCAAAGAAAAACTCTGCATCTGAGCCCATGAAATTTGTCCCGGAAGCTGGACTGCTAAAAATAGAAAGTTGTCTGTTTTCGCTCAAATTTTGCACGCGAGCAGCCTGATGTGCTCTGAATGCGGTGTGACTGTCGGAATCTCAAAAATGCTGGCGAATTGCCTATAATTTCACACTTACTAAAAATAGTAAGTACCCGGAATTCGATGAAATTTTGCTGAGAGCCTGTTGGAAGCATACTGACAATAACGTTAAGCTCTGTTTTCAATCTATTCACTTTATTCGACCTCGGACTGACCAGTAAAGATGAAACCCTAATATTCAGACTTGGTCAAATCTTCACGTTTAAGCTCAATGACGGGCGCAATCCTCGAAAGGCAGACATCAGAAAAGAGACAGAGAGAGAGGGAGAGAGAAAAAAAACCAAGCCAAAAGACCAAAATGGAGCAAAATTAGGGGGTCCCCATTTTGAATGGGGCGATGTGTGAAAAGGTCACAACAGGTTGCACCCTCAAAAAGACCAAATCTCCAACCTCAAATGTTTGTTTAGTTCTTTTATTGTCTGCATATACCTGTTGCTAGTTCTGTGCTTGGTGGAGGTTATCTTTAAGCGCATTTATGATGTCCATATTTTGTTGTATGAAATCCCTGGCTCCTGGCACATGACTCTCTGAGCAGATTAAGTCCCAAAAAGATGTTGCCTCGTATCTGTATAATGCTCGAAAGGGACTCATCCCTATAGACATGTGGTGAGCAATATTGTAGCAATACTCTCCCAAGTGTAGCCATTTAATCCACCCATTCTATTGTTTGGTGACATAGTTCCTCAAGTATCCTTCCAACCATTTGTTGACAATCTTGATTTGCGGACAATAGCTAGTGTTGCGAGTTAACTCTGTTCCAGCTAGTTTGAATAGCTCTTTCCAAAATAGACTAAGGAAATGACTATCTTGATCACTCACAATATTCTGAGGTAGTCCATGTAACCTGAAAACTTCTTTAAAGAAGACTTCGGCCACCTGAGGGGGCCTAAACTCTATTGATATAGCCATGAAGTTTGCATATTTGGTTAAGCGATCAACCACCACATAGATGTAATCTTTTCCTTGTACCTTAGGTAGCCCCATTATGAAGTCCATAGATATGCTCTCCCATTTCTGATTGGGTATGGGCAAGGGTTGAAGTAGTCCTGCTAGATATGTATGTTCTTTGTTTCATTGACATACCAAGCATTCCCTAACATGTTTCAACACATCTCCTTTAAGGCCTTTCCATGAGAACTTCTCCCTGATCTGTTTATAGGTCTTGTAATACCCTTGATGTCCTACTGATGGGTTGTCATAGTTTTTCAAAATCTCCTTTACTCTTGACCCGGGTGTGATGTATATCTGGTCCTTATAAAGAATGAGGTCATCTACAACCCGATACTTGTCATCTTGTATCTTTCCTTCTATTATATTGCTCGAGAATGAGTCCTTTGTATATTTTGTGAGTATAGATGTTTTCCATTTTGTGGATATCATTGTCATTGAACCAAGATGAGGTCTTCGTTATAGGGCATCATCTACAATATTGTTTTTGCCTTTCATGCATTCAATATCGAAGTCGTATGCTTGTAGTTTGCTTGCCCATTTTTGTTGTCTATCATTCAAGTCCTTTGATTTAGAAAAAATCTTAGGCTATTGTCATTAGTCTTCACAATGGATCTCCCGCAAATCAAGTATTGTCTAAACTTCGCAAGGGCATGCATAATTGTTAACATCTCCTTGTCGTAGACTGAGTATGTCCTTTCTATTTCCTTAAGCTTTCTACTCTTAAAGGCTATGGGGTGTTTATTTTGCATTAATACTGCCCCAATGCCTTCTCTTGAAGCATCACAATATAACTCAAAGTGAGGAGAAATCTGGTATTTGCGAATATGGGGCAGAAACTCATCACTTCCTTTTAAGTCTTTCAAAAGTTGTTTGTGCTTCCTCATTCCAAGTAAATGCTCCCTTCTTAGTTAGATCGTGAGTGGTGCGATGAGTTTTGAGAATCATTTTACAAACCTTCGATAATAACTGCATAGTCCCAAGAACCCCCTAAGGTGTGTTAGGGTTTTGGGTTTTGGCTAACTTCGAATTGCCTTGATCTTTTCTTTATCCACTTTTACTCCTTGGGCACTGATCTTGTGTCCTAAGTACAAGATTCCCTCCATACCAAACTCACAGTTGGACAATTTGGCAAATAAGGAATGCTGCTCAAGTATCTCTAGTACTTCATTTACATGCTTTAAGTGTTCCTCCCATGTCTTACTATAGATTAGGATGTCATTGAAAAAGACCAACAAGAACTTCCTTAGTTGCCCTCTAAAGATATGGTTCGTGCAAGATTGGAAAGTGGCTGGTGCATTGGTTAGCCCGAATGGTAGGACAACAAACTTGAAATGACCATAGTGGCACCTAAAGGCTGTCTTTGGTATGTCCTCCTCCCTTAGTTTGATTTGGTGATAACCCGATCTTAGGTCAATTTTAGAAAAGTAGACTGCTCCATGCAGTTTGTCAATAAGCTCATCAACTCGGGGAATGGGGTATCTATTCTTTATTGTTTTCTTGTTTAATGCCCTATAATCAATGCACATCCTCATTGTGCCATCTTTCTTCTTTGAAAGTACAACTGATGAAGCAAAGGGGCTAGAACTTGGTTGGATATGTCCTATTTCTAATTTCTTCCTTATATTTGTGAGGTTAGCAATAGGGGGTGGTGATAACTGGTTTTGGTCCCTCTTCTAGTTTGATGGAGTGTTCAAAGCCCCTTTATGGAGGGATGCCCGGAGGGATGTCACTAAAGACATTTTTATGCCTTTTTAGTAACGGTTGTATGTCTACATGGACTGATTTCCCTTTGGGAGTAGTTTTATCTAGGATCAAGCATTGGGCCACCCATTCTACTTGGTCATGCCTAAGGATTTTTTCCATCTTCTTGGCTGAAATTACCCTTGGGAACCCATCAGATAGACCTTGCAATAAAACCCTTTCCCCATTATGCTCAAAACATATTTCTAGTTTTTGGAAGTTCAGGTCGACATCCCCTAATGAGTGTAGCCAAGGGGTGACCAAAATTACATCGGTATCCCCTAGTTTTATAACATAGAATTTGTCCTTGATTTGATGTTTTTTCATCGTGATGTTAAGTTGGGAGATCTTCATTGTGCATGGTGTGCTGAATCCATCTGCTACAGCCACCTTAAATCCTTTAAAGTCTTATGTTTCTAACCTCAATCTTGCCACTAAGTTTTCATCTATAAAATTGGGGGTAGCCCACTGTCAATGAGGGCTATTACTTTGTTACCCTTAATTTCCCCTTGGATTTTAAAGGGGTGATGTTTTGATGCCCTTGGGATGGAGGCCAAAGTTCCACACTCTTGGTCTTCATCACCATACTTTATTTTCTTGCTTGGGTTTTCTTCCTTGGTTGTTTCCTATGAAATGAATTTCCATTGCTAAGTTTTAAAAGCCTCTCAAGTATCGAATATCGAAGATATCCTTTACCCTTTGTTCATTAATAAAGTATTGTTGAGGATATGCTTCATCGTTCGATCGGGTGTCGGGGATCGGAGATCCCCGTTACCCTTTACCTTATAGGCAATGGTATTGGTTAAGTGGTATCTCTGACCTGTGAAGTTCGAAAGGACTTCGGGGATCGAGAGTTCGGTTTTTTGATTTACTCCTTGCCATTACAATTGTTAATCAACATCACTTTATATTTTAAACCTTAGCCTTTGAACATAGAAGATGCATCCATTGTTACAACAGTCAAAAGAAAACACTCGTTCCTGGACATCGAGAGTTGGGGATAACCCTTACCCTCACACCTCTATAAGCAATGGGTAAGAGGTATTAGCGATACCTGATGTCCGAAAGATGATTCATTTGGAAGAAATTTTTCCTAAGTGTTATATTAGTATAATCGGGGGTATCATGTATCCTTTACTCGTTAGCGAAAGCTCCCAAGGAATATTTGCAAGGTTACCCCAAGTTTCCGGGACAGGGACGGCAGGGGACGGCAGGACGAGTCCCCAAGTTTCCGATTTTTAAGGCCTAATTTAGGGACGGCAGGGGACGGCTATATAAAAATATAGGGAAAATTTAAAAAATATAGGGAAATTTTAAATGTTCAATAGATAACATGGATAAGGCATGCATAATATACATTATAGAACATTCACATATAACATTTGTGTTTAAGTTGATATGGTTTATTGGGTATGCATTGATCTTAATGAATAAGTTAGAATTTACTCAATGGTAAGCTTGATTTTGAACTAAGAAAACAGATACTCTGATGATAATTTTTTTCTTTATTGATAACTGGAACAAGGGAGTGCAGCCTTCTGAGAATGATAGTGAGTTGCATTAGGCAAATAATCTGCACAGTTACTATGTTATTGTTTTGCATGATCAGATGTCCCAAGGCCTGCTATGTATCATCTTCACAATAGAGTAAGACCTGTGAGACTTATTTATGAGGCACAGTAGAGCACTGAGTGTTGGGTTATTCACTGGAATTCATCTTGGCACCTTAGTACATAAACCAATATTGATTCTTGAATAATTGTATCAGTTACACTTATCCAAAGTTTCAAGACAACAAGCAGTGGCACCAATTTATTTAATGGGTGGACATAATTAAGTTCACACTCCCTTGCTATGAAAATGTGTTTTATGTTTTGTTTTGACCATGCTTTGATGCGGGGCACGATTGACCATCCTAGGGACGGCCAGGGGACTTCTAGGATGGCTAACTGTCCTGAGGACAACTAGGGGACTCCTAGAAGTCCTCTGGCCATCCCCAAGTCCCCTGGCCGTCCCCAAGTCCCCTGGCCGTCCCCTGTTGTCCCCTGCTATCCCCCCGTTTTGGGGACGTTTCCTAAAAAAATTGCAAAAAGGGGGATGGTCCCCTACCGTCTTGCCATCCCCCAGTACCCGGGACGGGGATTTTGGGGGGGGGGAATGCATCCCCGGGTATCCCTGAATATTTGTATTTGATCGAGTATCGAGGATCCCCTTCACCACTTTCATTGTTGTCATCAACACTGTGTAAACAATATTCCCGACTCGCAAAGTCTGAAAGGACTTCGGAGATTGAGAGTCGGGCATCGGGTCTACCATCTATCATTTATTCTTTAAGAGTTCAACATGCGGTAAGACAAATCCCTAATGCCCAAAAATCATTATTTTACAACTTGGTTGATCTTTCAAAAATCCTTTAAGAGCGTTATTTCCATAACCATTCATTTTACTAAGGAAAATATTGATTTTTCCATGGTTACGAGGATTGGGTGTCAAAGCTTCACTATACATTATCTTAGTTTCTTTTGTGAAATTGGTAAGTAGAAACTCCAATACCCAATTTGCATCACACACAATCGTTTTTAGACGACTTGTGAAGGTGCAAGAGGCATTGGGTACCATGGTTATTAGCAACCAATGGAGTATTTGGAGGACATCAAGTTCAGAGAGGGCCTAGAAGGTCAAGTCAATCCTAGATGACGATTGGTGGGCTTGTGTGGACTATGTCTTGAGTTTCACCAAGCCTATCATGAGTGTGATCAAGTTTTCTGATACAAATCGACCATGTTTTGGGGAAATCTATGATGGCATTGACTCCATGATAGAAAACATAAAGGTCATAATAGCAGAAAAAGAGAATGACCCCCAAGAAACATTTTTTCGAAGTGTTGAAAAAATCATTCATCATCGTTGGGACAAGATGAACATAGCATTGCATCTCCTTGCATATGCATTGTCTCCCAAATACTATAGTGCACAGATACTTGCTTTGCCAAGGAGAACTCCACCATATAGAGATAGTGAAGTTGCTAATAGGTACAAGGGAGCATTCAAAAGACTCTTCTCAGATCCAAAAGTGGTAAAAAATGTTAGAAAAGAGTTTGCCTCGTTCATCTCAAGAAGAAATCATAGTATTTGTGCTCTTCAAGACCATACAATGTAGATGCTCATACATGGTGGTACCTCCATGGGCAAGATTTTTTGTTCCTCCAACATCTTGCAATCAAGATTCTATCACAAGTAATTTTTATTTTTTATTATTTACCACTTGTATTCTAGACTTTAGTACTTACCATTCTTTAATTTATTTTGCATTTTTTATTTTTTATTTTTAAGCTGTTTTGGTTTTCTCTCCAATTTCAACAAGTTGCAAGTTCTTCGGTTGAACAGAATTGGAGTACATACTCCTATATCCACTCAGTGAAGCGTAACTGGTTGGCTGCAAAAAAAGCAGAAGACTTGGTTTATGTCCATTCCAACGTGCGTCTTCTCACATAAGCAAGATGAGTACAAGGATGGTTCAATGAAGAATTGGGACATAGCCCCTGAGTGTGCCAACTTGGATGCATCTATTGCAAACACTTGCTAGAGTCACTATAGATGGTGATGATGATGATGAGACTCTTGCACATGATGCACCTACTACGAGTGGAAATGCATTTACTTGTGGTTCAAATGATGTTGAACCAAATGATGAATTTGATCTAGATCCTTTTGATGATTGATGAAGATTGAAGACTTAGAGTCTTAGACAATTATACGAATTTTTTATTGTATTTATTTCAATTTTGTAATTGTAATGATCTTCATTTGAATCATGACTCTAGACATATATGATATATGACATATGTATTGAAATTTTGAACTATTGGCATTTATCTTTATCACTAGCATTGATCAATAATTTAATGATGATTAATGATTGATGAAGTATCATACTATCAAATGTATTTACAATTCTATATATATTTAATTTCTTTGTGTGTATATATATATACAGCTGTACCCAAATGTACCATACCCAAGGAAAAAAAAATCTCCTACCGATGCACCTGTATTCCATACCCATACCCAATCCCATACCAGAACCAGCAACTTAGCTGAGAGCTGTACAAAATGCCCAAAACTAAGAAAAATAAAAAGTGAAAGAGCAGCATACAAACTTAAAACAGCAGCTACGCTAACAAGAAAAACACCACCACCAAAACACCATCAGTTTTACACACACTCATCAGCTTCCGACAAACATTCTTTCTGTGAAACAGCAGCAGCACTATGTAATATCCCTTGCTCAAACTGACCTTATCTTGCTGATTTAAGGCTCAAGGAATATTGTCAAACAGTTGATGTGCAATGTGTTGTTTGCTGGTCTGATTATTTTCAGTCTGATATAGTAGCTTGAATTGATAATAAATGCACCAATGATGTTTGCAAATGATCTCTATGAAGTCTAACAAGTTTCTAAATGTAATGCAACCTTGTTTTGTGATTTTCAAATGCACATAAATGAGAAACTATATGATTTAAATGCATCTACAGCCATTGACATTATGTCAAACAGTTGGCATACATCCTCATATCAATCTTCAATGCTCAATACAACAATAGATAACTCCCAACTGCTGTTATATTATTAAAAATGCAATCTTTCTATAATGATGACAATGCAAATGCCAAGACTCTTGGCTTACAACTCATCTAATGATTACAATCAGATCTGATACAAAATGTTCACCTACGCAGCTACCATGAAATGCATCTAAATGATCATAAAATGCTTGTACAAATCAAAAGGAACCTGGAATATGAAGTCGCCTTGAATCCATGATGAAGAAGCAAGCAATATCTTGTGAAAGCTTGACTATATGTGCCCAAGTCAACAAGCTGACCCAGCCACCCCTGTTTTTGACAAATTAATTTCTATAAAATAATATGCAATGTCTCTAGGCCGTCTTAAGCTCCTATCAAGGTCGCCATATTCCCAAGAGTTGAGCGCCCCAAACTCCAAGTGAAATCAACCCAAGGCAAACGAGTTATAAGCAAAATTGTGGCCTCCTTGTGCTGATAATGGTGACTGAAAATTATGACCTGAATGCAGATGTAAAGGATGAAGATGCAAATCGTTCTCCTTTATGATAAATCGATGGGACTTCAAGCTACAAAATGTCTCCAGCAATGCTCCAATTCGATATATGCAAAATTGGCCCTTGCCCACAATGAAGCTCCAATGAGAAATCTGAATTGACTCCTCCACTAGTGCAACCCTTCAGGAGATATCTCACTCCCTTAGTTATGCTATCAATGGGAGTTGACGTTCCCAAAGACAAATCGAGTTTTCTGCAGAAACCCTTGGCTCCACAAGCATACAAGCAAATATCAATATCAAATATGGATGCCATGAAAAGACCCCCTCATGTCTATTTATTCATTTCCTTAAAGGGTTGACCTCCTTCTAGAACTTTTCCAAGTCGGCTTCTAGAAGAATATTATAATATCATTTTATTATTACACTTTATTATAATGTAAAAATATAAAGTCCCTCATAAAGCGTAATAAAACATTATAACATAAAGTAAGGTTTCCCATAATAGAAATATAAATGAATAATATAGGAAAACCTCTGTGAAGTCTCGAAATGAGCCAAAACATCAACCAGGTGACTGCCAAATGACCCTTTAATCATGCCCCACTAACCTACGAGGGTCGTTGATAGGCTAATCATGCTGATGTGTCCATGTCTAACTGGAAGGGGACATTATAATCTACCCCTCCTGAAATTGCTTGTCCCCAAGCAATCTCAACTCTGGATGCTGTAAGATCTCCTCACTCTCCCATGTCACATCCTCAACCGGCAAGTCCCTCCATTTTATCAAACACTCTCTGATGACCCGTCTCCATAGAGTCCTCTCTCTAACATCCAAGATAGCCTCGGGCACAAGAATCAATTTCCCCTCATCATCTAGGGGTGGCAAAGTCGTGGAAGGAACCACATGATGTCCTAACGCCTTCTTGAGGCATGACACATGGAAAACATTATGTACTCTACTCTCTGCCGACAACTCAAGCTCATAAGCCACCTCTCTTACACATCTGACAATCCTGAAAGGCCCATAGTATCGTGGCTTGAGCTTCTTTGCACCACTCTTCTTGAGAGTAGATTGTCTGTAGGGCTGCAACATCAAATACACCATATCACCCACCTCAAATGAGCGCTCCACTCTCCTCTGGTTTGCATACTGCTTCTGTTGGTTCTATGCTTTCTGAATGTTCTCACAAAGAGTCCTCATGATATCCTGACTCTCCTGCAATAAATCTCCAGCACTAGGAAGCCGACTATCACTCAGCAACAAATCTAGGAAGCTCGGTGCCTCATAGCCATACAAGGCCATAAATGGTGTCATCTGTATCGAAAAGTGGTAAGTGGTATTGTAACAATACTCACAAAGATATATCCACTTTACCCATCCCTTTTGCTGCCCTACAACATAATTTCTGAGATATCCATCCACCCACTTATTAACAATCTCTGTCTTTTTGTCTGTCCGTCCGTTTGGCGATGGTAGCTAGTACTTGGAGTGAGCTCGGTTCCACATAGCTTGAAAAGCTTTTGCCAAAAATGACTCATAAATCGACTGTCCCTATCACTGACTATGCTCCGAGGCAACCCATGCAACCTGAATATCTCATGAAAGAACAACTCTGCTACTTGTGTAGTTGAATAGGTGGCTATGATCGGAAAGATGTGAGCATACTTGGTCAAACGATCCACAACCACATAGATACAGTCTCTACCCTGGGCTTTCGGTGTAATGAAGTCCATCGACAAACACTCCCACTTCCTAGTAGGAATTGGAAGTGGCTGAAGTAAGCCTGCAGGGTATGTGTGCTCCTGTTTATTTTGTTGGCAAACATGGCACTCTCTCACATAGCAAAGAACATCAGCCTTGAGGCCCTTCCAAGTGAACCTCTCTCATATATGTTTGTAGGTTTTGAAATACCCGGGATGACTTGCCATAGGTGTGTCGTGAAAGGTTCTCAAAATAGTGTCCATCTTCGATCCTAGGGTCAAATAAATTCGTCTCTTGTAAATGATAAGATCATTTACAACTAAATACCTAGCATCCTGTATCAACCCCTCAACAACTCCTGAAGCCCAACTGTCCTTGGCATACTCTGTTGCAATAAGATGCCTCTAGTCCTCTGTGATTTCTGCCATGGAACTCAAATGTGGTTGTCGGGATAAAGCATCTACAACTACATTTTGCATCCCTTTGACGAAGGCAATGTCAAAGTCATATGATTGTAGCTTGCTTACCCACTTCTGCTGCCGGTCATTTTGGTCCTGCTATCCAAGGAAATGTCTCAAGTTGTTATGGTCTGTCTTCACTATAAATTTACTGCCCACCAAATACTGCCTGAATTTGGCCAATGCATGCATAATGGCCAACATCTCCTTATCATATATGTTGTAACCCTTCTCTGGACCTCATAATTTCCGACTCTTGAATGCAATCGGATGTTTGTCCTGCATGAGGACTGCACCTATCCCCTCGCCAAAAGCATCACACTGTAGCTCAAAGGGTTTAGTAAAGTCTGGCAATGCTAGAACTGGACAAGTAGTCATGAGCCTCTTAAACATCTCAAAGCACTCCTGGGCTTCTAGTGTCCACACAAATGCCCCCTTTTTTGTCAAATCCGTGAGCGGGGCTGCATGTTGTGAGTAGCCATTCACAAATCTACGATAAAATCCACAAAGACCCAAAAATCCTCTAAGTTGTGTCAGATTCTCAGGTGTAGGCCACTCAATGATTGCCCTGATCTTGTCAGGATCCATACGGACTCCTTCTATGCTAATGATGTGACCTATGTAAAGCAACTCTGTCATGCCCAAGTCACACTTGGATTCCTTGGCATACAATGATTCCTTGCCAAGAATACCCAAGACTATATCTAGGTGTGCTATATGCTCCTCCCAAGTTTTACTGTACACCAAGATATCATCAAAGAAGACCAAGACATACCTCCTCAGCTGTGACTGAAAAACCCTATTCATAGTGGACTGAAATGTAGCTGGTGCATTGGTTAACCCAAATGGCATAACCACAAACTCAAAATGCCCACAATGACAACGAAATGCGGTCTTCTCTATGTCCTACTCCCTAACTCGAATCTGATGATACCCCGACCTCAAGTCAATTTTTGAAAAGTAATGGGCACCATGTACTTGATCTATCAACTCATCAATCCTAGGGATAGGGTACCTGTTTTTTATGGTCCTCTTATTCAATAACCTGTAATCGATGCACATCCTCAGAGTACCATCCTTCTTCTTGACCAACACAACTGAAGAAGCAAACGGTGACTTGCTTGGTCTAATGTGACCCATAGCTAGCAACCCCTTAATAGTTTTCTCTATCTCATCCTTTAGCCGCTTAGGATGTCTATAGGGAGTAACCATCACGGGCTTGGCACCCTCCAACTCAATGATGTGTTCAATCCCTCTGTCTGGAGGTCTACCTAGTGGGATGTCACTGAAAACCTTTGTGTGCTTAATCCTTAACTCCTGTATATTCGGGTGGTAATCAGGCTTCTGTTGTTCTCCTTGAGTTAGCATCAAGACACACTCTGTTGCCCATTCAACCATATTATGTCACATAAGCTTCTCCATCCTCCTCAAGGATATCATCCTGCAACTAGTATCTCTGATAGCCTAAGCACATGTGTTTTTCCATCCACCTGGAATCTCATCTCCATCTCCCTTAAGCTAAGACTGAACTCACCAATATCATGAAGCCACTTCATTCCCAAAACCATGTCTGTGTCACCCATATTAACCACATAGAAATCAGCCTTGAACTCATAATTGTTTAGGCGCATAGGGAGATTAGAAATCATTCGGTCACACTTAAGAGTGTAACCATCTGCTACCTTAACTCGAATTCCCTCGAACTCTTCTGTCTGAATGCCACGCCTCTCTACCAATCAAGCGTCAATGAAATTATGTGTAGCACCAATATCGAGTAAGGTGATAATTTTTTGTGCTGCCAAGACCCCACGCATCCTAAATGAACCCTCCTGTTGAATACTAGTTATGTGTGCATCAGGTTGATTCTCTTCTTGCTCCTCCTCATTCCCGAACTTTGCTTCCTCATACTCTGATTCTAAATCTGATGGATGATCTGCTTGAATGAACCCTCATGTTGAATACTAGTTATGTGTGCATCAGGTCGATTCTCTTCTTGCTCCTCCTCATTCCCGGACTTTGCTTTCTCATACTCTGATTCTAAATCTGATGGATGATCTGATTTTTTTGTTTCTGAATCCTCATAGAAGGCCCACATCACTCTATTTGCTTTTCCCTTAGGTTTCAATGGGCAATCATGGCTTGCATCATATGGTCCTTTACAATAGAAGCACAATTTCTTCTTACGCAAGTCATTGAGAGTATCACGATCCAAAGATGCTACTGATTTGCCCTTAAAATCTGATTTATCCTTCTTTTTGGAGAAGGATTTGTTGTCCTTATGTGAAGAAGACCCCTTAAATGTGAACTTGCTTTGTGGGGCAGCAAGTTCCATGCTCCTAGCTTTCTTCATGGCCTCCTGTAGAGAAGGTGGGTCAAAAGCCTTAACCCATCCTTTCAACAGTTCCATCAGCCCCTTTGTGAACAATACTACCAACCTCCTCTCTAAAATGTTTGGTACCATGACTGACAACCTTTGAAAATCAGCAATGAATGATTCAAGAGTCCCATGTTGCTTCAGTTGTGCCAACTCTCGGAATTTCACTTCAAGGTCCTTGGTATCAAATCGCTCTATCAACCTGTTAGTGAACTCCTCATAAGTATGAATCTGGTTATGGCCAAGAGTGACCAAACCATGATACCACCATTCATAAGCAGCTCCATCCAAATGAAGTGTAGTGTACTTGATGGCATCTTCTCCTGGCATTGGCCTCAAGGAAAGATAGTTATCTAACTTCTGCACCCATGACCTTGTTGTACATTTGTCACTTCCATCAAAATGTGCCAACATTATCTTCCCAAGAGCTTGCTGATAATCGGTTCTAGGTGGAGCACATGGCTCATTTCTCCCACCATTCCTCTTGTTCTTGTGATTCATAAATTGATCAAAAGTCCATTGCTCTCTAAGGTCCAGAGGTAATGCGCTATACTCCATATAGGCTTGTCCTGCATAGTCTCCAAATGGTTCATTAGCCTCAACCTGTGGTTGTTCTTCCCTCGGTGTGAAAGTGGGAAAGAGAGGTCTAGAAGTTGACCCTCTTGAAATTGTGGTATGCTGTCCCATGGTTCTTTCACCTCCATTTCCATTATTGATGCCACTATTACTACTTTCATCCACATTAATATGCTGTTGTTGTGGAATTAGTGTAGCAATCTGATCCATTCTTCCCAACAACCTTGACATCATATCAAGCATGCTATCGAACTTTCTTTCTGTTCTAGCATCTCTTTCTTCTGTTGTAAGTCTAGCTCCTTTTGCCATTTCTTCAACTGCCTTTCTTCTTTCCCTGTTATAATATCTGATATCTCTTTCACTCATCAGCTGATCCAAACTCCTTCACAGGGTGGCAAGATCTTAGCTCTAATACCACTGTAATATCCCTTGCTCAAACTGACCTTATCTTGCTGATTTAAGGCTCAAGGAATATTGTCAAACAGTTGATATGCAATGTGTTGTTTGCTGGTCTGATTATTTTCAGTCTGATATAGTTGCTTGAATTGGTAATAAATGCACCAATGATGTTTGCAAATGATCTTTATGAAGTCAAACAAGTTTCTAAATGTAATGCAGTCTTGTTTTGTGATTTTCAAATGCACATAAATGAGAAACTATATGATTTAAATGAATCTACAGCCATTGACATTATGTCAAACAGTTGGCATACATCCTCATATCAATTTTCAATGCTCAATACAACAATAGATAACTCCCAACTGCTGGTATATTATTGAAAATGCAATCTTTCTATAATGATGACAATGCAAATGCCAAGACTCTTGGCTTACAACTCATCTAATGATTACAATCAGATCTGATACAAAATGTTCACCTACAGCAGCTACCATGAAATGCATCTAAATGATCATAAAATGCTTGTATAAATCAAAAGGAACTTGGAATATGAAGTCGCCTTGAATCTATGATGAAGAAGCAAGCAATATCTTGTGAAATCTTGACTATATGTGCCCAAGTCGACAAGCTGACCCAGCCGCCCCTGTTTTTGACAAATTAATTTCTATAAAATAATATGCAATGTCTCTAGGCCGTCTTAAGCTCCTATCAAGGTCGCCATATTCCCAAGAGTTGAGCGCCCCAAACTCCAAGTGAAATCGACCCAAGGCAAACGAGTTATAAGCAAAATTGTGGCCTCCTTGTGCTGATAATGGTGACTGAAAATTATGACCTGAATGCAGATGTAAAGGATGAAGATGCAAATCGTTCTCCTATATGATAAATCGATGGGACTTCAAGCTACAAAATGTCTCCAGCAATGCTCCAATTCGATATATGCAAAATTGGCCCTTGGCCACAATGAAGCTCCAATGAGAAATCTGAATTGACTCCGCCACTAGTGCAACCCTTCAGGAGATATGTCACTCTCTCAGTTATGCTATCAATGGGAGTTGACGTTCCTAAAGACAAATCAATTTTTCTGCAGAAACCCTTGGCTCCACAAGCATACAAGCAAATATCAATGTCAAATTTGGATGCCATTAAAAGACCCCCTCATGTATATTTATTCATTTCCTTAAAGGGTCGACCTCCTTCTAGAACTTTTCCAAGTCGGCTTCTAGAAGAATATTATAATATCATTTTATTATTACACTTTATTATAATGTAAAAATATAAAGTCCCTCGTAAAGTGTAATAAAACATTATAACATAAAGTAAGGTTTCCCATAATAGAAATATAAATGAATAATATAGGAAAACCTCTGTGAAGTCTCCAAATGAGCCAAAACATCAACCAGGTAACTGCCAAATGACCCTCTAATCATGCCCCACTAGCCTACGAGGGTCGTTGATAGGCTAATCATGCTGATGTGTCAATGTCTAATTGGAAGGGGACATTACACACTAATTGCAATGTGAGGGCATTTTTAATTCTTTACATGAAACATGAAGATCAAAACATAAATTAGAGTGAAGAAAAAGCGAAAAAACCAAATTAAAATAAGAAAAAATAAATTAAATCAACAAAGCCCATGTCCACACCCCCCTGGACAAGGAACAAAGTGGACCCAGATTTGGAGGTTTTTGTGAGTGAACCGGTAACATGGGATATTAGAGCAAGGAAACTAAAGTCAGCTTTTTTTAGCAAAATGATCAAGTGTGTTTGACTTAGGCAGTCAGCCCATGATTTGTGTTATGAAATGTTCTATTTTAAAGGGTAAAAATAAAATTTTGTTCAAGGAAAACTAATTATATATACATCGAATAGATTTCTAGATAGGTATAGCCATCAAGAAAAACCAAAGAAGAATAACCCACTAAGGATTCCTGCAATATCACTCTCTTACAACCAATAACACTAGTCCTACTATCCATACAAGCCTTTCCCCTAACAATCACACAACACTTATTGCAACTAATCATTTTGGATAAGTTGAAGAATCTGATGAATTTTATCCTATGCTAGTTCTCCCCAATCAGTAACATTCCAATCACCCATCTCCTCTATGGCCCATTTGGCTAGATAATGAACCACCTTATTCCACTCCCACGCACATGACCAAATTAAATAGAACCAAAATTTGTGGCTACAAGAAGAATTTTCCTAGCCGTCTAAACCAATCTCCAAGTGGAATCTTGCAAATTTCTTTTATTCAGCAAGATCATGGAATCCATTTCGCATATAGCCTTTTGCCACCCTAGTTCACTAGCCCTCTCTAAAGCCTTAAGAACTGCCCATGCTTCCATTTGATTATTTGTATGCAAACCCACAAAATTAGAGAAGAAAAAGTGGGAAAAACCTTCACTATCTAGACCAATTCCACCAATCCTTGTTGCACCTAGATTGCCACGAGTCAAGCCATTTGTGTTAATCCTAAAGAATCCATTAGGAAGAGAAGACCACTTACTAGATCTAACTTCCGAGAAGGTTGCATTCTAAGGTCGAGCTTAGTCTGAGTAGCATAAGAAGAGTTAAACTCCAAGGGTAAAGCAACACGACCTTCAAAGGAAGACAAAGAATCATCCATACTAAACTTGGCCCCAATAGTTTCCTTAAGGATACCTTTTATTTTACTCCAAACTTGCAAAGCTATACTCTTACATCCTTGAAATATGTGTCTATTTTGCTCAAGCCAAATCTGCCAAAGGATAAATGAAGGACCAATCTCCCATGCCACCCTAAGGTAGGATGCTAAAATTGGGGGTTGGCCCAAATTATCCCAACTTTGACAAGGAAATAGGTACATATCTAGACCTTTAGCTAATCCCATCACTGCTATGTTGTCCACAAACTGAAGGTGAGTTTGAGGTTCCGTATTTTGAGTCCACTACCAACCCTGAATAAGACTATTTCTCCATTATGTTTCAACAATCTGCCTAGGCCTTCAAACTAATAAAATGAACAAATAAAGAGATAGAGGATCCTCTTGTTTGAGTCCTTGAGAAGCTAGAAAGAGGTTTGAAGGAGCACCATTAATCAACACAAAGAATGAAGATGAGGTGACAACTCATTTACCAATCAATCCACTAAGAGAAAAATATGAATGCCAACAAGATATGCTGAGGGAATGACCATCTAACTCTGTCATAGGCTTCAGACATATCAAGTTTGATGAACATTGTAATGTCCTGGGCTACTGATGGGTAAGTTCTTGCGATTATTTTTATCTAATTTTTTTGGAAGATGATTATCGAAATATGTTGCACCATAAATATTACAATAGCAAACTCAAAACAGTGTCACAATGCTGCTATGATTATCAAGTGAGAATCATGATAAATTAACAATGATATTTTGACATTGCACATGAAACAAGGGTGATCATATTCATCATGAAGGTCTCTTTACATATAATAACCAAGCATGAGAATGGTGAAAACTACCTCAAACCAGAGTTCCTGTGGCTTCATCTTCATCATACTTCATCAATGATAACGGCTGGTGACTTCTCTTACTCATGGCATGCTACTAAATAGTCCATACACCACCCAGCAACAAAAAGAAGACTCCTAACATGGCTGTTAATGACTGTAAACTATCCTCACACCAGTCTGAAGCACTAATAACTCAATGAAACTAACCTCCAACAGCCAACAGCAAAACACCTCAAAGGAGTTTGTACTAAAAATCTGTCTTCAGGCCTGCTGCTATGATTTTTTTGTGTAATAACAGTTAACATAGGCCTTCAATGCACCTTCAGCTCTCACGCCAGAACACTCAGCAACCTTTCACAGTCTATGAAATACTTGCCAAACCTCAATAACCTCCTTAAATATGCCCCAGATACTCAGTCCAGCTTATCTACTATTGTTCACAACCCTGTTTATGCTTCCCAAGCCACTCCCAATCTACGGTTATGACTTTCAAATTCATTTACAGTCACAGGGGTGACTGGAAAAATAATTCATATAAAATTTCTGAGTGTTCAATATTGTCTTCTAACCTTTTGGATCCCTTCATACAACCTGGGCGCCACTTTAGGAATGACTTACAGCCATGATGATGACCCAGCAAGGGCAGCAACACTACAGACTTCTGCAAACCTGTACATCCCAGCCAGAAAGGGGAATTTACTTAATAAAGTAATCTGCAACTTTAGGGTTCATAAAACCTCTACTAGAATGGTCGCTCAGCCCTGGAAAAAACAATGAAATGATACCCATAACACAAAATCCATCACATAAGCCCTAGTGTCCAACTTGAGGGGGGTATAGCTTGCCTGGCAAGGTCGTACAGCCAGATCATAGAATAACTCCAAAACATAACCAAATAACTTCAAAACTCCTAAAATTTGTCTTCAATGAAGACTCACAAATTTCAAAACCAATCGTTGAATTGCAAATTCGAGAAACCTGGATGATTTCTCCTACTACCAGCTAGGGAGGAATCTTTCACCACCAAAATTGGACACCTGTAGGAATTCCCACCTAGGGCTTTGAACTCCGAAGAGCTCCACCAAAATACCAAATAAAATAATAAACCAGCATATCCACAAATGAGCACACTTCGTCTTTTATCACTTTTCGAAACCTCATTTGAAATTTCCTGCCCAAATTATGTTAAGCTCTTTATTATAAAGTGAATTTATAAAATACCTTTCAAATATTTCCTTAGTGCCACTTTATAATAATACTTTAATTTAATTATTTAATATTGCCTTTTTAAATGTACTTTTTGCCAAGCAAAATCAAATAATTAAATTAATGCCCGGGTGGCGAGTCGAAAAATGGGACATTACAAACATTGATTTCTCCTTGGAATTAGCCATAGAGTGGATAGCTCCAATTGCCACAACAATACCATCTAGATCTGTTGCCCTTTCACAAATCCCCCTTGCTCAAGAGAAATTAGGAAAGCCAAACATTTTTTAGGCAATCAGCAATAATCTTGGTAATAATCTTAATCTTGTAGGTTACATTACAAAAGGCAA
This sequence comes from Sequoia sempervirens, assembly GCA_007258455.2. NCBI lineage: Eukaryota > Viridiplantae > Streptophyta > Pinopsida > Cupressales > Cupressaceae > Sequoia > Sequoia sempervirens. The sequence goes on along the minus strand of VDFB02292527.1, from coordinate 2,713,946 downwards.
TAGGGTGAAAAGAATCTAGCGAAATGGCTCCTTTTTTGCAAATGAGAACCATAGCGTGCATAACTTCAATTGCCACAACAATACCATCTAGATCTGTCGCCCTTTCAAAATCCCCCTTGCTCAGGAGAAATTAGGAAAGCCAAACATTCTTTTAGGCGATCAGCAATAATCTTGGTAATAATCTTGTAGGTTACATTACAAAAGGCAATAGGGTGAAAAGAATCTAGCAAAATGGCTCCTTTTTTGGGAATGAGAGCAAGGAAAGTAGTGTTAATGGCCTTGAGAAATTGTTTATTTTTTTGTGATTCTCTAACTTCAAGCAAATAATTTTTAAGGATTTCCCAAATTTCTTGACAAAATTCTACAGATAATGCATCAAGTCCAAGAGCCTTACCCTTTTTCATCTGAAAGACTTCCATCCTCAACTCCTCAATGGAATCGGTTCTAGGAGATCACTGTTCATATCCTCTAACGCTAAGGCTGGAATGCATTCAAACACAAGTATCTACACTTTAGAATCCTGAAGATTTTGTTTAGCAAACAAAGAAGAAAAATGCCAAACAGCTTCTGCATAAATGTCTTGAAAAGAATTTAATTGATTTCCTTGGGCAGAGAAAAGGGAAGCAATAGTATCTCCCCTTCTATGTTCGTTCACAAAGTGATGAAAGAAAGAAGTATTTTTATCTCCTTCTTGAAACCAATCAATTCGAAATTTATGTTCATACAAATAAGTATGTTTCCCCTTCTATGTTCCTTCATAGAGTTATGAAAGAAAAAGTATTTTTATCTCCTTCTTGAAGCTAGTCAATTTGAGATTTATGTTTCCAAAAAATCTCTTCTTGAAGCTCCCATTTAGACAGTTCTTGAGACCACTTTTCCTCCTCCCACAATAGCTCTTTTGTCAATCCTTCATCCTTAATAAGAAGGGTGACTCTATCCAACTTAGCCTGAATTTGATTTTTAATTTTGAAGATTTTTCCAAAAGAAAACCTATTCCATCTTTTGAGTTTAAATTTCACAAATTAAAGCCTCTTGAAAAAGTAATACATAGCTAATCCAAAGGTCGTTTTCCTTCTAACCACCATCTTTCCATAAGATTAAACAAGTCAACATCTTGAAGCCACATAAGATCAAACTTAAAAAGAGATTTTATGGGGGTATAAAAAGGCAAGGAGGAGAATTTGATGGGCCAATGGTCTGACCCTTTCCATCCCAAAATTTCAAAGCAATTAGTCCAACCATTACCTACCCAAAGATCTAACACAAGAAACCTATCTAGTCTTTCAAACATGGCTTCAATTTCCCAACTTCTATTACTCCAAGTGAACAAACTATTACTTGGCTTTACATCCACTAGATTGATAAAGGAAATATTATCTCTCAACAAGGTAGATGAAGGGCCAAGACAACCAATTCCCTTAATTTTTCATCCAAAGTGCTAATAGCATTGAAGTCTTTTGATAGAACCTAAGGGAGAGAGGGAAATAAAGAAGGAATATATCTAATATGAGGACCAAAATAACACCTTACTTGGATAATGTGTAGGTGCATAGGCATTTGTGAAAAAATGAGTCACTCCTGAACCGAAGCAAGTTGCCACCATTGAGATTGAATGTCTACTTACTATCCACCATACCAGTATAATCTTACAAGGATCCCACAAGCAAGCAATTCCAACAATGGTACCCTAGGCACCAATGCACTGGCATTGACCCCTTGTCCAAATCTTGGAAGAAAGACTAATCATATCCTCCACTAGAAGCTTTGTCTCTTGATAAAGACAATATCCGGTTTATGTTCATGGATCAAATCTCAAGTAGCCTTTTTCCTAGTGACACTACCCAAACCCCTAACATTCCATGATATCACAATCATTTTTTAAATCCACAAAAATTAGTATCCGGTGTTTTAATAACACCGGATTCATCCAATGACTCCCCTATTAATTTCACCTTTTCCTATCTTTTTTCCTTTCAGCCTTTGCCATTTTCTCATTTCCCCATTTCTTAATGTTCTAATGTTGAAGACCTAATAAAGTAGGAACTTCCTTTTGCCATCTTCTTTTTTCTTTTGCCCCAGATTCATGCAAAGGATCTATTATAGCATGAATTTCATTTGACTCCAATTGAACTCCTCCCACCTAAGTAGAATGCATTTCTACTAAAGATAATCCTTCTTCCACTTGTGTTTTGTCCATAAGTGACATGTTATTGACAAAAGAATCTTCTAAGTCCGAATGTACGACAACTAGAATAGAAAGAGTTCTTAAATCTACCAAATTTACCTCCTAACTAGTTGGAATCTTATCATACTTGATTGCTTCCACCTCCTCAAAAACCTCTAGGAGATCAAATTTGTTATTAAACATCCCCTTTGATAAGTCCTCTTGCTATCAATTCACAATCTTCCCCTTGGCACCAGATTTTACCAAGATAAATTTGCATCTGAAACTTCAGAGGTAATAGGGCTCTTGCCTTTCATCTTTGTGTTCATTGTCTATGATTCAGGAGATGGTTGAGAGGCTCTCGATCCCATCTTCAAGCAATTTCTTTGTAGGTGACCATATTCGTGGCACAATTGGCATCGGAAAGGTAGTGCTTCATAATCAATTTGTTGAATCTAGTTCATAATACCCAATTTAATTTCCAAAGAATCCGAGAGAGGATTATTCAAATTAATTCCAACACAGCCAAGAAAAAGTAGCTACCTTTCAGTCCATAGTATGTTGAGACGATCCCAAGGGTTTCCCAATAGCTGCAACAATTGATTGAAGAATGTCCTATCTCCAAAACTCAATCAGAAGCCTCGGAAGCTAAATCCAAACAAGAATCTTAGTTGGAAGTTCTTCCATTGGATCAAACTCTACATGCTATAGTTTGATGAAAAGACCTACCTGATTATGGAAATAGAGCCCTCCTTCAAAAACTATGTTCTGGTCCGTCATTCTGGTAAAAACCACAAAAAAATGCCTGTACGCAGCTAGAATTATTTCCATATCTCCCTCCAGATTGCAATTCCTTCGAGCCCAAGTTTCAAGAAATGGCAAAGACGTAGACTCCCATAAACTTGCATATTAAAGCATGCTCCAACAAATAGAGCACATCATCTGCAATAGACTCCAGATTAATAACCAATACCGGACGATCTTTACTCTTCTCAAGGCAGCCTTGAAATTAGAGTGATTAATTGTTCGTTGCTCAAGCCTGGATTCTTTCATTGCATGCAAAAGAAAATGTACAGCATTTTCACACCCAACGGAAGAAGACTCATCCACATTAAGGATAGATTTAAAAGAAAGGTTTGGGGGGTCGCCTAGACCCCTGTTTGCTGCCATGCAGGCCGCTACTCCGACCAGATCCAAAGATGAAGAAAAAAGCCCAAAAAAGACAAAAAAAGAGATTGAGAACTACCTATGCAATATCAAACGAACAGCACAAGGAGCACTAAAAACAGCAAAGAAAAGTGGGGCAAATCAGCCCCAAGACTTAGACCTGCAACTTCACCAAACCGCAGGCACCACGACCTTGCCAAACCTTACTTCTCCTGCCTGGGCCATTTCATGAATTCATGTTATGAAATCTTGATAACTGGCTTAGTTTTTCTTTTTTTAATTTGGCTCCACTCTTCCACTAACCTTTTGTTTTTCTGGTCTATGGTTCTTGGCAATTTCAATCAATAGGCCCTTAGTTCTCTGTTTGTGAGGTATGCATGCATATTGCCTAACTTTTCTTTGTAATAAAGCTGTGTATCATATTGTTTTTTCTGGTAATAAAAAGCTATTTTGCAATTATAAGAAAATGATTCCATGTCCATCCATTTGGATCCATCTATACAACTGATATCTACCATATACCCCTGGCCCCATTAACACACATCCAGAAATCTTGGATCTCAAAATATTGTCTTTCAATATAAGTTTTTGTGACTTTACATATACACCTACCATTAATAGAGTCAATTTAAAATGAAGCCCGACAGAGCCTGTCATCTGGCCAATCTACAATAACCATACACACCCAGCTTTTGCAACTTTTTGTTACATTTAATTGTAATCAACTCTGATGTGGTTCACAGATGCTCCATGCCCTTCTCTATTCATTCTCAATTATTTTGTACTAGGTATGATTGTTGACAAATTGGTCACTTTCGACATTAGCTTCAAATTTTCAACTGTTGTTTTTTCTAAGATGCACTCAGTAACCATCTTACAGAATCTAATCGCTAGGGACAAATCCTAACTGTATCCATGGTATTGAAGTTTATGTTAAATATTTAATCTACATTTACTTAGTCTATGTGTTCTCAATGTTGAGCACAAAGCCAATTGCTCTGATTGCTGGATTCTGACAATCAGAAGAGAAAAACCTTCAGGAATATGTTTATCCAGCAAAATAGGTATGCCAATTCACAAGCAGTCAATGTATATTCAAATAAAACATATAAAGAAACATAACCATTAGTTTAGTTCAATTTACAGTGACTACAAAGCTATATACTACCCTATGTAATACAATATCCAAAATATATACAGATTAAAAGATATATGCAGAAAATCCAGAAAAGCATTACCAAAAATATATTAAAATTCTTCATCCCTGTCATAGAAAGTCTAATGCAAGTACATGATATATACCAGAAGCATTCTGGTTGAAAGTTGCAAGTCTGATGTACCCAATCCTTAAAGTTTCTTTTCCATTTCTTGAGAGTTTGCATAGCCGCCAGCTCACAGGGTTCAGGGTAATTTTCTTCCGCCTGCAAGCCTTAATCAAAGTTTGTAAGTATGAACACACCTACTATAGTTGGTAATAGTTAAATTGAAACTAATATCAAGAACTCATAAAAAATGGGTAAAAAGATTGAATGGATAGAATTTTCACATCATATTTAACATATGTTCATTTATTGTCTTACAGGAACATAGAGCCCCATATAGCTTGAAGAACAATAAAGAATATAGTACACTTAAGAATATCCAAACCAAGATGCCTAACACTCACTTCAGAGAAACTGTCCTTGATTCAGAGTCTCCTTTTTGGAGTGTTAGCTCGACGACTGTATCCTCGGGACCCCTGCTTTATCAACCCCAGAATGAAGCACAAGAAACAAAACTATTTCTCAAAAGCTCAATAAATGAATTTTTTTTAAAAGATACAAAGTAAACTTCATTACTATTCATATATAATTAAAACATGTTGGTGGGAACCATGAGTCATCAATGAGCATTACCTGTACAAACTAAGTCTAGGATAATGAAAATTGCCCTTTAACCCAAAGAATAGTTTGTAAAATGATGGTTCACGGAAATAAATCTGGGGAACCAGATATCTTGTATTACTGGTTGAGAAAGCATCTCTTAATCAAGAAGAATTCATGATGAATCAGACTGACAACAGATTTCTAGCATTCAGATGAACAGAAAAAAGAGATCCGGAAGTGTCAGGTCGAAATGTCATTACATTAAATATCCCAATCCTAGGCATAAAATAATCTTTAACAATGGTCAATTAGTGGCATGTAGAATCACAAAATTGAAATAATTTAAATGATGTAAATAGTTAGTGGGGTAGCCGTCCAGAAGGGTTCAACTTTTTGACATAACTGTGAGGAGGCTTCAGAGCTTCATCAATTTCAGACATTCTAATAAGTGAAAATTAACTACCTGAATTTACATCAACAACCAACTATATAGGCTTACTTTATACCTCTTCAATGAAAGAGGAACTGTTCATATAAAATTTGACAAGGGGGTTTAGTTGTAATATCAATCAATGTAAGTTGCATCATATACAAGACTACGGCTACTAGAAAATGGGTAGCGTCAAAACTTTAAGGATCATGAATCAGTATTTCAAAACTTTAAAACTTAAAACCATATAAATCAGAAATCAAATCAGCAAGAGCAACAATGAACAAGATGAACACGGATTTCATGTGGAAAACCCTTTCGAGTAAAAAACCACAGCAGAACTATGCTTTCATTAACAACAATGGGCACCAACCCAGATTACAAGTGAGCACCAACTCTCCCGAAGCACCAACTCCGAAACAATTGAAGCACCAACTCCAATGTTGCTGAAGTACCAACTTCAGATTCACAAAATCCTTGATTCAAAACACTGGCCAAGCACTGAAAACCTTTTGCTCATACTCCCAACTTCGTACTCTGATATCCCCTTTCTGATCAACAAAAAACTATAAAAACTTCAAAGCAGTGAGCAGGTTACTCAAGAAACAGCAGCAGATGATATGATTTAGCAATGAAGAAGGATCACTGTATTCAAGGCTACCTTGAATACACAGTTCTCAAAATGAAATTGACATACCAGCACCGCTGAAACACTTTTCAAAACTGTTAAAAGCAGTGTATGCTACAATGACCCATGAACACACCAATGCCAAAGAATAGCGATTACTTTTATCATGACACTGCTAACACCATCTCATCCAGCATACTTCATTTTAGTACATGTAAATATATAACATTTTCAGACTCTCACTTTTGTGACTCAGGAAAATGGAGGCAAAAGATATTTGAATATGCACGTCGCCCAAAAGAATAAGGTCTGCCCAGAATAAGTGCCATGATGGCCAGCACAAAGCACTACACATGCTCAAACAGCAAAATGAAAAGCCTGAAATAGCAGTCCGATACAATCACTCCACACTAAGAGCCTGAAAATAACTTTTTGCCACACTTAACTATAGCGATAACATATTCCAGTAAATACAACCCCATCATTTCTATTCTATGTCAGACATAGGAATACACAGCTGAAGACTTCAAAAAGAACACGATATAATTTTAAGTGCTTCACTCACACACACTTATGCAGACGGCTCCAGAAGATTATCTCTCATCATATAGGTCATGCATAATGTCTCACACAGCTATCACAACAAAAACTAACGCCTGAATTCAATTTGCTCTCTCTCAGCGCACCTATTCTTTAGATAATCATAGCACCATACAAAGCAGACTCCAGACACAAAGAATACAAATCGATATTCTATATAAAGCTAAAAGCATGGTCTGCGATGCCAATAAAAACCACATCCTCCATCAAAAAACGCTAACCCATAGAAAATGTCCTCCAAAATGGCTCCACACACTACATCCTCCTACTGCGACCAGTAAAGGATGAACATATTTTAAATGCTGACCATTAGTCCGATATTTATAAATTCCATTAATAATGTGCAGATTCATAGGCTGCCTGATTATAATAGTCGCCAGAAATAAAGGAGAGAAACTGAATTTAATATTCAAGCTGCCCTCAAAATGGTATAAAGGAATAAGCCACCATAATAAAAACATAAACATTAGCCACCTCACAAGAAGAATTTGTGCCTCTTGAAAAGATCATAGACTTTTCAACTGCTGACATGGCAAACAAAGTAGACTAGCTGACAGCTGAAGCAAGCAAGCAAGCAGCTGAAACAAACAGGCAAGTAGCTCAAGCAAGCAACCAGCTCAAGCACCCAAGCAAGTAGCTCAACCTTTGACATCAATGACAAGATATTTCAACAATATATATATATATATATATATATTGTAAGAACTCTTGTTCTTCTAACTATAACCCCAACTGCTGCAACTGCTTTGTTTTGTTTGTTTTTTGAAGTTTTATGTTTTTTTTTGTGTTTTTGAATATTGTTGTGACCTTTTCACACATCGCCCCATTCAAAATGGGGACCCCTAATTTTTGCTCCATTCTGCTCTTTTGGTTTTGGTTTTGTCCCTCTCTCTCTCTCTCTGCCGGTCTCTTTCCTGTCTGCCTTTCGAGGGATGTCTCCGCCATTGAGCTTAAATAAGAAATTTGGCCTAGTCTGAAAATTAGGGTTTGTACTTTCCCGCTCAATCTATGGTCAAACAAGGTGAATAAACTGAAAATAAAGACTAACGTTGAGGTCAGTATGCTTCCAGCAAGCTTCCACTGAAATTTCATCGGATTCCGGCTACTTACTATTTTTAGTAAGTGTGAAATTTGGAGCATTTTCTCGACACTTTCGAAGTTTTAACAGCCACATTGCATTCAGAACACATCAAGCTGCTTGCGTGCAAAATTTGAGCTGAAACAGACAACTTACTATTTTTAGCAATTCAGCTTCCAGAGCAAATTTCAGGGCTTAGATGTAGAGTTTTTCAATGCATGTCTGGAGATTCCTTCTAGGTTTTCAGAGACCTTCGCGATGGTGTGGCATGTAGAGCAAGATAACAACTTTCAGAATTCAATCTTTTGAGGCTATTTTTAGGGTTTGCATGTTAGGGTTTCCTTTGTATGTCTGCATATTCTTTATGGGTTTTTCGAGAGCTACGCAGTGATGTGACATGCAAACGGAAATGGTCACTCATTTAGGAACTTACTATTTTTAGCAGGTGCATCCCGACAGCCGCCTCCCAGCACTTCAGAATCACAAGTTGATTGCAATGCAACGGAAACGAGAACAAACAGAGATCATTTGATATACATGCAGGACAAATTAGGGTTTCCAGCTTCGGGACCCAAAAAGAAGGGTAAAAGGTCAAAATTTTCGAAAACCGGTGTATACCACCATGATCAGTGTCTTCCAAGCTATCTGCTGATAAAATTTGAGGGCAAACGGAGCACTTACTAATTATAGAAAGTCATTTTGGAAACAAGCTAAAAATAGCAAATCAGCAGCATGCGCCGATGTTGATAGGCAGGTCACGTGGTGAGGAGCGCATCATTCGAATTTCAAATCAAACGGAGTTGTGGAGGTATCAGAAGCAGGTAGTTACTATAAATAGCAAACCACCTTCAGAAATGGGCTAAAAATAGCAGGCCAACCCAAAATAGCAGTGTCAACAGGTTGATGAAGTCGTGAGAATCCAGTGTTTAAAATTTCAAAACGATCTGAGCTTCTGAAGTGTGAAAATCAAGGGACTTACTATTTATAGTAAGACATGAAGAAGCTAGCAAAGACGAAGAAAAATGGCTAAGTGTTAAGAAATATCCTCCTGCATAGCTAAAATGCGCCCACCTCAGGTCATACATGCAAAAATATTCCAAAAGGGCGTTTCATCCTCCTGCCTTGTCAAAATGCACCCACTTTGAAGAAGTTGATGGAAAATTTCTAAGTTCAAGTTTTCATCCTCCTCCAATGGCTAAATGCGCCCATCTTGAGAGAAAGTCAAAGGTTCAAAAAAAAGAGTCAACAAGTTTTCATCCACTTGACATGTTGAAATGCGCCCATTCTAGGAAGATGTTCAAGAAAATTTCTAAGGCAAGAACTCATCCTCCACCACCCTCCATTTGCGCCCATCCTTCATCAAGTAGGAAATGCGCCCAAGAAAGTCAAGGAGGTCAACAAAGTTTATCCATCACCTATGCTAAAATGCGCCCACATGCAAGCAAAATGCTAAAAGTTTCTAAGTTAGAAACAAGTCCTCCTCTCATGCCAAAATGCGCCCAAGCAAAGCATGTAAAGACAAAAATGAAGAAGCTTAAGAGTCATCCTTCAACACCTACCAAATGCGCCCAGGTTTAGGAAGTCAACAAGTCAAAGGGCTAGGCGTTGGAAATGTTAATCCTTCATACATGCCTAAATGCGCCCAAAAGAGGCCATGTGAGGACAAAACGAGGGAGATGAAAGGTCACATGTTGGAGGCATTCAAAGTGTTTTATCCTTCAACATGTGTGAAATGCGCTAGAGGTAAAGGGTGGTGTAAGTATTGCTAGGCATTAAAAGTGCTAAGTGATGAATAATTTTTTCCTAAGGCGTGTTGAATATTCACCTTCAAGTGTGATATGCGCCCAAAGTTGATAAGGGTGATGAATATAATATGTTGGGTGTTGGAGATATTAAATCTATGGTGATGAAAAATAAAACATGTTAAGTATGATGTGCTTTCAAGGAAGATTTTCTAAGTGAAGTTGATGAATTTTCTCACCACAAGAAAATGAATGAAGTTGAATAAAAGTTTTCTAAGGCAAAATTTTCAAAGTGATTCAAAAAAAATTTCTAAGGCAAGTATTTTCTTCCTTTAGAAAATACGCCTAGACATAAAGGTGATGAATTTTTCCTTGGAACATGGATGAATTTTCCAGTGATGGAGTCAGAAGATATTGGCAGTGCAGGAACAATAACTTTTTTTTTCAGAAGTCAGAGCAACACAAGATGTTCACGGGTGAGAAGAACGGATTTAAATTTCATAAGGAAATATTTTTCTAAGGTTCAAAATTTTAAATTTTAAATGAACCCATTCGTTGTGTACCCATGGATTCATCATGTTTTCAAGAAAATTTTCTTCTGGGTACTGATGATCTTCGATGAGAAATGGATTTCCATGTCTTCTGCACTTCGCCAATGCTTGTTGGGTGAAGAATTTAATCGGCACTTGAATTGTGAAATTTTCCTAAGGAAAATTTTAAAACTTTCTAAGGCAAATTTGAATAAAATGTGTTTTCAAAAGAAAATGCTCCGAAAGATGAATTTAAAGTGAATTGCCTAGATGATTTCGATTGAGTTCTTCACAGATGAATTTTCCAGAGCGTCAGAGGTGATTGAAATTGAGAATTTGCAAGACAGAACTTTGGCTGGTGAATGGAAATTGATTAAAAGATGAATTTAAATTAAAAAATTTCAAAAGTGAATTTAAAATGTGGCAGTCAAAGTTGAACTTCTAGAAGAATAAGATTCCTGATGTCGAAAGACAAGTGTCAAAAATACCGGAGAGGGAAATTCAAATGAAGTAGTGGAGATTTAATACACTAGCTAAACTTAGCCTCCTTCTAGAAATCGATTTTCCTATAAGAGCTGAGGGTTATTCACTTCTTTTTCACAGCTGAAGAAAATTCGATTTGCTCTAAGTCTGGTGTTGCAGTGAGTTGCTGAGTTTTAAAAATCTGAAGTTGCTGAAGACTGAAGTGTTGAAGAGGTTCAAAATTTTGCTAAAGACTGAAGATTGTTGAAAATGTATGATTTAAAGAAGACTGCTGAAGCTTATAAACATCACATTGCTGAAGCTGAATGTTATTGAGGAGGTGCGCACTTGCTGAGTTGCTAAGAGTGTGAAGTGCGAATTTACAAAGGTCCAAGTGCTGATTAAAGTTGGCAGATTTCTTGAAGTATTGAAGTTGCTGAAGCTTGCTTAGAAATTTGTTTCTAAGTGATTGATAATTCGAAGTCTGTTGGAGAAGAAGTTGAGGTTTGCAAATGAGAAATAATATTGCAACTTCTTGAAGTCGACTGGCAGCCCTGCAAAATGTTTTATTTTTCGAAGTTAATTTGCTAATGGATGTTTATTATTTTGCAGATGGCTGAAGCAAAGACAACAACGGTGCATCCAGGCAAGCTGTTATCAAGAAGCTGAGCAAGTCTTTCTTGCCAGAGTCAAAGTTTACTTCAAAGTTGGGCAAGCTAGCTGACACGAATTTGGGCTCTGTCAACTTGGAGACTTTCAAGAATCGAATGCTGGGGATTGGTAATCATCAACCTTCGACCACTTCACACAACATCATTCGAAGTGGATTATATGCAGCTGCTGGTTTCCCACCAGCCATTCAGTGTTCAGAGCTGATATGGAGTGCGCCAACTGCTATGAGAAGGATCATAGATCAATTATGTCACCAGATGGACAAGTGCTTGCCAACCTCACTCCTGCTGCCATTGGTGAAGCTTTTGGAATCCCAGCACACAGGAATATGATTTATAAATCGAGGGAGCAAGCTAAGCGAATGTATGCCTCTGCATTTGAGAGATGTACGAAGACAATCAATACTCGCTGGATGAGCAACCCGAAGCCCTCTCGTACGAAACTGCCAAGGCAAATTATAGCAGACGACTTGAAGCAGGAGTATTGTGATCTTATCATGATGCTGAGTCGAGTTGGAGGCTGCCCTCAGGCTTTTATTTTTGAGCCATGGATATTCTATTACATCAACCTCGTGCTGGAAGGAAAGGATTACATCAACTGGGCTGAAATGATCAGTGATAATTTGCACGAGTAGCTCCTGAGCCTGAGAAGAAGGAAGACATTCTATATGGGCTCTTACATTGTTTACATGCTGGCCCGTATGACGAAATACAGAGGAATTTCATACAAGGAGCCTGTTGGTTGTGGCTCTCACCAGTTCAAAATTCATGAGGCTTGTCCGCAGTTGCACTTGACAAGTACTACTCATTACAAGCGTGTCAATGACGCCTTCACCATGCACATCACAAGAACACTTCAAGAGCGTATGCATCATAGGATCTCGAGGGAAGCCCAGGAATTGATTGAGAGGTATGGGTGCTGGTTTATACAATTTCTGAAGTTTTCTTACATAAGGCTGCAAGGATTTTCTTCATACCCATATAGGCTGCCTAAGTACCCAACCAACAGAATATTGATGTTAGAGATATCTAGGCAATTGGTTGCCTACGATAAGATTCAAAAGAAAAAGAAGGGAGGTGTGGACTTCCCGGTTGTCATGGAAAATTTCGATGAAGTGTGTCCTTCATTACAGGCAGCTAGAGAAGCTGAGAGTGAGCTTCAGTTTTACCACTTTTCCTATCACACCAGCAGACAGCACTATGATCCGCAGAACAATGTTAGATGGGTACTGTCAGAAGAGTTTAAACACAAGGCAAATATTGAGGATTATTGGGCTGGTGCATCAGACGAAGCTGAAGTCAAGAAGAGAATGTTCTCTAGATTGCCAATAAGCATGATTAGGGAGTGTGAAGTCATTCCAGTACTAGACCAGGTGGATGAGGACATGAACGTCATCCATCCAGATTATGAAGCGGTAAGAGATACTCCACTTCCACTCCCGGATTGGTCAGAACCTGAGATAGCAGATTTGGACACACTTTGCATTCCAGTCTTGACATTTACTAGAACGTGGGTTGACAGACGTGTGAGCAGGTTGAAGAGTAGGTTGATTGCATTGACTTACAATTTGATGGGAGATCACAAAACACCCACCACCAGCAGGAAGAAACAAATCACACGAGGTCCAGAATCTCGAAGGAAGGAGCCAGTTCGGCAGGAGCCTGTTCAGTCAGAGCCTCCAAGAGTTGCAGTTGAATCACCCACACCATTGGAGACACGTTCTCCAAGCATACAAGAGGTTTCTTTATTTGCTGATCAAAGAAATGCATTGAATCAGGTGCAAGCGGTACAAGAGAATAATCAGCCACCACGGAGAGAGTCAGTTGGCCAAAGCGTCAACGCACCTAGTAGAGATGATCAGCAAACCGATGAGGGGACTGCTACCGACCCTCAGTTTCAGCGTGAGTTGGAGACAGCTTTGGAGGATGATGATATAGTTTCGGGAGATACTCAGCCACTTGAGGCCGAAGAGCCTTGTCATGTCCCCTTCTCGTTGACATCTCTCCGAGCACAGGATTAGCCTATCATGCGACCCTCGTAGGCTGATAGACTGGATAGAGGGTCATGTTGGAGCTTGGCTCAGCTTCAGTTGGCAGTTGTTGATCAGTTGGCTTTCATTCGGGCTCATTCGGACACTTCTTGCAGAAGTTGCTATTTTTAGCAGTTCTCGGCAATCAGCGTGGGACCCCTGCTATTTTTAGCAGTATGGATTGTTGGTGTTCAGAATCACTTCAGTGTTCGTCAGCTTCAGAAGGATCAGGCATCGGATGAATAATGAGAAAGATATTAATATTTAATTGAATTAATTAAATATTAATTAATTGGAGATTATAATATAAAGTTATAATATTTTATTATAACTTAAGTGATTTTGATAAAGGGGTCGCCCATCATCAGAAAGGGGCCATTTGAAGATTAAATTTATAATTTAATATTTGAGCTGAGACTATTGAAAGGAATTAAAAGAAGAGGTCGAATTATTTAAAAATTCCCTATCTTTAAGGAATTTGCACTTTTGAGGGATATAGTGCATTTGCCTTGGGATTCGAGCCATTATGTGATTATTGATATTGAAAATTGATCAAGTTTGGTCTGAGCAAGAAGCTTTAGGGTTTCAGTCTCGAACTCATTGGGGAACGAGCCATCTCCATTGAAAGCAGTTCAGAGGGTGTGAGATATCACCTGATCTATTGCCAGCACAGAGGTTTCTTCATCCAGAAGAGATCATTGAACTTCAGAGATTATTTATTTACAGAGTTTCAGCATAGGTTTTCATCTGGAAAGCATATGGCAATCAAGGCGCCTATTTTCTTCAGATCCAGAGGTTTCAGAGGAGGCCGTACCTTTTAATTTATTGCTGCTGCTGTATTTTGGCCGTACATTTCTGTACCTGGCCGTACCATTCAAAGGAAGCCGTACTTATTGTCTTCAGAGCAAAACGCCTCCAGTTTTGGCAGTCTGACTCCATTATCAAAGGCGCATAGTCTTCTGGCAGTGGATTCAAGGGAAAGTGATTTAATATCTCAGCCGTACCATCATCTGAAGGTCATTTATTGCAGCCGTTCTGTATTGCAGCCAATCAGGTTTTCAATAAAAACCATTGCTTTTTATATTGCATGTTAGTGGATCATTATTGTAATTGTTTCAGAAGATCAATAAATTGCTTGGCATCCATATTAGCAATAGAATCTATCGTTTCCAGAGATATATTATTTTATTTGAATTTATTCTGCATTTCTTTCAAAAATCGCCATCTTCATTATTTATGCAAAAAACCACAAAAACAGTCAAAAAACCAAAAACCTTCAAAAAATCATAAAAACAATCAGATACAGAGAAAACGGGGAAACTAGGGTTTCTACAGTGGTGTTAGAGCTAAATCCTGCCATCCTAAGGGTTTAGCAGTCTTATGCAGCCAGAACAGATTGGCTCTCACAGGTATTACACACGCAGACGTGCTCTGATTGAAAGGCAACAGAGTTTGAGTAGGCAGCCGGGAAATATGGCTGACAGGAATGACAGAGCAGATAGAACAGATGTTCCCAGGAACGAGATTCCTCAAAACCCTAGAGATCAGGATGATGCAGAGGTTTTGCATGCACTCAGGGATCTTCGTGCAGGTCAACGACGGTCCGATGATGTATTACAGCAGTTGGCAGTAGCACTTCAGAGATTGGGTACTCCTAGGAGACCATCACCACATCGTGACGATGAGAGGAGTGAAGCAGGGTCTCGCAGGGCACCGAGGACAGCCTCACGGACAGCAGACAGGCCTACCAAGCCTACATTTGTGAGACAGGAGGCCGAGGAGGTCTTGGCAGGTGAGGAGCATGAGGAGTTGTTCGCGGATACGCTTATGGCAGCGAACGAGGAGTGGGAGTTAGTACCACCAGAGGTCAGAGAACGGATTACATTCGACCGTTTTATTACTCAGAGGAGAGCACCATAGAGGTCGACAGGATTGGAGACCTAGACAGCAGAACAATGACCTAAAACATGCAACAAACAGGCTTAACCTAGCGATGTTCGATGGTAGTGGCAAGGTGACAGCCCAGGCATGGATTAGCAAGTTAGATACATTCCTCACATTACGTCCGATGGCTGAGAGAGATGCCATTCGATATGCGACACTGCATCTTGAGGGAGTAGCTTACGACTGGTGGCACCACGGTATGGTTACGTTACAGCATGACAGGATCACATCATCCAGGAGTTCGTGGACAGATTGGTTGAGCGTTTCGACAGGAAGGATCCAAAATCCTACTTCAGAGACTTAGCTCAGTTGAGACAGAGTGGCAGTTTGGAGTCCTACATTGGTGACTTTCAGAAGTTATCAGTCATGGTTCCAAACATTTCTGAGAGGAGATTGGTAGTACTCTTCATGGAGGGTTTGACAGAACCACTGAGAGGCTGGATCAAAGCCTTTGATCCTCCTTCATTACAGGAGGCGATGAAGAAAGCACGAAGCATGGAGTTAGCAGCACCGTCTAATAGATTTAACTCCAGAGGTAATTCTTCATTCAGGGATAATAAGGGCTTTAACAAAAACAGGGACAAATCTGATTTTAACAAAGAAAAATCAGACTTTAAGAACGATTCAAAAGGTAAATCAGCAGCTCCACCTTTGGATTGAGAGGCCCTTAATGACCTACGCAGGAAGAAGCTTTGCTTCTACTGCAAAGGACCCTATGACGCCTATCACGATTGTCCTCTAAGACCTAAGGGCAAGGCAAATCGAGTGATGTGGGCATACTACGAGGACTCAGAATCAGAAAATTCCGAACAGCAGGAGAGTTCCGAGGATTCAGAGTCAGAGGCTCCAGAGCCTAGAGCCAAGACAGGGCCAGAGCTTCAGGTACAGGAGGCCCGCCTATCTAGCATTCAGCAGGAGGGTTCTTTCAGGATTCGTGGTGTGTTGGCAGGACAGAAGGTCATTACCCTACTTGATACAGGAGCCACGCATAATTTCATAGATGCTAGATTCGTTGAGAAACGCGGACTCATCACTGAGGAGTTCGAGGGCATTAGGGTTACGGTGGCCGATGGATACACCTTGAGATGTGAACGCATGATAAAGGATCTCCCTTTACGCTTGAACAATTATGAGTTCAAGGCAGATTACTATGTTGTCAATATGGGAGATATAGATTTGGTCTTGGGAATGAAGTGGCTTCATTCATTGGAGGAAGTCACTCTTCGTCTCAAGGACATGGAGATCCGTTTTGATGTTGACGGGAAGACACACATATTAAAAGCAATTCGGGACAGCAACATCAAAACAATTTCTTTTCGTCGGATGGAGAGGCTCATGCGTCACGACATGGTAGAGTGGGCTGCCGAATGCACTTTAGCACCTATACAGGAGGGACAGCAAAAGACAGAATATCATCCCACTACAGCAGCTTGAGAATCAAGCATGATAAGGTGTTCAGTGATATTCCGCCACGACCTCCGCATGAAAGGGCAAAGAACACATTATTGAGCTCGAGGGAGGGCTAAGCCCGTTATGATAACTCCTTACGGGCATCCTAAAAGATTGAAGGATGAGATAGAGAAGACAATAAAGGAGTTACTTGCTATGGGTCACATTCGGCCTAGCAAGTCACCATTCGCTTCTTCGGTTGTCTTGGTTAAGAAGAAGGATGGAACATTGCGCATGTGCATTGATTACAGGGTCCTGAATAAGAGGACAATTAAGAACAGGTACCCGATACCGAGGATTGACGAGCTTATTGATGAGCTCCATGGTGCCTGTTACTTTACCAAAATTGATTTACGGTCAGGGTATCATCAGATCAGAGTCCGTGAGCAGGACATAGAGAAGACTGCCTTCCGATGTCATTGTGGGCACTTCGAGTTCGTAGTGATGCCATTTGGGCTCACTAACGCACCAACTACTTTTCAGTCTACGATGAACAGGGTTTTTCATTCATTGCTGAGGAGGTTTGTGTTGGTCTTTTTTGATGACATCCTTATATACAGCAGGACATGGCAGGAGCACTTGGCCTTATCCGAGACCGGGTGTTGAGTATCTTTGAGAGGAGTCCTGTACCAAGGAATCCAAGGCGGATTTATGGGGATGACCGGAATTGCTATATCTAGGGTCAGCATTATCGCGCATGGAGTGCGCGATGGATCCTCGAAAAGATCCGGCTACCATTATTGATCGGGCCTACACCCTAAAACCCTCGCATTACGCTTCGAGAGGGTTTCTCGTTTATGGGTTCTAATTTCCGCGAGATTCGAATGGTTATTCACGACATGCAGCCCCTATGACAGATTTACTGAAGAAGGGTGCATTTATTTGGACTCCGGAGGCACAGGAGTGCTTTATGAAGTTTAAGGAGTTGATGACCACATGCCCTGTATTGGCACTACTAGACTTTACGAAGCCTTTCGAGCTTCAGTGCGATGCATCAGGTGAGGGCATTGGTGCGGTGCTTATGCAGGACAAGCACCCGATTGTGTACGAGAGCCGAAAACTCAGAGGGCCCGAGAGACTTTATAGCATTTATGATAAGGAGATGCTCGCCATCATGCATGCCTTAGCAAAATTTCGACAATATCTTGTTGGCAGCAAATTTTGCATCAAAACTGATCATAACAGTTTGAGACACTTCTTGGGGCAGCGAGATCTCAATGATAGATAGCAGAAGTGGGTCAGTAAGTTGTAGGCTTATGACGTTGATATCTCGTATATCAAAGGTACACAGAACGTAGTGGCTGATGCACTTTCACGTAGACCATATTTGAGCACTATGGTTCACATTTCAGAGGACTGGAGGCATATGATAGTGGCAGAGTATGCCAAGGATACTTGGGCCTCCAGCATTGTTGAGGGATCGACAGTTGATACCAGGTATACGCTTGTAAATGACTTGATCATTTACAAGAACAGGATATTTTTGATCCTAGGTTCAGAGGTGAAGAACATCATCATGCGGGCCTTTCATGACGTGCCTACAGCAGGACATCCCGGTTACTTCAAAACCTACAGGCAGATACGGGAGAGATTCACATGGAAAGGACTCAAGGCAGATGTTCTTCAATACGTGCGTGAGTGCCTTGTTTGTCAGCAGAACAAGCAGGAGAACACGTACCCGGCAGGTTTATTGCAGCCACTTCCGATTCTTGACAGGAAGTGGGAATGCCCATCGATGGACTTTATTACGGGCTTGCCTAAAGCCCAAGGGCTAGATTGTATATATCGTAGTTGTGGATCGGCTTACGAAGTATGCCCACTTCTTTCCGATCACCACAACCTACACAGCTACACAGGTAGCAGAGGTATTCTTTCGTGAGGTGTTCAGATTACATGGATTGCCTCAGAGCATTGTGAGCGACAGGGATAGTCGGTTCTTGAGTCACTTCTGGCAGGAGGTGTTCAGACTTTGTGGGACCAAGCTCACTCCGAGCACTAGTTACCACCCGCAAACTGATGGGCAGACGAAGATAGTGAATAAGTGGGTGGAAGGATACTCAGAAACTATATAGCAGGGCAACAAAAGGCATGGGTCAAATGGATACATTTGTGTGAGTATTGTTATAACTCGACATTCCATATGACCATTCAGATGTCACCTTTCATGGCGTTGTACGGTTATGAGGCGTCGAGTTTTCTGATTTGCTACTGAGCGACAATAGAGTGCCGAGTGCTGGAGGCTGGTTGCAGGAGAGTCAGGATACTATGAGGGCTCTCAAGGAAAATATCGCCAAGGCACAAAATCAGCAGAAGCAGTATGCGGATCAGAAGAGAACAGAAAGGCATTTTGAGGTGGGTGACATGGTTTACCTCATGTTGCAGCCCTACCGTCAGTCCACTCTTAGGAAGAGTGGGTCAGAAAAGCTTAAGCCACGTTATTACGGTCCTTTCAGGATCTTGAGACGAGTTGGAGAGGTGGCGTATGAGCTTGAGCTTCCAGCAGAGAGCAGGGTACACAATGTATTTCATGTATCACGCCTCAAGAAAGCGTTGGGACATCATGTGGTACCGTCTGCAGTTTTACCTCCCTTAGATGATGAGGGAAAGTTGATCTTAGTACCTGAGTCCATCCTGGAGTACAGGGAGAGACAGTTGCGTCGGAGGACTATCAGGGAATATCTGGTGAAATGGAGAGATTTGCCCGAGGATGCTACGGGGAGAGCGGGATATTCTCGGCATCCGGCATTGAGATTGCTTGAGGACAAAGCAATTTCGGAGGGCGGATCCGTCCCTTCTCGTTGACATCTCTCCGAAAGCACGGATTAGCCTATCATGCACCCTCGTATCATGATAGATCATAGAGGGTCATGCTTGGAGCTTGGCTCATTGGCTTGGCAGTTGTTGATCAGTCTGGCTTTCGCTCGGATTCGACACTTCTTGCTTGCTATTTTTCTCGCAGCTCGCAAATGATGCGGACTGGCTATTTTATTTTATGGATTATTGGTGTTGTAATCATGGGGTTCGGCAGGCGATCAGGCATCGGATGAATAATGAGAAAGATATTAATATTTAATTGAATTAATTAAATATTAATTAATTGGAGATTATAATATAAAGTTATAATATTTTATTATAACTTAAGTGATTTTGATAAAGGGGTCGCCCATCATCAGAAAGGGGCCATTTGAAGATTAAATTTATAATTTAATATTTGAGCTGAGACTATTGAAAGGAATTAAAAGAAGAGGTCGAATTATTTAAAAATTCCCTATCTTTAAGGAATTTGCACTTTTGAGGGATATAGTGCATTTGCCTTGGGATTCGAGCCATTATGTGATTATTGATATTGAAAATTGATCAAGTTTGGTCTGAGCAAGAAGCTTTAGGGTTTCAGTCTCGAACTCATTGGGGAACGAGCCATCTCCATTGAAAGCAGTTCAGAGGGTGTGAGATATCACCTGATCTATTGCCAGCACAGAGGTTTCTTCATCCAGAAGAGATCATTGAACTTCAGAGATTATTTATTTACAGAGTTTCAGCATAGGTTTTCATCTGGAAAGCATATGGCAATCAAGGCGCCTATTTTCTTCAGATCCAGAGGTTTCAGAGGAGGCCGTACCTTTTAATTTATTGTTGCTGCTGTATTCTGGCCGTACATTTCTATACCTGGCCGTACCATTCAAAGGAAGCCGTACTTATTGTCTTCAGAGCAAAACGCCTCCAGTTTTGGCAGTCTGACTCCATTATCAAAGGCGCATAGTCTTCTGGCAGTGGATTCAAGGGAAAGTGATTTAATATCTCAGCCGTACCATCATCTGAAGGTCATTTATTGCAGTCGTTCTGTATTGCAGCCAATCAGGTTTTCAATAAAAACCATTGCTTTTTATATTGCATGTTAGTGGATCATTATTGTAATTGTTTCAGAAGATCAATAAATTGCTTGGCATCCATATTAGCAATAGAATCTATCATTTCCAGAGATATATTATTTTATTTGAATTTATTCTGCATTTCTTTCAAAAATCGCCATCTTCATTATTTATGCAAAAAACCACAAAAACAGTCAAAAAACCAAAAACCTTTAGAAAATCATAAAAACAATCAGATACAGAGAAAACGGGGAAACTAGGGTTTCTACAAGCCTCGCCAGAATGATATAGAAGTTGAACAAGTCCGTGAAGTAGAGGCACAAGAACAGCAGCCATTTGATATACAATATGAAGTTCCTGATTCGCTTAGAGATAGGATGAGAAGGAGCCCCAGCGAAGAAATTGATCCAGCAGTTGAGATGGAAGAGTTTTTGAACAGGATCAGCGCGCCTCCACAAAAGAAGAGAGCACAGAAGTTTTCAAAGATATCCACTGATGAGGATGGCTCTCGCACCCTTCACGTGGCAGTGCCTCAGGTTGAATGTGACCGAGATGAAGCAGTACCTGAAAACTATGTGGTCACAACTCTGGAGTTAGGACGTCCCACAGGTGCACAGATTGTAGATGAGTGCGATAACTCCTACCACGCCCTCAAGGACAAATTATTTAAAAAGGAAGGAAAGTACAAGAAGTTGAAAAGAGAGCATAAGGCTTTGATAGGATATGAGCAACAGTTGTCTTGTCCTCGTGGGCAGGAGAGTCCAGCGATAGAGCTTCTAGCTGAGATACCTAGAGAGTCGATTAGTGGCTTGTTGGAGTTGGGGAAGATGGCACAGGAGGCAAATAAATGGGTTACAAGAGTTCATGCTGAGACAGAAAAGTTCATGGAAGACCTTGCTTGTGCTTTCCAGCAGGCTTCCAATATTTTAGCACGTATGGAGGCAGTTGATTAGGCCTGGGGTGATGCTTCTATTTATCAAAGCAAAGTTATTCAGCGTCTTGAGGCATTGAGACATGTTCTTTTGCAGATGCTGATTGATGGAGGGGTCATTCAGGAGAATGACAGGTATGACTTTTCTAGATGGTATTCTTCAGCAATCACGGGGCGTGGTTTCTTCGACGCAGCACAGGCGGATTCAACTAGAGTATGCAAGGCTATGGCCAATATCATTGATGGAGTTCAGAATACCTTCGAGGCTATATTTGCTAGGTGGTTGAATTCCGATGAGGTGACTACTGATAATTTGAGGGGTAGGTTGGTGCCTTTCTTTTCAGAGGTGAAGACCTTCGTACAAGATGACTTTGAGAACACTTCCACTTTCTCCAGCTTGATCCAGAGCACGCAGGATTCCTTAGTTGCTTGGAGAAAATCTTGTGCAAGGCATGAACAGTCAGTCATGGTGTTAGAGTTCCAGGTTGATTGCATTCCACCCATTTCAGTTCAGGAGGTTGAGGCTGTACTTGGCAGGTTCATTGAGTTCGGAGCCAGAGAGAAGGAAAATGGGAATGCACTATTGGACGATGATCTTCTAGAAGACTGATTATGGGCATTAATTGCCTCTACTATTTTGGGAGTGAGTGGGAATCTTTGATTCATTTAATGTACCACTCTCCATTCTGGCAGTTTTTAGGGTTAGGGTTGAGGTGGCTTAATCTTAGCCATTCTTTTGATTGTAATCCGGGTTGTCCATTGGACTGGGCTATCTATAAAAGGGGGAGTCCCCCTCATTTGTACATTATTAGAATTAGAGACTAGAATTAGATTGGAGATCAGATAAGAGAGTAGAGCAGAATAGACATTTTGCTTGATAGTTTAGCATAATTTGGAGGAGAAGGAAAGTTTTCCTTTGAAAACTTTTGTAAAAAATTGTTGTGTAACACTTTAATAATAGATCTTTTCATTGATGGTGAAATTCGTCTTCATTGTGTTTAGCTAGCAAGGTTTCTTCTTCCCTTCAATTCCAAGTAGTGTAAGATAGCGTAAAGTAGTTTAAGAAGTAGCATTTTCATTTCATGCAAGTAGATAGTAGCTGTGGATGTGTGGCATTGATCAAGGCACTTCGTTTCATTCCATACCACTAGCGGCTTGCTGACGACAAGTTTTCCTTGCGTGGTCTACTGGAGCATTTCATAAACTTAACTTCAGTTGTAGCTCATGCCTTGGTATGCGTCGTCTTGACGGTATCTTGATGTTGGGTTGTGACTTGAAAATTACTCGCTATCCCTTTGAAGATTGCACCTACTTTGTGTAAGTTGTCTAGCGTGAGGCGGAGCAAAGTTTTGTTGGAGCTGTTGAGATTGATCCCACATCCCGCCTTAGAGTAGAATATAGAATCTTCTTACCTTTACACTCATTTACTTTCCGTTCATCTTTGGTTAGTTTTAGGAAAATGTACTTATTGCTAAATCATCCGCATTGCGCAAATCCCTTCCAATCATCCATTTACTGTTAACTACAAGTATTCTAAACAATTGTGGAAGTCCCCTCCTGAAAACAGCAATTCACATCAAACCAACTGAGGGTATTCTAAGTATTTCAGAACTTTGGGGTTGAACGTGCGAACTTTCTTGCAATCTTAGCGCACGGAATACTTTGATCAAGAGAGAATGGAGTAGCCCTCGGACAACTTCGTTCTGCTGATTGGTGCGGTCACGAAAATCACATCAACAAATATATTGATATGCAATGAAGGAATATATATACAAACTGAAAATGTAGATTGCATACAACAAAGTGGAAAAGAACGGGATTTGCTTCAATTAATCAACAGCAATACATATCATAATTTTGGTTAATATTTCATACCCGGAGATAGATGATACACATCTGCACTTGCAACTTTGAAATTGCTGCTAAAAAGCACACCCTTATATGGTTCGATTCTCCCAATTTATGCACTCTTAGACCTCCAAAATGGTGCGGCTGGATTCTTCATGGCTGGGTGCCTCCTCTTGAATTTATCTGGAATTTATGCTGCCCTCTTTGACCAAAATCGCCCCTCTTGAAGAGCTGTGCACTCCTCAATACTCTGAATCTTCTGAATAATAAATGCATTCAAACACTCTGATTGATTTCACCAATTTGGACAAATAGAACCTTTGTATGAAGCTCTCATAAATGCTGCTTTCAATGGATATCTCACCACCTTAATATGGCTGCAACACTGAAGAATATATCGTTCTCCAATGGCTTGAAAGACAGAAACCCTTGGCTCCCTTCTCACAGACAAATTTCATGAAGTAAAATGCTCAAAGAATGAATGGCTCAATTCCCAAGGCAAAATATATATAACTTCAAGAAGAAGTTGATTCCCTCCAAAAAGCACATTAAAGACTCAATTAAATGTTATAACATTGTACTTTAATATTTAATATTTCACTACCTTGGGATAGGCGCCAATAATTAATTAAATATCTGACCCCCTTTTCATGACAACTTGACCCTTCATTATAAAGTTAAGTTATAACTTTATAATATCAGCTTTTATTATTTAATAACCATTTGAGCCAATAAAACATTAATATCTCTTTCAATATTCATTATTTCACCACGCCATCTGAAACTGGGGTCAACACTGTCAACCCCAATGTGTCCAAGTGCCTTACTAAAAATAGTAAGGGTCCCTCTCAAACAACCACTGGCTTAAAACAGAGCCCTGGAGACACCAAACAAAAGCCATAATTGTAACCCATTGAACTCTAGAGAAGATAAAAGCCTCTGCTGACCAAGACTCTACCTCAAAAGACCCTCTATCCATACTCATTAGCCTACGAGGGTCAAAATGATAGGCTAATCTTACTGACAACTGATGTCTAGCTAGAAGGGGACATTATATATATATATATATATGATCATGCAATAGTGATACTTGCAGAAATTATTGATGATATTGATTGTGAGTAATCTAGATGCATCCTTTGTTATAAATATGTAATAATAGATTCATATGATAGTCTATTTTGAATTTAGGAGAAACAGATTGCAAATAGGAAGGATGGCCAGCCTTTCGGGTTCACAAGAGATGAAGGACGACCAACCTTCATGCTCTTACGAAGTATGCCACCTAGGGATGGAATGGGCGACCAACCTTCCATGCTCATGGTCTAGGGGTTGGAACGAGCCAAAAATCCTTACATGCTTTCGGGCTTGATCAAGGAGGACGAACCAATCTCCAAGATGAATTGAGGGATGGAAGGGTGGCCCACCCTCCATGCTCTCACAATACAAGGGCAACCAACCTTGAGATTGCAATTTGCAAACATTTCAAATGAATTCCTAATGAGACTATTATAGGAATCTACTTTGGAATGGCTATTGTTTTAATTGGATTTCAATATGAATAATGTTTATATGATATCATTATGCCTACTAATGTTAGTAAAGATAGATGTTATCATGGCTTATGATTTAACATCAATTTTCAATGACTAATATTGTGTGCAGGACCTAAACCAAGATTTATCTTATAAAAGGCATTTCAATTGGTAAATTTATACACTTAAATATATTATATTTCTTATATTAATTGGAATTGTGATTTTAGGGCAAAATTTAGGAATATCCCAAAAGGGAACATTACAATTGGTATCAAAGCATTGTTCCTGCCTATCGGATGAAAGATAGTGGATGCAACTAAGCCAAAGGGCTCAAAGGGCGTTGGAAAGAGAAAGAAGACAACTTACATCAAGTAACACCTCTATTCAAAATAAGAAAATGGGTGAACAATAGGGAAATGAGTTGAGGGCTTTCATGGGGAAAAATGAGAAGACAACCCAATTATTCTTGCAAACCCTTCAAAATATGAACAGCACAATTAACACTCTTAGACCAAACCAAACTAATGGGAGGGATGCCAATTCTAAGTTTCTAACCATTCGGTAAATGACAATAGAGCTCCACTAGGGTCAACACCTAGGGTAACCAAACCATCTTTCTTACCTAGAGAGGGACCATCAAGGGAGGAAAAATAAATCAATACACCAAACAATAACTTAGACAAGTATGCAGCAACTTACTCAAGACTTGACCCTGAAATTAAGAGGAATATTCCATTTGGAGAGTATTGTGAGGTTGGAACAAGAAGTAACCCTAGAAGAGAAAGGAGTCAACCTAATAAAAATTTACGTCAAAAGGTGGGAAAAATGGCCCTCCCCAACTTTGATAGGTCAGTAAAGGTCACCGCCCATTCATGGATCCAAAAATTGGACACATATTTATCTCTCAGTCCCATGTCTAAAGAAGATGCCATCAAATTTTCCATCTTACATTTGGAAGGGGTTGCAGACCACTGGTGGCACCATGGTTTGATTACTCAAGGGCACCAAAACATAACAACCTATGATGAATTCACACAAAAGATTATGGACCGATTTGACCAAAAACACCCTGAAAGACACTTTAAAGAACTAACACAATTAAAACAAGGATCTGTAGAAGACTATATAACGGAATTTCAAAATGTATCAATCATGGTACCTGGGATTACGGAGAAAAGGCTAACTTACCTATTTATTGAAGGACTATCAGAGTCAATTCGTGGTTTAGTGAGTGCTTTTGACCCCACCTCTCTTCAAGAGGCAATTCAAAAGGCCCTAAGGTTAGAAACCACATCAACAAAGGAAAAGAGCCAATCCAAGAACATACCTTCAAAATCACAAAACCAACCCCCTTAGAAAGGAAACTAGCAACAAAATTCATTACCTTCTCAATCACACACAACATCGGAAGAAAGGACAAAACTCTGAAGAAGGTGATTATGTTTTGAGTGCAAGGAAAAATGGGAGCCAAGACATAGGTGCACAAGGAGAGGAAGAGCACACAACTTAGAAGCAATATTGGATGAAGAGACAAATGAAGAAGAATATGAAACCCAAAGGAAGAAAAGGAAACAAGAGGATGAAGAAAATGCAAGTGGTATTGTTGTCACCAAATAGTGCACCCTTACTGAGTTGCAAAACTCATCCTACTGGTGAAACATGGGTTCTTTCCATCATAGGTGACCCACGAACCTGGGATCACCTATGATGGAAAGAACCCATCTTTCACCAATAAGCTGAGTTTCGCAACTTAGTAAGGGTGCACTATTTGGTGATAACAAGTACATTAGCCACACTTTTGGGAGCAACCAAACACCACCCTTTTAGAATCCGTAGTGTTCTAAAAGGACAAAAAGTGATTGTCCTAGTGGATAGTGAAACCACTCACAAATTCATCGACGAAAGTCTTGTGACAAGAATGGAATTAGAAACAGAAAATTTTAAAGGTTTCAAAGTGGTCATGGCAAACAGAATTACTACTCCATGCACACAAAGAATTCAACAACTAAGTATTACCTTAGGAAGACATCAAATCAAGGAGGACTTCTACGTGGTAAACATGGGTGATACCGAAGTGGTGTTAGGCATCCAATGGTTGCTTTCCTTAGGGAGATATTACCAAGACTTCCAAAAGATGGAGCTTTTCTTTCAACACAACGACCAAGAGGTGATCTTACAAGGTTTATCTCATAAGAGCCCCAATGAAGGAACAATCAATCATAACAACTCAACATAGTTAATGATAAAATCTAACGATATAACTTGACTTTCATTTCTCAAATAGAAATCCGCATGTTGCCATCACTAGTTGTCACATAAACTTTGGCATAACTAAGATATACAAAGATGGATTAAGATTATCTTACTTCTAAATTTCAAGATATAAGTGCACAATGATATCATCTTCACCCTAGATTATCAGTCTCTTAAAAGCCAACCAATAACATTAAAGTCCACAATCTACAATGATTTATTTAGAATGTTTGGTCTTACCCATAACACCCCATATAAAACATCATAAGTGAATTATTATTAGCATGCCAAGTCAGAATTAGAAATAATAATAAAAATCTAAGTCTAAATTCAACCAGATTTTGATATGCCAAAACAATATTTTTGAGAGAATGTAATGAAGACAACTCAATTCTTTAGGAACCATACAAATTTGGACTCTTAGAGAGATCTTACGAGAAATTTTGGAAAGAACCATTGGCACGATAATTTGAGGTTTATGTTTTGAGATTTATCGTAGGATATATTCATCAAGCTTCTTGAGGGAGGAACACAATTGTTCTAATGAAGAGTAATTTGTTCATTTTGAACAAGATAATAATGTACAAATCAAATCCATACCACATATGATCTATCCCACACTCATTGAAACAATGGCAATGCATGGATCTACCTTGTAACCTACAAAATTGATCTAGTAGACTTTGTTTTGTGGACCAAATTCACTTCTCTATTTAATATCTAGAGTAGATCATTTCATCCAAGAGTCTTCTTCTCCTAAGTCATTTTTCTTGATTAGAATAGCTCTACATCCATGATTAAAGATCAAGAACATCAATATTAGGTTTCTAAGATAAATTTGATACAAGTCAAGGTGCACCCAAATTTGTTACGTAAATCTATTTTAAGTTACAATGTGGGCCCATAACCCACAAATCCCATGATCATTTTCACCTCCTAAACTCTAGAAAAAAAATTGTTATTTCTTAAATGAATCAAGTAAAATAAAACAATACTTTCCTAAGATATGAAAATCATCTTAATGTCAAACATAGGGATATGTCATATTTTTACAAGAGGAGTGACAACCTCAATTGATTTGGAAGTTGGAAAAGAATTGGATATTACTTATTAGTGTAAACCTATGAATGTAAATCCTTCTATGAAGTGTTTGTGGGTGATAATTGTTTTCTATGAATTCTAAGACTTTGTACATCTTTCATTTTATTGGACTTGATCAATCCAATAATTTTGTACTTGAGTATTACCTAGGAAATATATACTAAAAAGGTTATAACATGTCATTAATTACCTATGAGTCTATGACAAGGTGATATGTAGGTTAAGCTATTTTATATTACATCCTCATTAGAAACAAACTTGTTTCAAAACTTGTTTGAATGTTTACACAAAATGAAATTTGAATCTAAGGAAAATTGTTACTTGTTTCCATTTGATTGTTTAGAGAAAAGGGATACAACATGTAGTAAAGGACATCTAGATCCTTTTACTCAAATGCAAAGTGGTTTTGCACAAAGGAATGGAATCCTAATATTCACAACACTCCCATAATTCATCATGACTAAGGATGAAACATTTTTCTATCATTCTAGATTTCAACAAGGGTAATCAAGAGTTGTATTCATTGCTCTGAATCCTTGTGGGAATCAAAAGAGAGAAAACTTGTCTTAAGTTACTAACCTTGCCAATTACCAACTCTTGGTTTTGTTATTAAGAGTTATTGAAAAATAGAAGTACATAAGCCGGAAAAATATTGGACAATAAGTTATCCTCATACTTTAGAGGATGGTGTTAACGTTATTGGTAATCAAGTTAAGGCAAGTATACTAAGGAAATCATTGTAGTAAAAATCGGACCAAGACAATCATCACTAGCTATAGAGTTTTCAATTCCTATTGCTTGAGGACAAGCAATATTGGGAAGGGTGGACAAAACCCCCATCGCAGCCTGTCCTAAAATTAATAATAATCGCTGATATGGAAGCAGCAACCAAGGAGGCTCTCAAAAAAGGTTTGATGAGAATGAACTAAGGGAGATGTCAATGCAGTGATCATTACCTTGCAAAGAACAATTAAATAAATTAAAACAAAGGCAGCAATTTCTAAATAAGACCAGCACCACTTATTAATATGCAGCGATTCCATGAGGAATTAGTAGAGTTTTGAGGCAGTGATTGGAAATAAACTAAAATAACATTAAGTTGAAGAAAAGTCATAACCTTTGGAAAGGAGATGTCTATTCCAAAGGGTGGATCATTTAATGAAGGTATGAGGATATATAAGGGAGGTCAAATCATTTGTGAAAGGCATCAATATGGAATGAAAAAAGCAGATTGGAAAAGAAAGAGAATTAGAAATCAGAATAAGAGATCAATTGGAATAAATATTATTAGCAAGAATATTATTGGGAAGTAAGTTTTAAATATAATTAGAAATAACTATATGTGTGCGTGTGTAAGAGAGAGAGAAAGAGAGAGAGAGAGAGAGAGAGAGATCATGCAATAGTGATACTTGCAGAAATTATTGATGATTGTGATATATATGTGTGTGTGTGTGTGTGTGTGTGTGTGTGTGTGTGTGTGTGATCATTTTGCTAGGTTTCATTTTTATTTTCTAAAAGGAATATGGCTTCCAAAAATATAAGTGGTGGCAAACCTAGGGATCCTTGCTAGAAACATCGGAGACAAAGTCTAATACGAAGAAAGGTTATTTGTATCCACAACACTAAGAGTATAACCAGAGGCATAAATTGATTCAAATATCACCTTGCACAGATCACTTTCCAAGATGTTACACCATGTACAGCAGCTACTCTGAAGATCGAGGAGGTGGTGAAATCACTCCTTGCAGCACATGACCAAAAGAAAGCAAAGAAAAAGAGAACAATAAAGGCAATGCCAACACCAAACCCAATTTTTAGTTCTACAAGGTCACAGGAAGATATTGGGGGGGCTCTTCTTCCATTAGGCCATGGATACTAGGATCAAGCAATGTGGGCAGCCGTAATTCTAGCTATTTTGTTCCTCATAACACTCTTTGTATGTAACCTTCATTAAAAGGTACTACATGGAATAGAGAATTGCATGTGCAAGATTTTAGTACTACAACAATATTCGATTTAATGTTGCTACATGTCCTTATTGGGAGCATTTGATCAATGCATTGATTGTGGCAGTTGAAGGGTTCAAGACCCCAAGTGATCATGAATTCAGTGGGTCATTATTGCAAAATGAGATTCAAAACACATGCCTGCTACTAGAAGAAAAAAAGAAAATTTGGGAAAAGAAAGGTTGCACCATTTTGTCTAACGGGTGAATGAACAGCAAGAATAGGACACTCATCAATTTTTTAGTGGCTTAAGAGGGCAGCTAGTCTTTTTAAAATCAAGTTGACGCCTCAATTGAAATAAAAAATGCAAAGACCTTGTGCAACGTGTTGGATGAGGTGGTGATGGAGGTGGGAGTGAAAAATGTCATTCAAATAGTGACCAACAATGCAAATGCAAATGTGGCAGCTGATAAACTTCTAGAGGTGAGGCACCCAATATTGTTTTGAAGGCCTTGTGCTAACATTGGGAAACTTAGTTGGATGAAGAATGTGGTTAAAGATACAAGGAATATCAAAAAGTACATCTACCACACGAGTCCTAAATCTTATGAGAGAGCACACTGACGGAAAGGATCTCATGCAATCAAAAGCCACATGCTTTGCCACTAATTTTCTCACCTTGCAGAATATATTAGCTAAAATGCCCAACACGTTAAACACATGTTTTTGAGTGAAAGGAAGTTAGAGAGTCTTTATTGCAAGAAAGCTAGAGAAAAGTATCATATCCCCGGAATCGTCATACTAAGATAATGAAATCCAATAAATATCCAAATATAAATGAGTAATTGCAATTTAAATGGCATTCTAATTATAACTATCGTAGATAATATCATAATTATAAATATAATATTAACAATTTAACCATTATTATCATAATCATGATTATCATAGATAAGTATTATAATTATGATATATATATTATAGAATAACACATATTATAATGATAATATCATGAATCTGATTATAATGATAATATGTGATATTTATAAACATCATTATAAATATTATAATGGTAATACATATCATAAATATGATATATTACAATGATTTGATATAAATATCATAAACATAATAACCTATGTTCTATACTAAATAAACAAATATAAAATATAATAAACAAATAAAAAATGTAAAAATGAAATACACACATAACAAAGCCCGATTCCTAAGCGGCCTCTAAACACAGCAGATAGTTTAAAAAAGATGCAGCGATTCACTAATCCTTAGCAGTGATTATGAAAGGGAAACAATGCATTCAAAGACATCGGTCAAACCTCCCTCGACACAGCAAGTCTAAGGCAGTGATCACTAATGACTAAACCAATGGACACTAGCGGTTAGAATACAGCAATTACAAGTTGTTAAACCGATCAATATTAGTTATGAAACAGTCCCAAAAAGAGGCAGCAACTGCATAAGGGACACGTCCCTAACCAAAGGAGAAGATTCTTGGTGATCGGGCTATAAAAGGAGAATCAATTCAAGGCCAAAGGCATGGATCAAGGAGTGGAGGAATAAAGAAAGGAATATCTAACATATTCTAATCGATGGAGAACATAAGGAATATGTGAATATATTCTCAGCTAATGAATCAGCAGATACGATATCTATGGAGTATTAAAACAGCAAACAATTCACAAAAGATATCTTTTAATTCCTGCAGATTGTGGACCCAAAGCCGAGATTTATCTTGTTTGAAGCATTTAGGTGGTAAGCTACAACCCTAACTACATTAAGCTTGTGATTCTAGGACAAGATTTAGGCTTAGCCCAAAAAGTGACATTACAAAAAGAGGGTTGTAAAGACCATTTCTTATGATAGATTTTCCAAAGTCTTGGAGGAAATCTTCAATGTAAGTTTTCAAATTCCAATTTTTATTTTACTTTTTATTTTCTAATGTTACAATTTGTTGATTTTGTAAAATTTTGATATTTAGGCATTAGACTATTGGTTAGAGTTATATGATTGGTGGATAGGGATCAAAACCCCATAAGACATCTATACAAAGTCATGGATAAGGATAAGGCCAAAGAGGCAATTCAACATTTGTCAGAGTCAAATAAGGCTAAAAATGAACCCATATGGTGCATTATCGATCAAAGGTGAAACCGACAACTCCACCAACATATTCATGCTCCTACCTACTATTTGAACCCAAGTTTTTTTCTCCCCTTCTTTCAAAGAAGATGCAGAGGTTATGCTTGGCGTCAACACTGTTGGCGTAAAATCTAACACCTCTGGAGTGCAAGTTTGTACGGATAGCTATGTACACTACGCAATGAGCGCTCTTCAAATTAGGAGGGGAAGCTCCCTCATTGTGCTGGAATGCATGGAAAAGAAAAGTAATCTAAGTCCTATCTTTTTGTTCTCAGCTGGAAGAGGCACAAGGTTAAGAAAACCAAGAACATTGCAGCTAAGGATTTTCTGGTTTCGCAGATCATTAACTACAACTAAGCTAACTACTTTAAATCTATCCAGTTTCCTCAAGAAAACAGAGCATGAGGAAATGGAGCAGGGATGATTATAGACGATAAACGTGTTTAGATTCTCTACTTGAAGGCAAGGTGGCGCATCTATCAGCTCAATCTAGACAAGTTTATTGGGCACAAAACAGATTTAAGAATTTACCATGACAATCTCATGAAACCCTATGTGGCATAATAGTTGATCATAATAGTAAAGACTTCACAAAACAGATTTATCATCACAATCTTATGAAACCCTATGTGGCATAACACTTGATCGTAATGATAAAGATTCACAAAACAGATTTACCTAAACTATGGGAAGAATTTACCACGCCAATCTTATGAAACCCTATGTGGCATAACACTTGATCAAAGTAGTAAAGACTTCACAAAACAAATTTACCATCACAATCTCACGAAACCCTATGTGGCATAACACTTGATTGAAATGATAAAAGATTCACAAGACAGAAAGAATCCACCATTACAATTGCATGAAACCCTATGTGGCATAACAATTAATCGTAATAGCGAAGACACATGAACAAATACCAAAAGAGCAATATTGAGGGCAAGGTAGGTAGCATATATTTCTCTCTCCAGCAAAAGTTATTTACAAATGAGCAAAAGCTCTTATTTATATACATCAAGGTGTAGGGAACCCTAAAATCACCTTTGAGTCATCTACAGTTCTTGCAATGCATGCAAGTCATGCCAAACCCTAATTAAGTAAACTATACAGTCAACTGGAAACTACCATCAGTTAACCGAAACATCTAATCTAAAAATGGACTATTGTGCGAGCATGCACGTCCTTATTGAAAGAGTTAACTGGAAGACTACCATCAGTTAACGTAAAACCCTAAATGAAACTCCAAGTGTGTAAAGCTGAATCTCATAATAGATATGCATGTGATGACAACATCGAGTTAACTTGAAAAGGGTAATGCCAAGTTTAACTCGTGTGTGTAATGTCTATCCTGAGAGGTGGAACTGAAGTCTACTGGTCGTGATCTTGAGCAACCAATCCCTCAACGAGATTGTTAACTGCATCAGCATCTGAATGTCAGCAACTTGAGCAATCTTGGCAAACTTTGCACACTCAAACTAGCATTTAACTGACTTATAACTTTGGCGGCTTCGTGACTGAAGTGATGGCCATTATCTCTTCTGTGGCTTGATACAAATCGGTCTCAGCTTTTCTAACGAAATCATGAATTAAGACCGATTTGGTCTTGAATTCAGTCTGTGTGTATTGTACTCTGAAAAACTCGCCTATTGACTGTGAACACAGCTATATTCTGACAATTTTTTTGGAAAACTAAAAATACCCTGCTGAGGCTAAAAATAGCCTTTCGAAGAGTTATTTTCGGCGAAAATCTGAGATATGGGTTTTGTCCAGAAGAAGATTCTAAGACAACCCAGAATGTCAGATTTGCGAAAATTTGACTTCTACTTGACCATGCAAGGAATTTACAGCTGAGAAAATTAGAGCCTCGAGAACTGATGCTCTGGAGTAAATTTTCCTGAAAAATTTTGGCACATGGGTTTTCTCGAGGAAGCTATTCTGAATCAACCCAGATGATTTGTTTTGCCAAAAGTCGCCAATTCTTCAAACATGCGAAAGAATTTAAGACGAGAAATAGAAGAATTTAAGACAGAAGAAAGAAGTTTTTAGTGCTCTGCTTTGTTTGCCTACGGAATAGGATTCTAATTACTGGAAAACGTGTGATATACAGAACATAGGATCAAACAATAAACTAAAAAATAACATAGTAGAATGCCAAAGCTTTATTCATTCTCAGGAAATATCATGTACAAAGAGTATCACAATGCTCACAGTATAACCATCGGCAACAAAATTCATTCATTACTATCATAGCATAATCTCCCGACTACATCCACCCGACTACATATAACGCTCGGCGGTGGTTAGGCAACCAACCGACACGACGTTTCATAACAACATTACATTAACATTGATCTAAACATATTTTGCCGAAAGTACATGACATCACATGACATTATTATTCTTTACTAACTATTGTTTTATTTGACAACTGCCGAGTATGACCGAGGCCAACTACGGCCGACAACAAGCAACCGACAACAAGTAAAATATCTGACTAACATCATCCCCCCCAAAAAGAAAGTCGTCTTCCAGACGACAGATACAACATGATAAGATTACTGAGAGGTAGGGGGAAGGGAGTGCGTCCCTGGATGCACCGATGACGTCGGAGTGGTGGAAGAATGCTCTGCTCTCAGGCGCCTCAGCTCCTCCGTGCGTGTACGAAGCTGCCGATCTGCCAGGATCTCCCTCTCCCTCGCCGCCTTCACCATCCGGGCTGCCTCCATCAGTTGGCTCTTTGCCTGCTCTGCCTCGGCATTCTTGGCCGCCAACTCTACCTCTTTGGCAGCTAACTGGTCCTCCAATGCTTTCATTCGCTGCTGCCAGGCTGCCTCTTTCTGCTGTGCCTCCTCCTCCAAGGCTGTCACCCGAGGCTCCAAGATCTCCAATCGGGCTCCCCTGTCACTGGCGAGCTGAGATTGCTCAGTCAAGTTATCCTGAATGCTCTTGATGGTCGCAGCCGACTCATCCTTGACCCGCTGAAGAAGTCTATAGGCATCCACTCGGCGAGATACTGCCACATCAGTGGAAAATCTTTGGCGCTTCATCAAAGAAAAACATCTCGGAATGCCAGCTCGATGTAGTATAGACTCTCCAAGACGCCTGCATCCCGTCCCACTAGCCTCGGTGGCCGACCTCGCCAAGCTCTCATCATGGCAGGAGTCTCTCCTGCTGGCCACCCCTCGCCAAATATCCGGGCAAACTCAGCCTCACAGCCCATCTGCACAAATCCCCGAATTCGGTGAACCTCCTGGCCTACCAGAGGCGATCGGCCAATCCTCAGGTCCCTGGAAACCTGTCCCACACGGATCATCAATCTGCCCATGTGCTCGAGCTCCTCCACATATCTCTGTACTGTGCCTACCGGATCCGACGGGTCTGGCTGAGACATTTCCACGACGAAGCCCTCTGTGGAGGCGCCTTCCCCGTCCTCCTCGTCATCCGAAGGTATGCAATATTCCGTCTCCTCCTGGGGCTGTTCCCCGTCTGCCGGCTGAGGCTCCTGAATGGCTGTCTCTGGTGCCTCGGCTATGCTCACCTCCGGAAGTGCAAGTGTGTCTTCGCCGATCCTGGCCGTCTCACTCTGCTGGGTGTGAATGATCGACCCCTCCTTATCCCCTTGTCCCTCCGAGGGACTCTTCTCCTGCTCGTCTGGCTGCTCGGCTGGCTGCTCGTCCACGTCGAGAGTGAGGCCCACCGACCCCAGCCAACTGTCAATCTGTGCTACCCCGGGTGCTCCTGGGGTTGGAGTCGTCTCCTCCGTGGCCTCAGTCATTCCCCTAACTCCTGCCGAGGTTGCCACTCCTGTGGCTGCCGATGCTGACGGTGGTGTAAGAGAGCAAACTGCCGGCAATATCTCCACCGAGGCAGTGGAACCTGCTGCTGATATGGTAACTGCCCCCTGTGATGTGGTGGCGAGAGGTGCCCACCCTGGCGATGCTCCCGGCAGTGAAGCGGCTACCCTCAACATCCGTCCGGCTCCAACTGATGCAACAGGGAGGGTGAACGTGACTGAGTGTGTGCTCTGGCTGGCTGGCGGTGCCGGAAGAGTGAATCCTGTCGGCTGCAATACTGGTATGTCAATCTCGCCTGCCTCCTGATCCCCGATGGCAACAGACACCTCCTCATCGGTCGGTGGACTCAACTCCGATGGCGAGGAAGATAAGTCGATAGGTTCCTCTCTGTCCGATGCATCGCTCTCCTCTGAGGCCTCCTCCTCCGATGTTTCCTCTTCCACCGATGCCTCCTTCCGTTTCCTCTTTTTCCCCGAGGCTGTGCCCTCGCCGGCTTGCTTTGCTTCCAATTCCGACCAGTAGAATACGGTAGGCCATCCCGGGTCGAGGTGAGTGAGTGGCCGCCACCGACCCCAATTGCCCTCAGGCACCTGTGTGTGCACTGCATCCAAAAAGAGAGCTATGGCGTGCTGGGTCATATAGAAGGCCTTATGCCTCTGCGCCAGAAACTCCCTTATCCGCTCCGTGAGTAGCCTCGCCCAGTTGTATACTCGGCCAACCTGAAGTCCGACCATGAAATCCACCTGCCATAAGGCAATGTCCGACGCTCGGCTAGCCCCTGTGAGTCGGCACTTCATCAGGTCCAGCAAACATTTCCATTCTGCCGTTGCTAGGTGACTCTTCCGGAGGCCTCGATTGCCAGTATTCCATATGGTACGCTGTTCTTCGGCTGACAAGTCGCTTCGGCACACTTGCTTGACCAGCAGTTCTTTGTGTTCCTGCGTCATTTTCTTGGGCTTATTAACCCCTATTCCCGAAGCTGGGACGCCGAACACCCTCTCAAAGTCCTGAGGCCAGAATGAAACTGTCACTGGGCAACCTCTGTAATCGATGACGGACTTGTGCGTATGCCTACAGTAGTTCTCCACCATCGCCTTCAGCCAAGGCTCGAACTCCCGAGAACCAAAAAAGGGCACGAGCACAGCCTTGTCCACCCGAGCGTGTCGAAGCGCAACCTTCAGAGAGTGGTCATCCGGAGTGCTTCGCCACCATTGCTTGCACTCGTTGCCGGTCAGATTCTCCCATGTCATCGTGTCGGCATCGGCATCCATCTTTTTTCTCTTCGCAGCCGAGGCTACCTTTGGCTGGTGCTGCATCGGTTTCTTGCCTTTGTCCATCTTCCTGTCAGCTCGGTGATTCCAGCCGACTTTATAACCCTCGAGACTGCCGAAATTATGAAAACCGCCGAACTGCGGGTGCAAACTGCCGAAGTACCAGAAACTACCGAACCGTCGGTGAGAACTGCCGAAGTGCCAGAAACTGCCGAACCGTCGGTGAGAACTGCCGAAGTGCCAGAAACTGCGGTGTTGTGAGAGAACGCGGTATAAAAATTAGAGACGGTGAGGAGAGCTAGCGGTGCCAAGGCCGATGCGGCTTAGCGGATGAATGGCCGTGCAATTTTGTGAAACCGAGTAAAATCACGAATCTCATCACCTGTATCGCGTCTTGCGTCGCGGTTCTCTTTGCGGTGCCAACCGTCTTGAATTTCACCGGTACTCCCGATGCCGTGCGGATCCTTGTCGATGCGATGCGGTTCTCACTGAACAATTTGTGCCCGTCACCGGACTTCTTTGGGTGTAAATTTTGTATGCGGACTTTTTCACAGGTTTGAATTTAAATGCAGTTCTCTGAAATTTTGAATTTAGATGCGCAGTTCTCTGAGGCTGAATTGCCGTACGGTTCCTACTGACAACGTTTTATCCCTGGCGAATTTCTTCACTGGCAGAGGCCGTACGGATTCTTCACTGGTAATTTCTTCAGTTTGCAAATGCCGTACGATTTTATCTTTGGCGTATTTCTTCACTGGCAGAGGCCGTACGGATTTCTCCACTGGCAGAGGCCGTACGGATTTCTCCACTGGCAGAAGCCGTACGGTTTTCTCAGTTTGCAAATGCCGTACGGTTTTGAGATCTCTTGGATGCCGTACGGTTTTCTTCCCTGGCGACTTGTGCTGAGTGCAAGATTTTTGATGCCGTACGGCTCCTATTCCCTGATGCCGTACGCCTCCCTCCTCTGCTCTCTGCTGCCGTACGTCCTCTTCTTCTGCTTTTTGTATGCCTCGGCAACTGTAAAACTCCTGCAAGCTCGTCCTCCCTTCTTCTCTGTGCTCTTGCTTTCGACTTGTGGCTTCCTGAATGGGCCGTACGGTTTGAGGATTTGTATTTATGTTATTTCTCTCCTTACTCTCCTTCGCCCTTGGCCGTACGCCTTGCTTTCTTCCCGTGTTTTGACGTATTTTAATATTCTTCCCTTTCCTTTTTCGCCTTTTACTTTCCTCATTTAATTTCCCGTTTTGCCTTTTAATATTCCAAGCGTGTATTTTAATCTTCCATACTTTTCTTACTTTAATATTCCTTCTGATGGCCGACTTTTTTAATTTATTATTTAATTTATTGCCTTTTTTTCTGACTTCTCTTTGATCTCTTTTAATTTTTCCGTCTTTTTCTTTCTCTTCCCATCCGCTTTGCTCTTCTTTACTTATTCCGTCATTTTCTTTTATTTCACAGCTTCTTTTCTATTTATTTTTATTTTTTCCAACTTCGTTCTTTTTCTCTCTCCTCCCTTCTCTCTTCTTTTCCATTTTCCCTTTCATCTCTTTTTTCTCTCTCTTCATCTCTTTTCTTTTTTTCTAATTTTTTAATTTTTTCATACTTTTCATTTTTTAATTCCAACACAATTTTTTCATCTCGTACCTGTTCAAACTTGTGGACTGGCGTATCATCCAGTGTTGCTCTTTCTTTGTATCTCCGTTCTCGAGAGGAAATGTTTCACTGGTCAAGCCATTATCTTTTTCTACTTCCCCCTCCTTGACCTGCAGCATGTGGCAATCCGGGTGGAAGACTTCATAATCCTCCATTTGCCAGTGAAACAATCCGCTCAGTGAACTGGTCTCATCTTCGGAGCAACTGCCGATCTCCAATACCCCTTCTTCATCTGGTTCCATTGTCTTTCTCTCCTCGTCGTCCGAGTCTCCTCCGGATTCAGATGCCGAGGATGCCAAATCCTCGCTGACGGCTTGGTTCTTCAGATCAATGGTGTATTTCCTCCCCCGATTTTCTATTGAGAGTGTATTCCGCTTCCAGTTGTGGGTTGCCTTGGCAGCAATCAGCCATCCCCGTCCCAAGAGTGCATCGTACGCCTTCTTCTCCATTGGGATGACTACAAAATTCAACAGGAATAGTTGCGTGCCGATCGAGACCTTCTGCTCCATCAGTATACCCAACGGTCTGATGCCATGTTGATCTGCTCCCACGAGGTGGAATGTCGGGGGCCAAAGAGTCGGCTTACCCAGACACTTCCAAGTCTCTTCTGGCAGTACGTTTACTCCTGAACCACCATCGACGATAGTATTAGATAGTTTCATGCCCAAGATTTCCATCTCGACGACGGCTGGTTTCCTCCCGATGCTTACTGCTAGGAGCATTGGATCCGAAGTCTCGGCTACCACTTCTGGCGTACGTTCTGGTGAACTCTTCGGAAGATTTTCTCCAATAGCATTGGTAAGTGCTACTTTGAGAGAAGGCATTGTTTGCAAAAGATCAGTTACCTTAATGGGTACGGTTGTGTGAAGCACCTGCCGTACGATATTCTTCTCCGACTCCGACTGTAGCAACGTACTGGTAGCTTTATAGTTCTTGCCTTCATTCGCCATTGCCTCGGCTACTTTTGTCTTGGCTTCCCGAAATCTTTCTTTCTCCGTACGAGGGATCTGGATAATTTGCTCGTTTTGACTGTGCTCTCGTAATCGCCAAGACCTCCTCGTCGGCTACCTCCAGCATATTGATACTTCCTTTTTGCTTCGGACAGCCGGTGTCTTCATGATCACCCGGTCCACACCACTTGCACAGTTTTCCCCCGCTGCCTTGGCCGCTCTGGCAATCCCTGGCAAAGTGACCCCATTCGTTACAGTTCCGGCACTGAATCATCGGTCGTCCTTTGCTGTCGTACTGTATCATGTTTCTCGGACTTCTATTGCTTCGGTAACCTCCAGGGGATGCATTGCTATTGTACTGGGGCTTTGGTGGTGTGTTCGGCGGTGTCGACGGTTCTCCCTGCGTGAAGAGTACTTGTGCACTTCTGGCTTTTAAGTTGTATGGGCATTCCTTGACGGAATGTCCCATCACTTGGCAGATATTGCAGAATAAGTTCTTGGGACAATTCGCCTTCGTGTGACCTTCCCCATTGCAATCCGTACACCACAGTTCTCTGGCTTCTCTCGTACTCTCCTTGTCGGCCTTCAATTCTTTCACCATTCGCATCATATCTTTCCTGAGTGCTTGTACAGTCTTGGATTCACCGTCGCTGTCGTCCGTACTCTCCTCGTCGTCTGTCTTCTTTTTCCCTCGGGAGGATGTTTTATTTTCACTTTCTATGTCCATTGCCCGATTGTATGCTTCAGTGTACGACGAAGGAGGTACGACTTTCATTTTCTTTCTTAATGGCGAAAGCAAGCCCTCGATGAACCATCTTTTCTTCAACCCGTCAGCCGGCTGTGCCTCCAATTTCCCCAGCAAGTCTTTGAGTCTTCGGTTATAGGTCCGCACACTCTCGTGCTTTCCTTGCTTGGTATTGTATATCTCCGCAACGATCTCGCTGTCATCTCGAAGAAGTTTGAACTCCTCCTGAAAAGCTTTTTTCAATAAACTCCATGTAGCTCTCTGTGCTTGGTCCAATTCCGAGTACCAATCAATGGCACTCTCTCTGAGTGTTGCTGGAAATGCCCTTAGCCACTGGTCGGGATCATCCTGCCCGCTGGCTATCCAGATTGTCTCACATGTCTTGCAATGCCGTACGGGATCCTCAGAGCCATTCCCCAGGAATTTCGGCAACTTTTGCCGATCCGGATGAGCCATCTTTACCGGTTGACCTCCTTGTTGAC
Organism: Sequoia sempervirens; assembly: GCA_007258455.2. Lineage (NCBI taxonomy): Eukaryota > Viridiplantae > Streptophyta > Pinopsida > Cupressales > Cupressaceae > Sequoia > Sequoia sempervirens. The sequence goes on along the minus strand of VDFB02292527.1, from coordinate 2,672,648 downwards.
CTCCTTGTGTTTTGGACCCGATTAGACTAGTGGATTCCTCGCTACGTCCCTGTGCGTCACCAGCACTCTCGGCCACGTACGAGTCACTGCCACGTCCTCCGTCAGCGTCCGCAACACCGTGGGTCTCCTCAGGATCCCGCCGATGCTCTCTCTGCCCTGGGGTCTTAAGCTCTGGCCTTCCCCTCCTTAACTCTGTGTCGTCGTCCGAGAGTGACAACTCTCGAAATCGTCTGATGCTACTATTCAATTCATCTTCATTGTCATAGAGATTATATTTTTCTGTATATGGAGTGCTGAAGGGGTCTTCGTCCCTTCCTTCTATCAAACTGTAGTGTGCTCGTTCAATAGATGTGTCTATTTTTTGCAAATTTTCATATGTTCTTTTTATGCTCTGATTGATTTCAATTAAGTCCTCATCTAGTTCCTTACCGACTTGCCTTAGTCGTCTTCGCCGATTTTCTTGCTCTTGTAGTCTGAGTGATCGCCGAACTTGCTCTTCCGAAGTCCCGTGCCCGTCAGGTACTCTATTCTTATCTTTGTTCGGCCGTACGGGCATTTAGTTGTTCAAGCGATCATTGCTGGTTGCCGGAAGTGCGGCGCCGACTAGTATCCCGTTCTTCCTCTTCCCGTTTGTTTCGGTCTTCACAACGTTGCACGATTTGCTGCCTTCGGCGCTCACGGGCTTCTTCCTCTCGCAAGTCTTGCAGGATAATGAAATGGCGGGCCAGCAACCTGGGCATGCGGTTCAGGAGGTGGTTCACCTCGTCGTTCACTTCCAGCCGATCCCAGATGACTTCCTCAGGGATCTCCCGAACGAGGGATTCCCTACGTACGTGATCACGGAGAGATATTTTCCACAAATTTACCAAGTCTTCCGTCAATGAGTCTTCTCGTTCCTCATTAGCATTTATAGGTTCTTCCGCTGGCTGACCCATTACGCTGCCATTGTGGATGATGCCCTAGTCCGTTCAGGCAACGGCGCCAAATGTTTGCCTACGGAATGGGATTCTAATTACTGGCAAACGTGTAATATACAGAACATAGGATCAAACAATAAACTAAAAGATAACATAGTAGAATGCCAAAGCTTTATTCATTCTCAGGAAATATCATGTACAAAGAGTATCACAATGCTCACAGTATAACCATCGGCAACAAAATTCATTCATTACTATCATAGCATAATCTCCCGACTACATCCACCCGACTACATATAACGCTCGGCGGTGGTTAGGCAACCAACCGACACGACGTTTCATAACAACATTACATTAACATTGATCTAAACATATTTTGCCGAAAGTACATGACATCACATGACATTATTATTCTTTACTAACTATTGTTTTATTTGACAACTGCCGAGTATGACCGAGGCCAACTACGGCCGACAACAAGCAACCGACAACAAGTAAAATATCTGACTAACATGCTTCTGCTAAAATTGCCATCTTGTCTGAAGTCTGCTAATAATTCTGACTTGTACCTGCAAATAAAATGTTTTGATGTCTTTGCCAATGATTGTTGATGAAGAATTTGCCTTTGGTTTGCTAAAATTCGCCTTTGCTTGGAAAAACGAATTTGCCTTGAAGATACGCCTTTGCCTTGAAGAAATATGAATTTTGCTTGAAAAATACGCCTTTGCTTTGAAGAAAAACGAATTTTGCTTCAAAAATATGAATTTCTCTTTAGCTTTGTGAATAATAAATGAAGATGGCGCCATGCTTAAAGAAGATGAAATTCGCATCAATCTGACAACTACAAGATTTAAAACCTCAGCTGAGAATAGAAGCCTTCTGATTGGACCCCTTTCAGTTACACTGATACTGACTGGAAGTTTGAACTTAAATAAATAATAAAATATTTATTATCATGCAATTAGCAAAGGCGCCAAAAACAAAAATCGCCATTTTTAATGCTAAAATTGCAAAATAAATATTTAATATTTTGAACTTCAGTTGACAATTCGGAATGAAGCTTCAGGATTCACGTTAGACTTCACTGATTCCGAAAAGTCATCTCTTGAGCTCATAGGCGTCCATTTGCTCAAGTTATTCACTTTTTACTAACTCCCTATTTAATAGCAAATAGCACTGTACGACTGGCCAACTTCGACACTGATTTCCGGAGACCGGGTGATGCTGAGACTGATCTCGAGGAATTCATCGGAAAGCCTACTGAACAAGGAAGAAATGTCTGCTGGGAGACACTACTGCAAAATCCATCATTTAACCCCTTGAAAAATTAGGCGCCTTTGATTAAATTGCTTTTACGGGTTCCAGACTTAGCCATTTCTCAAACTGCCATCTGACGCTTCAAACGGCTGCCAACGGTGAACGGTGAACCCTGCTGACAAGCAACGAAGCTCACTGCGTGCCTGGAGACATTCTGCATCCAATGACTGTACACATGACCTCTGAAAAGTTCATTAAGGGCCTCAAAAGTAAAAGCGCCTCTGGCTCTTAGTTGCACTGATGTCATTTTGACGAAAGTTGAACTTTCATCCAAGTACCCTACTTTGACCTCCGATATCTGGAGCTGGGATGACCCGATTCAGGCACAATTTGTTTTAACGGACAGCCAGAAGGGCCCACAAGAGAAGTCTCTGGAGGTGACGAAGCAAGAAAACTGCTTCTAAGACCTCAAAAACTCCAGTGCGTATTTTAATTAAAATTACCGCTCCAGACTTGGCCATTTTCCAGATATCCTCTCTTTGCAGTATTACGCTAAAGACCTCGCACGTACGAGTGACTGCCAAATCCCGAAGGCTGACGGCTAGGCTCATTAAATAGAAAAAATGATTACGCTCAATAGTCGTGAAGACTTCGAACGCGAACGGGCTCATCCGACAGGCCTAAAGGCTAGGCGCCTCTGAACTGTGAAAATACACTGAAAATCATTTGTTGGTTCGCCTGTGAAATTACGTGCTTGGTAGAATCTCTGCCACGACCACCTGGAACGTCGGATTGACAAGCAGAATGGTGCATCGCGGAGCTAGGCTAGAGTATTACTGATGTTAGGAAGACTCTGTCTGCAAATTTCGCCATCTGGAGGGTCCTTTAAACCAGCGCCCCTGGCCTATACTTGCACTGGGAATAAACGGAGAAGCTCAGAAACGTGAAAACTCCATTTTAAGCTGATCTTCGAATGACTGCCGCCGAAGTTCTGAAACTCGGATGACTGTGCTTGATATCTCGTTGGACGAGCAGGCTAATTGTGAACCAATTGACTGTATTCGCCATCAAAACTGTCGAGATTTACCCCCTCCTTAAGATGGGCGCCCTCAGGCTAGAGGCGTGCTTTTGCCTGAAAAGGACAAGTTTCTCGCATCTTGAAATTTGAGGATTTCAACTTCTATTGCTGATTGCCGGAGCTGTGAGTCTCGGAATGCTTTGCTGAATAGCTCGACGGATAGCAGGCTAATTCTGAAGAGATTGACTGGATGCTTGAGCATTTTAAACAAGATCTTGACCTCCAACAAGTTGGGCGCCCCTGGGCTATACTTGCACTTTCTGACTTTCCCTTTGAAAAATCTTCATAAATTGACCATTAAAAACTCCGTTTTGATCATTGAAATGACCGTGTGCAATGTGAAACGCCGTCGTGAGATGTTCCTCCATCGTGAAAAGCTCCATTCTGAGTCTGCTTCAGGTTCTGTTCAATATAACTAACTTTGACTGACAAACTATTGACAAAAACTCCATGCTTGATATTGCCCAAAACTGTGTTTTACAACATTTTAGCAAGGTTTAGACTTTTTAATGCAAAATGCCTTGATGAAGCAAAAAATTTGGTTTGGGTACAACAAACACGTGTTGGGAAATTGGTTGCGGATGAAAACCTTCGAGACCTCATACTTGATGAGATGCAAAGTTATGAAGGGCACACAGTTTATTGAGATGAAGGGTGAATTAGTAGATCTACTTAATTCAAAATTCTTAACTTCAATGCTACTTACTAGATCATGCAACTTAGAACTTTTGCTACAGTTATCAGCACTTAATTTTACTCAGCAAATCCCACATAAGCAATTAAAACATGAAAGCATAAAGTACACACATGAACACTAGATATACATGGAAACCCAAGATGGGTAAAACCACGGCGAGAATAGCTACTTGGATCTACCACCCAAATCCAACCTCACAAAGGAAAAATGTACAAGTGAATTTTACACGTTGAAGTAGGCACCAACCTATCAAACACACCAATCCCCTAATGTATTTGCAAGCACCAACCTACTAGAGACACCAATCCCCAATTGAAACAATACAACAAGTAGAACACCAATCCTACCGGAATATAATGAATAAGCTTGCAGATCTTCAATGTAACTCAAAACATGTTATAATCACAACTAACACTCTTCCTCACTACATATGATCTTCTAATACTAGCACTCACTCTCTTCTTCACACCTCCTCACCAATGACCAATTCTTCTTCACACAGATGGAATTCTAATTCATGCGGACACACTTCGATACATTACAATGCATCTGAACATTTGAAATATATACATGACATTACATTAACACTCTTTCATGTCGACCAGGGATTTGCAAAGAGCCAGGACGACATAAGCTAGACCTAAATTCAAATTACATGAAATGTGTAGAAAGTTGGTCCAAAATCAATTTTTTTGCTGCCAACAGAACATGATGTTGTGCGCTACCACAGGGACCTTAACTAGGTCCTATCCTAACATCACACACAAGATTTGAATTCTACACGCTACTAGTCGTTATTGCACACGCTTTGAACTACAATTGGTTGACAGACGGGAACAAAGAACCTTCTGTCACTTCAAACTTCTTGCATGTTGAACATATCCTCCAGAAACTCAGAAACATGATAGAGCCAGTGTAGGCATACTCTCCTTGAAAACCGTAGAGAAAACATGCATTTCTAAAAGAAATGCAGACCATAATTATATTGCTAGAGAAATCTCTTTGCCCAAAAGATATCCTTCCACAAACTTCCAGACCACCACAGTCATACTAACTACATACCCTGCATGGTATAATAATCATACACTACAAACCAACTCCCAAAAAAGTAGTCACATCTCAACAAAACTTAATTTATGTTACTTGATATAGGATCTAATTGATGAGACAACTTCTTCACGATTAATACTTTTGGATACATAGCACTTTAACTCAAAGGAAATATAATGATAATTCAAGGACTACTGCAATCTCTTTCATCTTTGACAACCTTCACATTTGACAACCTTGTCAGCCTTTGACAACAACTGACAGCAACCTTTGACATCAATGACAACATATGTTCAACAAGTTATAAGAAAGCGGAGGGGACATTATTTTCTTCAAATTTTTGCATTCGTAGGAAAGCCACATTGCAACCAAGTAAAAAAAACATATATGTTTAATTTCAATTTACTATTTATTTTAAGTTTACTAAAATCCTTACAAAAGTATGACTTTATTCATGTGAAGTTCCTACACAAAAGTAGACTTGGGATGATCAGCCAAGCATCATACTACCTTCCCTAACTATGAGGAGCCTATCTAAAGCATCCAATAGTTGCCAAGAAAAACACAACTATCAACAATTGCTAACAACCGACTTCTAATAACTACCCACAACCTGTCAAGTAAATAATATATAGTTGAATACAAACAAATTAATGAAACATTATAAAGTCATTTTATTGCTAACTACACTTATTCACCTCTAATCCTTTTGTTTTGTGTGTCTATGGTTGCACTAATGTATATTTTGGAAGCATTGTTTCATGTTTTGGCTACTTAGTTCCTGGCCTTTTTGTTTCCTGCTAGTTTCTTCATTGGCATTTTCTAGGTGTATTTTGTGCTGTCCATATCAACTGTTATGGCTGTTTAAAACATTTATGTCTTTTGTAATGTTTTAGTTATGTTTTTTCCTTAGGCAATGGCATCAGTAGAATCCTCCACTAATTAATGCAAATTGATTTTGGATTAATGATATTGTAAAAATAATTATCATATTTGTCACCCAATAAAAATTCAGCATAGACTTGATAATTGAAATTGTACTTGCAAGTGGAGATCTTCTCTCTTCATTTTGGACTACAACATAACATAAAACAATTATACATTTTTAGTATACATAAACTTATTATAATTATTAATTCTAATATTGCTTTGGCTATTAAAACCATAAACTCGAAAGGTATTCAACGAGTTTTGGAAAACTCGCGGGTTTTTTGGGCGGCGGGTTTTTCCCACATTTACTCACCATTTCTGCTCACCGAGTTTTGGCAAGTTTTAGCCAAAAACTTAGTGATTCCAACAAAAAAAATCGACTGTAGAAAAAACGTGCGGCGGCTTTTTCCCGCATTTACTCACCATTTCTGCTCACCGAGTTTTGGCAAGTTTTAGCCAAAAACTTAGTGATTAGGACAAAAAAATTCGACTGTAGAAAAAACAGACTTATGCGGCCGCTAAAACGATGTGTGCCATGAAGGTTTGTGTAGCTTTGATGGTCTTAATTTGGGTTTTATTGTTAATGCAAAATGATGTACACCATGAAGGTTTGTGTGGTTTTGGAGGTCTTAATTTGGGCTTGGGAGTGCGTCAGAGGTGCTGCCCCTCGACCCCACTGGGGGCATTGCCCCCACACCCCCACAAGGGGTGTTGCCCCCAAACCCCCACGAGGGGCACTGCCCCTCGACCCCACTACCCCCAAACCTCCACAAGGGGCGTTGGGTCATTGACCTCAAACTCCCATTGAATTCATTTGATTTTCTAGGTACTCTCCCTTAGTTTTCACTAAAATTGGGAAGAGGAAGATGTAAATTTGTAAAATATATTAATGTAATATTTACTTTCAGTTTTACAAAAACAATTTGCTATTTTCATTTTGTTTCAGACTATCAATATCAACGCATTCCACATGAGGATGCCATTTTGTACCCAATTTGCTTTCAAATCAATCAAATACAACTAGACTCAGCTTGTTTCTTTTGTGTACTCATTTATTGACTCATTGAATGCATCTTATCATTGAATTTTGCAAAAAAATGCATTTTTAATGAAATTTAAGCAATTTTTTAAGTTGCCGAGTTTTTGCCAGGTCGTGTTTTTTGAGCTTGGCAAGTTTTTCAACTATGATTAAAAGTTAAAACATTCAAACCTTTCCATATAGGCCCTGAATATAACTTCAAAAGAAAAATTAATTCACAACAGAATATTAGTTTATCCTCTGCCACTGTTCAGACCTGTATCTCTATTCATCATATATTACTTCCCATTGTTAATTGGCTATGCAAAACTCAGTCAGAGTTCACTTTTCTATTATTCATCATTTATCAATTTCAATTAAAGTTGTATCTTCTACAGTTTATAAAATTTGACATTCATCAATACTAGATCAATTTGCTTCTTTTATTGACTAATGCCTTTTTGTGTCACTAATAAGCAGTCAATTGAGATGATATTTTATGACAAATTTTGTGCTATTATAATAATTGTATAATTTTTTTAAATATTGAACAATTAGCAGTATTTCCAACATTATAACAAGATCAAATGTTGCAGTGCAATATGACCCTTATTTAATTTATTTTTTGGTAGGAATAAGTTAACAAAAGAATTCATCCTAAGGAAAGCACCGAGAACAGAATGCAAGATTTGTAGAGAGAAAACTTATACTCACTGTAACCGTTCAGCAGCATCATATAACCCCATGCCCTGGGTGCTTTTGCCATTAATGGCAGAGATTATATCTCCAGGCATGACACCAGCACGATCTGCTGGCCCACCAGCTACAGGTGAAACGACCATAAGATTAGTTGAAGCTTCATCACCAGTCATATCAAATCCCACCTCCAAACCAACTCCTGTCAGTGCGCCCTTAGTACCAGACTGACTTCATAGCCAATGGCAACATGTCTTAGTTTGATGCAATTTAGCACACACAACACAATCCTAAATTTCTTGAGTTTCCTAACACTCAATGGTTTATATTTGAAAAATATAGTTTCATTAAATTCCAATCAAAAATATCATGCAAAATTCTTAAGTGTTCAAGTAAAATATAAGCACTGTCCAATAACTACCTTAATATCTAAGAAGATTAATAAATTGCCCCTCTATTAGCAATGATATACATGCAATAAAAGCAAGAAGTCCAATACAGAGCACAAAAACATGAAAGTGTTGAAAGAAATAAACCCGCAAACTGTTGAACTTTTCTGGCTCCAAGAAACGTGTAAAAGGATCATTTAAAGTTGCAAGCATCTTACGAATTGCTGCATCTGGACATATATTCAATAAGATAAAGTTAGAAAATATTCTTCTGAGAAGAAGGTTCTAAAATTCAAACAAGCAACGATCAACAGGAAATTGTCAAAGAAAACTAGTGAGCGTTAAGATAATAAAACAAGACAATTGACTCCTTCCTAGAAGGGGATTACACAAATTCATGAATTTTTAAAAAATTCACACAAGATGCAAACTTGGTCATAACCTCAACTTAATAATCCCAGATCCTAACTTATGCATATAGATTGACTCTTTCATTCACTACAGAATTTTGATCCAAGCATAGAAATAGAGAAAGAAAGTAAATCAACAAACCTTCTACACTTACACAAGTCAACATTACTAATACAGATTTTGGGAGTACCTGTGTGTGAGTTAACAATAAAATTATATTGATGTCCACAAATGACCAAAGAAGTTCAATGGGACTCAAAATGTTTAGAAACAGCACTATGACTTGATCAATTGTTTCTGATGTAATACAAATATCTGAGCCCATGCACAAAATCATGTCCAATAAATTGAAGTCCTGCAAAAATACTGTACAGAGAGCATATGCGGGCAGAACACTTGATTCTTAAAGATAAAAGTCTCAGTACAATTTTGGATTAAATACAGCAATCTGAGAATTAATCCTCAAATGAATCTCAATGTATATACTATATATGGTACATAGGAAATTTGGCTTGGAAAAAAAACCTCTTTAGAGATGTAATAATTGTCTATCAGTATGTTAAATTAGTGAAGTCAACACATACACACCCCGTGCAAAAATCCCCATACAACGCACAAAAGTTTGTGTAATAGGACTAGTCAGTGATATAATGAGGCTGCCAACAGTTGTCCATCAACTGCTATGACACTTGGTGCAGTCACAATATTTTCTATCTCAAGTCCCACCATTCATTTTTGTCAGCATGTTCTGGTTGATAAACAGTCATCCTCGTAGATAGCATCCGGGGGACTCTTTCCACACTGAACCATGCATCATGTATTCTTTCATTGAGTAATATATAAGATTCATTGTAGTATTGCATCCGTGCCATTAATGTAGCTTAGCATGCATCCTTATTTAGTCCCACCATTCATTTTTGTCAGTATGTTCTGGTTGATAAACAGTCATCCTTGTGGATACCATCAGGAGGACTCTTCCCACACTGAACCATGCATCATGTATTATTTCATCAAGTAATATAAAAGATTCATTGTAGTATTACATCAGTGCCATTATTGCAATTTAGCATGCATCCTTATTTTTATTGCACCGTTGGGCCATTAGATCTGAAGATCTATTAGATTTTTGTCATTGTTCCCGATTCCAATGGTTGTTACAAAGGATGAGATGCACCAAATAGAAGGGAAAATTTGTGTAAAATTATTGACTATGTACAGGGAAAATAGACAACACCTCAACATTCTGCATGACCTGCACCCAAGGAGATGTAGAAACCCTGACCTGCAGAGTTTTGCACGATTGGATAATCAACAGGAGGCACAGAAACCTGTCCAAGAAATGACAATCCACACAATAGCAAGAAAGCAAAAAACAAGATCTCGAACAAAGATGTGTTGCAGTGTAGTCAACATCAGCCATCTTTTTCCCCAAATTAAGTTTTCAACAATTGTGAGATATTCTATACCCTGAAAATAACCTTGAATTGTCTACTTTTCTTGCCAAACTAGAGGACAGACCATAGGGGCTGCATGTTGGTTGTGAAAGAGGCAGGCAGAAACAAGTTGGTGTGAGGGAAAGTCAAAACTCAGCAGCAAAAACAATACTACCAATAGGCGTTGTAGGAGAACACGGCAGAGCAGGGAAATATCTATATAGAGAATAAATAGAATTCCTTCTCTCAATATCTCAGTGCCTATTGTTTCCTCTTCTTTTATGTAAACATGTACGGTGTATAATATCATCTCTACGTATTAATGAAGTTTCCCTATGCAAGAAACCCAAAGGTTTGCACATTAATATTCACAATTGTCTGGACCAGTTGAAGGAAATATGGTAGAAGAAATAAGTAGCATAGAACTGGAAATACAATAATTGTGAATTATATCTCAGTGCCTATTGTTTCCTCTTCTTTTATGTAAACATGTATAGTTTATAATATCATCTCTACATATTAATGAAGTTTCCCTATGCTAGAAACCCAAAGGTTTGCACATTAATTTTCACAATTGTCTGAACCAGTTGAAGGAAATATGGTAGAAGAAATAAGTAGCATAGAACAGGAAATACAATAATTGTGATTTACATCTATGATACAAGGATAAAAGAAGTCAATAGTTGTCGGTGGACAATCATATTTTGGAAGACTTCTGTCAGGATTTGAAGAAGGTTATGAGGCATATGGTGGTGTCCTTTCATGATGGAACTCTGATGATTACTAACAGCTATACAATATCAGTTCTGGAGAATGGTCTGCTCACCCATGCACTGCGAACAACAGAGGTGATCAATGTAGTTAGCATCAAATGCCTTCTAAATGTTTTGTTAATTTGTTTGTATCCCATGTATTATTTACTTGTCAGCTTGTGGGTAGTTGTTAGGAGTCAACTGTCAGTAGATATTGACTGTAGTGTTTTGCTTGGCAACTGTTAGGTATTTTAAATAGATTTCTTATAGTTGGCGGAATGGGTTTGATCCTTTGCTGACCCTCCCTGGTCTACTTTTGTGTAAGAACATCACAAGAATAAAGATATACTTCTATTACTTTATTTGGTATGCATTGTTATTTACATTCATTTATGCAAGTACTAGTCTTAACTCTTATCAAATAGGAGAGAACATTGGCACCATTGCCTTTTATAGAAATCATGTCTGATTTAAGACATTAATGCCCTTAACCCCAACAAGGGCAAGAAGAAACCACAATGTAGTCAGAACCAAGAGATCAAACAATCTCTATGGTTGATGGAGCAAAGAGAACAGAGAAAATGTGTACAAGAAGTCACTGAAGAGACTCAATTAGTGCACAGTCAAAGCCAAAGCCCAATTAGTGTGAGTTGGAGTCTTAGTTGGAAGAAAAGACATCAAAAATTCAACCTACTACAAACAACCATACAGAGGTAGAATGGGTGGAGATAGCTATTGCTAGATATTTTCCCTTACCTGACAAAGCATGCATTGATCTTACAGACCAAATTCAAATGGAGGAAATGATTGAATATAGTTGAATACCCTAAGAGTGAAACAAAGTCAAAATTCCCTTTGGCAGACAAACACTATGAAGCACATGGGAGTAATCTTTGAGGCATCGAAGACAAACCTGAGCCTAAGACACCCAAATCAAAGGTTGACGCAGGAAGAAGAGAGTTTGAAGGAGGAACTAGTGGTGTCTGAACTACCAAGATCTTTGGAAGGTTGAGGGTTTAGACATGTCTGAAAGTGCCTAAGGAGCAAAGGAGTGTCCTAACCAGAACTTCTTGAGGAGAAGATTTGAGGCACTACATTCACATCCAACAATAGTAACTCCTCAAACAAGTCCCAATGTCAAGAAGCAGAAACTGCCAAAATTTAGTGGAGATGGATCTAGAGATCATCTAAGACATTGCAAAATCTATATAACTATATGGTGAACAAATGGGCAAATAGCCAAATGAACAAAAGATATTAATTAAGGTATTCTTTAGCCACACTACATGGAGTGACAATAGATTGGTATACAAACCTTCTTGATACTAAGAAAGAACGTGAGAGAGACTAAAGAAACCATTTGAAAAAGAGTTTAAATTATTGAGGGACAATAATGAAATCCTCATGGAAACCTATATTACCCAACAAAGTAGGCATGAGAATGTTCAACCTATAATAGGAGGTTTGAGGAGTTTGTCAACCAATTGGAAAGGGAACCTATGGATGGACTAAAGATAAGATGGTTTATTTAAGGGTTGATACCCTCAATTTGGAAGAAAACGAAGATACTTTCTACCTCACCATACAAAGAAGCATAGAATTGGGCCATCAACAAAGAGTCAGAAACTAAGACATCTAGTCATTCAAATTCAAGTCACAGTGAATCTAGATCAATACAAGATCTGAAATATGCTAACCAATTTTTTTGAAGGAATTACACAACATAACCAGCAATAGTTAACTGGATTACCATTAGCATCAAACTGAAACCCAAATTTGAAAGAACTACTCAACGTCAAGAATGTGCACTCAAGATCCCATTGAGGGCGAGGTGCTAACATATGACGGAGTGTTTAATTGAAGCTAGAAGTTGATAGGCGGATAACCAGCCATGAAGAGCATTTCCACACTACCACCAAACAGTGGGGGGAAGAGATTACAATTAAAACAATTCGTCCGCTACGGCGAGCATCCACAGAGTTGTGGGGATTCACCACTATTAAAGTGGGTACAAGAATATTACAGTCAGATTATCCACACTGGCGGTAAACCATCCAGGGATACTTATGTGTGAAGATTAAGAATTAATTGCAGCAATTTAAACTGGAACAGTACTACTGTTTACAGTTTGTACAAATAAGAAATAAGCTGCAAATTACAAAGAATTACAATAGTCTTCAAATACAAGAGTAATAGATGATCTCTTACAATTATTTAACTCTTCAAACTGCTGATAATGCATCAAAAATCAGAACTACTAAAGTTTGATATAGAAAACAGAAAACTGGAAATTTCAATCAGCGACTGTGAAAACCAAAGAATTATTCATAACTCACTCATTTCACCTCCAAATCGAATGAGACCAAGTGCAGCTGATTGCTAGAACATAGGCGACCAAACTGAGGTGATGAAACAGCTTCAAAGAACTCTTGTTAATTTTGCACGAATCCCAATGAGCTTCCAAAAAAGTACAGCCCTCCTTGAAGGGGCGATTTCACTTTAAAAATCAAGTTCTCAGTAATAAAATCCAAGAATTGGCAGGAAGAGGCGCCCTTGAACAGCAAATAGAATGGTAAAATGCCCAGAACCAATTTCAAACTGGAAATAAAGTTATAACGTGAAATCACCTTCAGCTGTAGATTAAACAGCAAAACCAAAATTGATGAAACTTCAAAATTTCTTCACAATTGAGCTCAATCTGCTAGTCTAGATGAGAAGCAGCAAATTCCAACTAGATGTTGCATTTCAAACATGAAATTGGATGATTGGCTAGGAGGTAGCATCCTCGAAGCAAGAATTCATTTGTCATTCCGACAGCATAACAGTATAATAATATGAATGGATACCAAAGCTGAGATAAAGCCTTCATTTTTATAGAAGAGCAGAAGACTCTTCAACTCCTCAAGAAAAGACGCCAACAGTCACAGAGACTCTTCAAATTTCCACAGAACCATTCAGCTTCTCAAAAATGCGTCCACTTTACAAGGCAATATAAAAAACTTTATTTCAAAATATTAACTCCTTCAAAAAGGCGTCCACTTTATTTCTCAAGGCATTTGTCTTTATTAAAAAATTAAATCACTTTTATGAGAGCATACCCCTTCCAAGTCCCCCTTTTAAACACAACTTAAGTTGTCTTGCTAGGCCAAGGGGTCAACTGCAAAATATAACCTTGATGCCTTTATTCAACATAAAAATGCCTTAAGAGGTCAAACATGAACTGCAAATGAAAGCTCCAACTGGAAATGAAGTACTGAAGGCTGACAAACTCCATACTGCTTAAAAATAGAATTTACTATAAATAGTAAACTCTCAGAAAATGCCAAAGAACATCAGAACAGGAAACCCTAATTTTACCTCACACACGCCTACAGGCTTCCGGAATAGGGTGATGAGTGTCAAAACAGATTACTGATGAGAAGGGGACATTACAGGATCTTGGGAAAGGCATGAAGAGAATGATGAAAGAATTGAAGAACACACAAGAAGAAGGTAAAGAACTTTGGTATATCACTGTATTGATTGTAAACTAGGTCAAACCAAACCTAATTGTCCTATATAGCTATTTTGTGATGTATGCCAAGTTGTGGGTCACTCAAATAAAGATTGTCCCTATAATTTGAAAAGTAAGTGTACACAAGTACTCTTCACACAAGGAGAGCAGTTTGCACCACCAAAGTTGCCACTTAACAAGAATGCATATCTAAGTGGCTATATGTCATGCCCCCAAAATTGTAATACCAAATATGAAACATTGAATAACATCATCCAATAAATATCAAAATATAAATATAAGAAATTACATTTGAAATATTATTATAATTATAATTATCAAGATAATATTATAATTATAAATATAAAATTGATAATACAAGATGAAGATTGAATATCATTGTAATTACAATCATTATAATATATAAATACTAAAATAAATAAGCAAATCAAATATTAAAATATATATAACTAATATATATATATATATATGAAATATCACTGTAATAATAATCATCAGTAATAATATTTTTATTACATGTTTAAAGTGGATATTAAAATCATTAAGATAATTAATAGTGGAGCGATCCCCTTCCCAAAAGTAGCGATGCTTCCCAAAAGTCAGACTCAATAAACAAATGATGCCGACTCCTCCCAAGTGGTTAGTCTAAAAATCATGTCCCTTGAAAGGCTATCAAATATTTAAGGGGGAACTGCAGCAAGGTAAAATCATCATGGTGGTGGTGGCTGGAAGAAAGAAGAATCTGCAGGAGTCGATCAGTAAGTATAAAAGCAAATACTTTATATAAATTTAAAGAATGAGTGCAGTAAGAGTATAAAAGTAAATACTTTATAAATTTAAATAATGAGTTCGGTAAATACATCATGAATTTAGATATTAATGTTTAGTAAATATATCATGAATTTAAATGATAATGTGGTAGAAAAAGAATTTATACATAATGATATTTATTTTAGTTGATGTTCCTCATTTCTATTGATGTCATTTTGGAATAATAAAGTTATACGTTCTACTATTTATTCTTAGTATCTTATAGAATTACTGATATGTTTATTTTGAATTGGATGCCTAACTATATTATTGTGATATGTTCTATCATAATTATTAAATGCAATTGTGTATTTTGCTATTGATATTTATTATTCTCATCATAGTCATTGTATGCAATTAGATACTTTGTTATTTATATTTATCATTCTTGTGGTATGCTCTAATCTGATTATTATATGTCATAGTTTGTATTTATTTCTCTCATCAAGCAACTGTGAGGAAGAAAGGGGGAAATGCTAGTAGGTTGAGCAGGTACTATACTTCTCTCTAAGTACACCACTCCACGGTGGATGACTGTGTGTCTGCCATCGGGAGCCAAGGGGGTGATATCCGCTCTTGGGCTCAGGGAGAGGATGTCTACGGGCCTCCTACGGTAACCTTCTCCTCGACTCTCACATGGTTGGTTGTTGGATAGACTTGAGGGGTCTCGATCATAATTAGGATGGATAAGGATGGATAAGGAAAGCAAGTACAAGTGTATCCCCTAAGCACGCCACCCCGGGTTGAAGGACTGTGTGTCTACCTATTGGGGCCAAGAGGGATAACATATCTGCTCTTGGGCTTAGGTGGATAGCTTCGGGCGGACTTATCATTTTCCCATCTAATTCCTATTATGATTGAACTTCCATGAATATGATGTAGTTTACCTTATGTAATTGTATTGTGCAAATAGATGAGGATATTTATTATATATGTTTGATATGTTAGATAGATAAGGATATTTATTATATGTTTGACTATATAAATTATACTCCAATATTATCTAACATAGTTACAAGACATAAATCAAGATTCATCTCCTTGAAGCATCTAATTGATAAGTTGTAACCCTAACTGCATTAACTTGTGATTCTAGG